>JANZXR010000005.1:34178679-34192572 GCA_027575705.1 Erythroxylum echinodendron | reverse complement strand
GTCCATAACAGTATACTATGAACAACTTTCATCTGAAATTTGAACATCTTAGACACTGAATTTGATTCCAATTTCTTTATACTATTTGTAGCTCCATGTCTCTACTTTACCATAAATAAAAAATCATCACATTTGGATCTTTAGGGCTCTAGAAATTATACAAAATACTGAAATATGTTCAGTGGAATAACATCAATTCATATTATTGAAAAACACAGTCACTGTACCCGTCTCACTCTTTTTACTAAATCTTTTTCGCTTCATTTCAGATGGCTATGATTTTTGTCCAAGATATAGAGCAACTTCTTACAAATCCAATGATTGAAGAACCAAGTCATGCAGGTGTCTATAGAAGGAGTTATGGCCAAAATGAGATGATGCTAACATCATGAGACGATTGCTGACGTCGTTTTGAGACGAAGCAAAATGAGACGGTCAAACTGAGATGCAAAAGGTCAAACTAAGATGATGAAAAGTAACTAAGACGATAATGACGTCATTCTAAGATGATGTTGATGTCATTCTGAGATGAAACAAAATGAGACGGTCAAACTGAGACGCAAAAAGTCAAACTAAGACGATGAAACCTCATAACTTGTAATGTCGTATCTTTCGACTCCGATATCCAACATTTACAAATTTTATATTGCTAAAAAGCTGGTAAAAACATCTACAACTTTCAAGAAATCTTCAAAGATATATTCTATCTTCTTAAGGGTCAAAAATCGAACAAAAGATAGGTATAGACGAACATAGAAGAAGCAAAACACAGAAGGAGTTCGTGAACAGTAACATAGAAGAAGTTGATGAACAGTAATATAGAAGAAGTTCATGAACAGTACCATAGAAGAAGCTCATAAACAGTACCATAGAAGAAGTTTATGAATAGTAACATAGAAGTTTATGAACAGTAACATAAAAGAAGTTCATGAACAGTAACATAGAGGAAGTTTATGAATAGTAACATAAAAGGAGTTCATTCGTTTGTGAACAGTAACACAAACGGAGAATATGAACAGTAACATAGAGGAAGATTACGTCACCCAGAGGAAGATGACATCATCATAGAAGAAGTTTGTTTATGGGAGTTGATTTACAGATGAAGATGACGTCACCCAGAGGAAGATGACATCATCACAGGCGATACCTCTAAACTTCTAAACATATTCATTTGTAAAGATCCTAACTTTCGACTCCAATGTCCAAAAATTTCATGCTATATATCATTGGAAAGCTAGAAAAATAATCTACAATTTCCAAGAAGGCAACTTCATCCAATTCAGCCTAGATAAATCTAGATTTTTCCCATAATTTCAAGGACGAATTTTACATTCATCGACCAACGTACTGCACCCAGTTCTCAACTTCATGAAATTTTGAGACTCTTAGAGACATAATTGAAATTCGATTTCTTCATCACTTTGACCCTAATTCTGCCCATTTCATAGTCTCTCACTACAAAAATCACCAAAACACAAACATGAACTTCTCCACATTTCTCATTTATTAGTTCTAGTCTTCTAAGAAAAGTTCGGGGTCCAACACGACAGAGATGAGAACACAGTTGGCGATGATGAGGAGGGAGATGCAAATGGTGACGACAGCACAGCACAGCAACGAGAGGAGACGCACAATAGGACAGTGCAGTAAGGAGAAGAGAGGATGGCAAGGCAAGTAGAGGAGATGCACGGCTTGGGGAGAGGACGACGATGACTGAAAAATGAATAAGTAGATGAGAAAGGAAGAAGAAAGGTTTAGGGGTCCTTTAACCCCCAAACTAGAACGACGTCGTTTGGTATTAAACCAAATGAAGCCATTTTTTTTAAAATGATTACTTTTAATTTAACGACGGAATGTAAATACCGTCAGTATATAACTAACACTGCATAAAATTTACTGATGGAAAATATTCTGTTGATAAAATTCCACCGCTTTTCAATAATGAGAAGACTTCCCACCTAATTTAGTGACATTTGCATAATTTTCGTTGCTATATTCCATCGAAAAATTTGCACGAAAATTTCCCTTTCACCTTTATCAAAAAAATTTGGTCCGTGGTAAAATGAAAATTTTCACGACAATTCATCGATGGATACTAAGTTTTCGTCAGTAATTATAGACGAAATTTTTTCTGTCAGTAATATTCCGTTGCTATCTTTTATTTTCTTGTAGTGTCTGAAAGGTCCAAAAAAATCCCTCACAATGAAAAGTTTAGAAGTGGTTGTGCATCTGTTTGACACAGGCTATGATTGTGGCCTATCTCAGGCCTTTCTGTCACGATCGTGGCGTATGGGCCATAATCGTAGGCCATACAATTGGCCCTAATTTGCTCTAAAACTCCTTCATTCTTTGATCTTTACCCTGAAACACTACCAAACATATCAAGGTACCTAAAAAACATCATATTTAAGCTCAAAGGATTGTTCTAACCGATAAAACACAAATAAATCACAAACGAACATAATTCTACCCTAAACACATACTAAACAATTGAATAAATGACTAAAAACATATCAAACTATACCCTAAAATATGATGTATTTCACACCTATTAGGTAGTAACATTACAAATTAGTTAAACTGATTAATCAAGGCAACAAACATGTACGATGCATCATTTAACCTAAGTTATATTATCCCTAATGATTACAAACCATTAGTAACTACAAATAAATTTCAACATAATAATTTTGGATTATTTTGAATATTATATAAATGGGTTTGTAATAAAATGATCCAATGAACGCATTAAAATAATTTTTTTACAATACCCAATAGGTTTATAAGCAAATAATCAGACTATAACTATAACACGACTATTCATACATGGAACCCAAATCTATACGCATAGGATAACATAAACAATTTCTAAAGAGAGAAAGAAAACAACAAATCAACGAAAGGAATGTTTAACTGAGTTGTCAACTTTTATTTTACCTCTAAACTGACGTCAGGAAGCTACCCCTCCATAGGTCTCTTAAGGTCGAGAGGTTTGCCCCTTCTTTTCATTGAAACCAAGAGGTCCCAAAATAATTTTGCTTCAGCCCCTGCAAGAACCTCAACTGAAGACCCACTGTTCTAACTTTTTATAACCTTTCATTAAAACCCTCTGTTACTTTCAACATATTAAAAACCCTCCTCTAAAAAGCTACATCCGTGTTTTATCTTTTTACGACTGTGTAATTTTAGTTCCTTCCCATGACAACGTTTCATCTCCTGTCTACAGCTGGCATTTTGCTCTCTTGTTGTCCTCCTATGTTACATTATTGTTTTGACCTTGACATGCTCCCCATTTATTACCCTATTGGTTGATGCGTTTTATCCTCCTTGCCTTGGCTGTGCAGTGTCATTTTTCTCATTGTTTGTCCACCTATGCTGCAGCTAATTTTGTTTCTTACTTGCTATTGTTTTGGTCCTCTTCTAGCTGCCTTATGCACTGACATTTTGTTGGTCCACCCAGTAGCTTCTTTGTTATCTTCTTTTGGACTGAATTTGTTTTTTTTTTGATCTAATTTTCTTCTTCTTACTCTCTAAAGACAATTTAATATTATTCTTCGAAAAATGGCCCAAATATCGTACATTTGACTCACGTTAAATTCTTTGCTTCCTAGTTGTTTCTAAAATCACTTACGAGTTAAAGTGAGTATCTTAAGCAATTTCATGTCATTACTTGCTAAATGTTATGGAATAATTATACAATCAATTAAGCACATGTCAATCACATTCTCAACTAGCTACTAGTTCTATTTATAACTCGATTTTTTTTCAAAAAGAGTCAGTGGAATAGTTATTTATTAAATAAAAACACACACTTTTTTATTTTTCTTACCTCCTCATATCTTTAGCTAATCATTTCCATGAAAAGATAATAACGATGCTACTTATTTGATTGACAGAAAATTATAAATGAATGAGTTAAATTTCCTAAGTTAAACGAACTAACATCATATCCTTATTAATATACATATTTAACCAATGCAACTTAGGACAGTAATTTCAGAAGCTAATAAATCTTAGCAACCTGAAAGACTATATTCAAAGCTAAACTAATTTCATTAAGTCCTAGCCATTGACACATCCATTTGAATCACATCATGCAAACCTAAACAAAACTAACATATAATATGCAAAATTCACATTGAAAATAAAACATATAATGCATATAACGCAACCCTCCCCACGCATCCATAATACAGTATCTTCAATGTGAGAACGAAAAATAACATACAAGGTGGGAATCAAAATAAAATAATACGACAACATAAGAACAAAATAAAGATAGAATTGAAAAGATAATGGTTAGATCATAAGAACCCGTTATGGTTATTAAGGTGGTGATGGCAATGGTGTCTGAAATCAACTGTGTTTGACACCCAAGATTGTCACCCTATCGTAAAATTGTTTTTAAAGGAATAAGAGAGTTAGTAATCCAAGCCATTCCACTTCATTAAAAACTTATTTTTGGACCTTAAAACAAATCTAACTACACATCAATTTCAATCTAACTATTAAACGTGCTAAGTTATGGTCATTAGCTGCAAAAGTAATTTCTCACCCTTTTGCTTCGAATCAAAATTTAAAACAATCATTGCCTAATATACTCGATGTTCTAGTTCCACAATCAAATGAAAAGCTTTACCATATACTAGTCAAAAGGGCATCATTTTGATAGGTTTTTCAAAAGTGGTTTGATAAGCCCACAAAGCATCATGTAGATTTAATGCCCAGTCCTTCCTTGAACTATTCATTGTCTTTTCTAGAATTCGTTTAAGTTCCTAGTTTATCACTTCCACTTGTCTACTCATTTATAGTTAATAAGGAGTGGCAACTTAATGGTGGACTCCATATCTTTTTAGGAGAGTATCAAAAGATCTATTACAAAAATGCGTTCCCCCATCTCTTATTATTGTTTGTGTCACTCCAAATCAGTTGAATATCCACTTAATGAATTTCTATAGAACTTTTTCATCATTAGTTAGAGATGTAACAACTTTGTCCCAGCAAGATATATAGTCCACTCCTACTAAAATGTATATGTTTCCCATGGAGGATAGGAAAGGACCCATGAAGTTGATGCCCCACAAATCGAAGATTTCGACTTCCAAAATGTTGGATAAACTTATCTTATCTCTTTTGTAGAAGTTACCCACTCTTTAACAATGATCATATTATGCCACGAAAGCTTAAGCGTCGTTAAACATAGATGGCTAATAAAATCCACACTCGAGTACTCGCGCTATTGTTCTGTTTGCCCTATAATGGCCAACATAGTGTGCTTTGTCACATTGTGATAATATATTCAAGATCTCTTCCTATAGCATGCATCGCCTCATCAAACCATTAGCATAAGTTTTATAAATGATTGGTTCATCCTATAAATATTGGGTGCACTCATGCAAGAACTGTTTCCTCTATTGATATGATAGGTCAGGAGAGATCTTACCACTGACAACAAAGTTTGCGATATCTGCGAACTATGGTATCGCCATGCTATCAAGAAGCATCATGGTTTCATTAGGGAATTTTTTGTTGATATCATCACCTATCTTACATTCCCATCCTTCCAGCTGTGATAAATGGTCCATAACCACATTCTCCACCCCCTTCTTATCTCTTATTTCTATGTCAAACTCTTTTAAGAGTAACACCCATCAAATAAATCTCAGTTTTGCATTGTTCTTGGCAAAAAATATTTAAACACAACATGATTGGTAAATACGATGACTTTAGAGCCCAAAAGGTATAAACAAAACTTAACACTTGCATACACCACCGTAAGTAACTCTTTTTCAATGGTGGTGTAGTTCAGTTAAGGTCCTGCAAGTGCTTTACCTGTATAGTAAATTACATGCAAATTTTTATCCATTTTTTGACCCACCATACAACCTGTAGCTTGTTCGATTACATCGTATTTGATCTCGAATGGGAGTGTCCAATCAAGTGATGATAAAATTGGGGTTGATGTTAGTGCCTCCTTTAATTCATTGAATGCAAATGAACATTTATTATCAAAAAGGAAAGGCACATCCTTAACTAACAAGTTTTTTAAGGGGTCATGCTATTTGTGAGAAATCCTTAATAAAGTGACAATAGAACCTAGCATGGCCTAGAAATGCCCGCATGCCCTTGACATTGGTTGGAGGTGGAAGTTTTTATATAACCTCCATCTTCAGTTTGTCCATTTCAAAGCCTTGGTGCAAAATTTTGTGCCTGAGCACTATCCTTTCTTACACTATAAAGTGGCATTTCTCCCAATTCAACTCTAAATATGATTCTTCACATCTTTGAAGTACCTTGTATATATTGGTCAAACAATTCTCAAAAGAGTCTCTAAAGATAGAGAAATCTTCTATAAAGATTTCCATAATATCTTTAGTCATTTACGCAAAGATAGAAATCATGCATCTTTGAAATGTAGTTGGGGCATTGCATAACCCAAACGATATATGTCTGTACATAAAAGTACTATAAGGCATATAAACGTGGTCTTTTTTTGAGCCTCGAGGTAGATGAATATCTGATTATACCCCGAGTAAGCATCTTGAAATAGTATAATGAGTGACCCACCACTCTTTCTATCATTTGATCTACAAATGGGAGAGTGAAATGATCCTTTTCACTCACCTTGTTGTGTTTTCTACAGTCTATGCACACTCTTCATCCCGTGATTGTTCTTGTTAAGATTAATTCTCCACTTTCACTTTCCATTACGATCATTCCACCCTTCTTTAGTACAAATTGTACCAAGCTGACCTATTCGCTATTGGATATTGGGTATATGATACCGATATCTAAGAGCTTTACTACCTCCTTTTTGACCACTTCCTTCATATGAGGATTCAACCTACCTTAACGTTCCCTTATAGCTTTTCTTCCTTCTTTGAAGTTTATCCTATGCATACACACATTTGGGCTTGACCTTGAATATCAGATAATTATGATCTTATGACCTTCATCCGCTTCCTAAAAGTCTTAACCACCCTACTTTCTTATTCTCCATCTAATTAATTAGCAATGATAATGGGTAAAGTTTGATCTTTATTTTGAAACGTGTATCAGAGATGTGTGGGCAAAGGTTTAAGTTCTAGGGTTGGTGATTTCTTTATAGATGGTGGTATGGGTGCTTCGGTTTGCACTAATATTTCCTGATGGGTCTAAACACCTAACTCCTCCATTTCAGCATCTTCTTTAGACTCAACTTTGTTTACCTTTTAAACTTCATTATCTGTCTCCACTTCTACTAAATTAACTTCTGTAAAGCATCTTCTTACTTGTTCTTGCACACTTTCATCTGTAATGTAAATCTTCATGCAGTTGCTACTTTCTTTCGATCGCTTTAATGCCTTGTTCTTATTGAACTCCACTTTATCTTCACCATTCTAGAGGGTCAATTTACCTTCATGAACATCAATTAATGCTTTACCTTTGTTAATGAAATTTCGTTCCAAAATTAGCGGAAAATTCTTATGTTCTTTGAAATCAAGAACAATAAAGTCCACAAGTATAATGAACTTGTCCACTTGTAACAAAACTTCTTCGACTACTCCAAACATTCTTTTAATAGATTGATCAGCCAGTTAGATCACATAGGCATTTTATGAACTCAAATTCACAGGGTATGAAAATCCTTGGATCCTTTAGCTTGGAAGGCATTTAACTGGTGATATGGAACTACATTTGATATTTAAGGTTACTTCTTAGTTCTCTTCCCAAGTACGCTACTTTAATAATATGTCCTTAAAAAACTTAGCATACTTAGGAATGTGTTCTAAAGCGTAAACAAAAGAAAGATTTACTTGCAAAGTCTTCAATTTCTTAACAAACTTCGTAAATTGTGCATCTAATTTTCTCTTATGGAATTATTGGTGGTATTGAAGTTTGGGTGTATATGGCAGAGGGGCAACGTATAGAGGGTATTTGCTCATGTCCATGTCTTTATCCTTTTCCTTGTCATTCTCTACAGAGTGAGTCAATTTTTTAGTTTGTGGGTTGTTCGAGTTCCTTCCCGCTTCGCAATGTAATGGCTTATAATTGCTCCCTTGGTTTTGATTCTGCATCACTTGGGAAGCTTCTTGCACGCCGTGCAGAAAATGTAATCATCACTTGGCTCATTTGAACCTCAGAATTGTGGATGGACGAGGCATAGTTCTTTGTTACTTGTTCAATTTGTCCTTTTAACCTCTTGTGAGCATCAGCCATGTTTATGACTCTGTCCAAATTTTAATCTAATTTAGAGTCCATGGAATTTGGTTTCTCCTATTGGAAACCAGGGGGTCCTTGAGATCAGAATTGACCTCTTGTATTGCTCGACCAAGAGAAGTTTAGGTGATTTTTCCACCCAGGGTTATACGAAATGTGATAGCTTGTAGTTTCTCCTTTGGGTTTGATTCCGGATTACTTGGGAGGCTTCCTACACTACTTGGGAGGCTTCCTACACTTCATGCAGACAATGTATTCACCACTTGGCGTATTTGAATATCTAAACTGTGGATGAATGAGGTGTGGTTCTTTATTACTTATTTAATTTGTCCTTCCAATGTCTTATGAGATTCTTCTATGTTTTTGAGTTTTTCCAAATTTTTATCTAATTTAGAGTCCATGGAATTTGCTTTCTACTATTCGAAACTAAGGGATCCTTGAGGTTGGAATTGTCCTCCTGCATTATTCAACCAAGAGAAGTTTAGGTGATTTTTTCACCAAGGGTTATATATGTTTGAGTATGATCCCCCTCCTCAGCAAATTGCATTCCTATATAGTTAACTTGTTCTGATTCATGGTCTTTCATTAAAAAGCAATCAATGGTGTTGTGATTATCTTGTTCACATAGCTCGCATCTTTGCTGAATAGCTTTCACAGGAGCTGAAGAATAGGCTTTCATATTATTTAACTGTCAGGTCAAATTAATAATCTTAGCTTGCATTTAAGTGATTAGGTCGACAACTAAAGTTCCCTTTTGCTTGCAAAGGGTCATATGTTGTCTAATCCTATCCATTTTCCAAAGACAACTATTATTAGCCATTTCCTCCAACAACTCTTCTACTTCATCGACCTTCTTCCTTATCATAGACCCTCGTAATATTACATCAATGGTGCCTCAAGTAGATGGGTTCACTCTATTATAGAAAGAGTTCCTAAAAAGGAACTCCTTAGGTAGGTTATGATGAGGGCACCTCCTATGCAAATCTTTGTAACTTTCCCAAGCCTTATAAAGTGACTCCCCATCACTTCGCTGGAAATTTGTGATTTCCTTGATTATCTTTTTAATCTTTGTGAAAAGTAAGTACTTATCTAAGAATGCCCACAATAATTATTCCGAATTTGTAACAGGACTTAATGAGTGATACCATGCCTTAGCTCTATCCCTTAATGTAAAAGGGAAGAGCCTCATCTTAACGACTTCTTCCAACATCCTATGATATTAGAAAGTATCGTATATTCCTAAGAAATTGACTATATAAGTGTTACGATCCTTATTAGTCAGCCTGTAAAATTAAACATTAGTTTGCAGCATGTTGAATAAAGCTGGTTTTATTTCAAATGAAGCTATTTGAACAGGTGGTCTAGTGATAACTTGATTGGTCACATTGAACCTCGGTCTCTTGAATCTATGAGGGTTTGTGGTTGGTTCCTTTGGTTTCCTCCTTGCTGAAACTCTTGATGAAATTCCTCATCCATGGTTACCTCAGTATTCCCTTGTTCTTGACGTTTAGCTCTTCAGATTGGTCACTTTATAGGATGATGTCAAGTTCTAAAGTTTCATCTATCTGATTTGAACAGCCAATAACTCTCATATTCATGTAATTACACAGACATAAGAGTAGTGAAAACTCCCTAGATTAAAAAAATTAAACTAATCCTACTAACTCCCCGACAACGACGCTAAAAATTTGATTGAGTAGGAAAGTTTTACAATTTCTTATACCTCAATATAAAGCAAGTGCACCAGTCGTGAGTGTAGTAAATAAGGTTTCGATCCCTCTTGGAGTTAGTGAACTAATCGAATTCTAAGTTGTCTAAGGCCTAAAGGATAATTAAAATAAAAAGAAAAACTAAACAGAAAAGTAAATAAGTGAATATGGATTGATTGAAAATGAAATTATAAAATTAACATAAAGAAATCAAAATTAAGCACCACCAATGAACAATAAAAAATCAAACAAGGAAAATTAGTTGATTATGAAAAGGGGGATTTATCCTATCATCAAATGCTAACATAAATACTTTTAAGTTAACACGGCATAGTTTTTACATTTTCAAAGGGTGGATTACTCTCTCTCAAGTTATAATCATTTAGCCCCAAATCATAAACTCTATTTGAATTATGGAATTAGCAATCTCTTAATTAACGAAAGGTCCGCACATCCAAATAGATCTTAAACCCTCTAATAGACTATAGGGTCCTCAAACGAGATTTCTTTTCGTATAAATTACCGATTTGATTATTTGTGTGATCTATTAGATTGTTTGACTCTCATCACCTAATCTAATAATTTTACTATCAGTTCAATCTTTCAATTTGTTATTGAAGCATAAAAAATACAATAAATAATCAGAATACCCAATGTATTAACATCAAAATAAATCACATTAACATTGATTTAAGAATAAATCCCTAAAGGAGTTTAGAGCATCATCAGCAAACCCAAATCCGTCACTATAAAATCCATCTCATACTTTAAAAGGAAATAATAACAAAGATGAAATTAAAATGTCACTTGGAAGGTGTCGGGATAGACTAGGAAGGCAATAGCAACAAAACCCTTCTTTTTCCCTCTTATTCTCTCCTCTTCTTTCCTATTCTTCTCCTTCCTTGGATCTTCCTTAATGTAACAAAATGGAGGCTCCCTTTCTAAGTCATTTCTCTTAGCTTATGTAGTCTTTTCTAATTAGGGTAAAAACTAGGTTTTACTTAGGCCCAAAAGTTCGAAATAACCCATGAAAAATTAAGTTCTAGAGGCCAGTTCTGTTTGTGCGCAGGCCACAATAATGACAAGCTGAATTGGTCTCTATCACGATCATAGCCAGATGAAAGTGTCTTTGTCATGATTGTGGCCCTGGGTCCTCCACCAAGCTTCTTGTAAATCTTCTTTGTTCTTCAATATCTGATCTCAAGCACTAACAAACACATCAAGACCCCTTAAAAACACAAAATTAAAGCATAATAGCATGCTCTAACTCGCATAAAACTCAACACATTTACGCTTATAGACTCATACTAACCCATAAAAACAATTAAACACATAAATTAACAAAATTGAAACCTAAATACACACTAACACTCAAATTAACATTAAATACTTAATAAATTAAACCCTAAAACATAATGCAAATCACAACTATTAAGAGTGTGGAAAAATGTTGATAAATGAGTGATGAGCATTAAAGAATAAATATATGTGTATATGTTCTATTTTCACAAAAATGATAAATAACAGATTATGTATTGTTTTATGGATGATTAATAATAAAAATAGTGTTGGAATGAGAGTTGATAATTTATGAATAAAGAGATGTGTTTATGACCTAATTTTGTGTATAATATAAGTGCAGAAATGTAAAGAAATGAATGGTTTAAATATGTTCTGTTTTAGGCATATGAGAAATGTGATTTATAAGTTGTTATATAAAGATGAATTAGAGTGAATTAAAGTTAAATAAAAGATTAGTATAGTGTCTTAAAATGAGAAGAACTTGGATGTTAGCTTAGAGATAAAATGAAGATATGAATGACGAAGATAAAATCTACTGAAACATTTATGAATGTATGCATACTTGGATGTCCTGTTTTTGAATATAAGATGAACAGTTATTTGTGATGTGTTTGATGGATTGTTTTTCAGTCAAAATGGAGATAAGAATGAAGAGGAAATGAAGAAGAAAAGATAGACTATATATATAAAAAAAGGCGTTGAGCATAGTATGAAAGTGAGAAATCTGGAAAAGTGCAAAAGAATAGTGTAGGCCACGATTGTGGCACCCATCCCACCACGATCATGGGCAAGGTCTGGAATGTCCATTAACATGAATTCCCCTTCTTTTGTAGGACGTTTGAAACAACAAAGCCTAAGGTGCTTTCCTATTATGCATTTAGGATTAAGCTTGAAATGAACCTAGTTTGATGATGGACTAAGTGATTAAATGTGTGATATGTTTAGGGTGAAAATTGAGCTTATAACTTAAGAATGGATTGTTATACATTAAGTATACAAAAATTTGGAAAATTGGAGATGTTATAGAAATGAAAGTGATCTTATAATGGCTAATGTGATTCAAAGGAGATGAGTAATGCATATAGAGTAAGAATGAATGAGAACTTGAATATTATGTGATCATATAATGCTAAAAAGAAATGATGAATGATTGAATTGTGATATTAGAATAACCAAGTTCTTTGAGCTATGAACCTAAATGCAAGCTTGAGATACGTAAACACTGATGCTTAAATGATCAAGAAATGAGAATAAATGAAATATACCCGGAATAGTCAAATTGAGCATGCATTATTCATTATGCATATACATATGTGTATGAATGAATGCTTACGAGATTGTGCAACATAGTAATGTATATACAATATCTGTATTGCATAAAGTTGATACACAGGATAGAATGTCAGCATCCAGATGTTTTCGGATCATGGAAACAAATGCTAATCTAGAGCGTGCTGTGAGTTGACTAGATGGTCTCACATTAATTGATTGTTCTGTAATTTTTGTATTGAATTATTACTGATGTGAATGTGATTGAGACAATTCCGAACATTAATAGTCTGAGGATTTTGATGAATGTGAATGTATTGGAAGTGCTTTATTGAATGTGAATGAGAAAGAAATAAGTGTTCTTAACGTTTCGTTGAATGCCGGACATAGATTCGATGAAAATCTGAAAAAGTGAATGTGTACTGAATAACTGTGATTGACTACATATATGTGAATTCATACATTTCGTTACATGATATGCATGATCAGATAAAGGTAATTGTGACCAGAGTAGCCACCGAAAAAGAGGTTAAAGCTTAGAATGTGATTAAGAGCCAAAGGCTCGCTATGTATAATAAGCTGGATATCTCCAATGAATACGGGACAGTTATTAATAAGCCTAATATCCACAATGGATATAAGATAGTTAAAGGTACTCGGTCAGAACAAAGTAATAACTGAAAGTGAGTCACATGTGCATTGCATATATATAAATTGATGTTTATTAAGTTAATGATTGAAATGAATTATATGAATTGTTACGAAAATGAATTATGTAATGATATACAATAGATGAATCTGTAACTTTTCTGTGAATATGAATATATGAATTGTTCTATATTGATATAAGTGAGCCCATCTAGGATGATTCGCTTATTGAGTTCACAAAACTCACCAATAATGTCACCTTTCAGGTTCATTGGATACCCAGTTAGACAAATTGGAGTATAGCCACTGCAATCGAATAAGAGATGGAGGTCGAGATCAGTTCGCGTTTGCAAATGTTTTCTGTCATTTTTGTATCAAGATTTGTTTTTTGAAACTATTGAATATGTATATATGAATTCTACATAATGTTTAATGTAACACCCCACTCCCGCTGGACCCGAACCTGATATCGATAGTGATATCCGAATCCGTAACCCGCGAGGGTGGCGTGTCACATCACTTAACACTTAAACTTTGGTATACATTTTTTTTAAACCACAAACATAAAGATCAGAAAGCGAATAACCAAACATTCATTTTGTTTTGTCATCATTTGATACAAACACAATAAAAGCAATAGTACCTTTTATTTGCCACTTGGGCCCATTTCCAATTACAAAATACAATCATTTCAGTTTCTCAAAAGTAATACAAACTGTCATATCCAATTACAAATAATACACAAGTTTTGCGGAAAAATACATTT
>JANZXR010000005.1:34164139-34175487 GCA_027575705.1 Erythroxylum echinodendron | reverse complement strand
TCTGGAGCATATTCGTCTTATAGTAAAACTAAACTGGTTGCCTAACCTTAACCCTAACACTAACCCTAAGCCTAGCCCTCACATCCAGCCACTAACTGACGACAGCTATTAAAGGACAAGTCCACCAACCAATTCTCTTAACCCCGCTTCCAAACTCTAGTTTCGGCCAATTGCTTTTCTTTTTATAATAAATTTATTTAATCTGAAACTCTAAGGGGCAGTTTAGTGTGAAAAAGATAATCCCTCGACCTTTGTGCATATCGCAAGGGGGCAGGGGCCGGTTGCTGTGGGATTCTAGACCGTTAATATCGCCTTCTAGTTCTATTGTTGATGTTGGTGTTTCAAAAAATATTTCTTTAAGAAAGTCATGTAAATTGTTTGGGAGAAAATATCTGCGGAGGGTTGTCAGTGCGTCAGTGAAAGCAAAAGTGGGGGATGCTGGGCCCCTACACAAAGCCATGTTTTGAGGAGGGAACTCAACAATCTTAAATACCACTCATTTTTAGAAGACAGCATAAGCAACACTCTCCATCTCTGTGTTGAGAGAGTGTTAGAGAGAAAGAGAGAACTCATACGGTCTCTTTCTGGAGGAGCTGATAGAAACTCCCTATCATTTTCTTACCAGGTACTACTTCTTCTTCTAATAAATTCTTGCATTCCACTTTCCTCTTTAACGTTCTCATTTCCTCCCTTTTCTTCCTAAATATCTGTGAATCTTGTTATTATCAATCAACATTTTCAGATCCAGCTCAAATTTCACTCCTTAGGTGATTAATAACATTTATTGCATATGAGATTTCATTTTCCATCCAGTAACAGTGGTCCTTTTATGCGTCGATACCCAAATAGGGTAGCGTGCTTAAGACTGGAAATTTTAGTATATCCAGATGTGTTTTATGGTTATTTTGATTGGATTCAATGCTTTTCCAAGTTTTCTGTTCTGAAGATCCATTCATTGCCTTTGCTGCTCTTTCGTCCAATCTCCAAGTGGTTTGGTCTATACAATTAAAGAAAACAGTAAATACAGCTTTTCAATTCAATGACATTTTTCTTTTTTTTTTCAAAATTAAAAAGAGTTTTTTTTCCTTTTTTTTAGCAAGGGACACCTGTACTGATGCTCATTTGTTATTGCCGGAGTTTTCGTTACATTTTCCCATAAACATCTGAATCTTTCTCGCCGAAAATTTCTACAGACGTTTTGACCGGAATAGAGCTTCAAAGTCATCCTGTTAAATGTTAATTAAAGTGTCTTACTTTCTAACCAATAGAAGTCAGAAGAGGGTTGGTAGGTAGGGTTCTTCAAAAGCAGTCGCTGCAGTTGAACATCATTTAATAAAAATTGAAGGTCGGCAGAGCCCACTTATTCGAGAGGTCTTTAATATGAGCCTAACGAAAGAATATACTTCTGAGTTTGACACTACACTTTAACAAAATTTTAAGGCATTAAATTTATGGGTCATGTACTGATATGCCCTTGATTCCTGTCTCTTTCTAATGTGATATTTTTACTCACAATTGATATTCCACCGGTGAATACTAAAGCATAAAATTGCAAGCATCTAGGGTTTTGCTTCTACTACTATTTAAGTTTAGAAACTTGACGGCGGTCTTGTGTTTTTAAGATTGTGATGGGCCGGCCGCGGCTCTGGTGCGGAAATGCTTAATCGTAGCTTCGTAATTTCCCATTGGCCCAGTGATCAGCCTAGCATGAGTTATATGGATGATTTAATTAATGTAAAATATATTTATAATATAAGTTATTATGACTATATTAATGATAAAATTAATGTGAACATAGATCCAACAATTTTGTAGTCTGCGTGATTGTCACGCCACGTTCTCTTGACATTTTCATTATGTCTATTTTCAAATTGTTTTTAGCCTTTTTGTTTAATTGAAGTTTTTCTGAGTAAAACGCCAATATTTTAAAATTCTCATAATTAGTTTCTTCGTTTCGCAAAATTTTGATAGCAAAACTAATAAAAGAGTTTGTTTATTTATTTAACAAAACACAATTTTTTAGAATATTAAAATATAAAACCTTTTCAAGAAATAAGTCAAACTACGTAAATTGTTTAGGAGCGGTTAATATTATCAGCTCCTAATCAGTATGGAAGGTGTGACAGAATTTCATCATCTGTGTCGGTTGCTCTGATCAAGAGCATCCTCACACAAATATAACAGCATATGTTTAACTGAGGTCAACTCATATTTGTGTTACCGCCTATTGTAAGACGAACCAAAAAAATTGACGTTTCACTTTAGGCTCTGATGAAGCCTATACAAATTTTCTGGGCTCAAAGTCTTGGGAATGGTTGGCCCAGCTCTAATTGTCAAAGTTTAGACTCTTTAGTTGGTTGCTAAGGTCACAAGGGCCTCCAGATTTCATATCGGACCGGTATTTGAGTTTCTGCAAATTACATAGCCTATAGCTATTTGATTCCTATTTCTTCAGGTGATCCAGAAAAAAACAAAAACATAAAGAAAATGGGAGCCGGTGGCAACATGTCCATTCCACCTTCGGCCAAGAAGTCAGAAGCACACTCCGTGAAGAGAGTTCCATACTCAAAACCACCATTCACGCTCGGTCAGATCAAAAAAGCCATCCCACCCCATTGTTTCCAGCGTTCTGCTCTCCGCTCATTCTCATTTGTTGTCTACGACCTTACCATCGCATCCATCTTTTATTACATTGCTGCCAACTGCATACCTCTCCTCCCTCACACTCTCTCTTACTTGGCCTGGCCAATTTACTGGGCCTTTCAAGGTTGTGTCCTTACAGGCGTTTGGGTCATTGCTCATGAGTGTGGCCACCATGCCTTCAGTGACTATCAATGGCTTGATGACATCGTTGGCCTTGTGCTTCACTCTTTTCTCCTTGTCCCCTACTTCTCATGGAAACACAGCCATCGTCGTCATCATTCTAATACAGGCTCCCTTGAACGTGATGAAGTCTTTGTGCCCAAAAAGAGATCTGGCATGCATTGGTACTCCAAGTACCTCAACAACCCACCAGGCCGTGTCCTAACTCTTGCCATCACCTTAACACTTGGTTGGCCTCTCTACCTAGCATTCAATGTTTCAGGGAGGCCTTATGATCGGTTTGCTTGCCATTTTGACCCCTATGGCCCTATCTACACTGACCGTGAGAGACTCCAGATATATATTTCTGACGCTGGTGTTCTTGCTGTCACTTATGGGCTTTACCGTCTGGCTGTAGCAAAAGGCCTTGCTTGGGTTGTCTGCTTCTATGGAGGTCCTTTGTTAGTGGTAAATGCTTTTCTTGTTACGATAACTTATCTTCAGCACACTCACCCTTCATTGCCACATTATGATTCTTCTGAGTGGGATTGGTTAAGGGGAGCTCTGGCTACAGTTGACAGAGATTATGGGATTCTGAACAAGGTTTTCCACAACATAACAGACACACACGTAGCGCACCATTTGTTCTTAACGATGCCTCACTATCATGCGATGGAGGCCACTATGGCTATTAAGCCAATTTTGGGAGAATACTACCAATTTGATGGGACGTCAGTTTACAAGGCAATGTGGAGAGAGGCTAAGGAATGTATTTATGTTGAGCCAGATGAGGGTGACCAGAGCAGCAAAGGCGTGTTCTGGTACAGAAATAAGTTATGATGACAATAGCAAATAGTAGAGTGAGAAGTTTCCTTTTCTCGGGTATTACTGGTGGTTTGATTGTTTTGGATCAAATTTCATGCTTAGTTGTGCTTCTTTTCATTAACTTTGTTGTAATCTCATTTATGCTGGAAACTGTCGCAGAAAACTATGTAATACCAATTTCTGTTATCTGATGACTTAGAAGAGTATTATCCAATTTTCCGATACATTCTGTATTAAATCAGATTTAGAATTTATTTTGTGGTGCTTTGATAGGTATTAATGCTATAAGATTTAAATTTTATAAGGACGATGTCATGTAATTCGGTCATCTGAGGTCAACTAGGACTACTTCTATTTGGTTTATGAGATAAAACAAGTTCCAAGAATTTTGAGATTGTAATATGCTTTAAGATTTTTGAGAATTGATTGTATGAAAAATGTTAAAAAGTCAAAAATTTCTATTGGAATTTTCCAGGAACTTGAAATGTCTATCTTTCCAGAAATGGCATAGGTCAACTATAATCACGAGCTACCTACATATGTTCTTGGATACAAAACTACAGAGATGCTCTGGCTGAGTATTAGTTTGTTTGTAAATTCAAGAGTGAAATTTAGTAAACATGAATAACGCACTAAATTTTGTGATTATATGCTATACTAATATAACTTCATATGGAAATTTCCATAGTCTGCACAGGGTTTTGGCATTTT
Source organism: Erythroxylum echinodendron (assembly GCA_027575705.1). Classification (NCBI taxonomy): domain Eukaryota; kingdom Viridiplantae; phylum Streptophyta; class Magnoliopsida; order Malpighiales; family Erythroxylaceae; genus Erythroxylum; species Erythroxylum echinodendron. Next base: position 34,171,149 of record JANZXR010000005.1, on the reverse strand, counting down.
GGAAATTTCCATTTATGCAAGATCCAGATACGTCCATTGACTTTTGACCCCATCTTTGTCATATTTTTCATTAACCATATTAAAGCTATATCCATCATTACAACCTTACATGGATCTACCAAGACATTTTCGTCAATACATCAACTCAAATAGAGAACTATAGAAGCAAAGTAGCTACTTCAGTTTACAAAAGCCATACGCCTTTTGCTTCAATGGACAAACTGTTGTGTGCATTTTTGGCAATTAATATAGCTATGATTCAATTGATAATATCCTTTGCTAGTTGCTGTTTGCTTGTAGCTTCACCTCTCTGTATTCTTTTGTTCCTCTTTCTGTAAAGAGTAGTAGGGAATGCCGTCTTGTAAATCAATCCATTGTGCTTCTAAATTTTCGCTTTTTTGGCAACCCAGTTCAGTACTTCTAACTAGTCGTAAGTTGTGCAATAATTTGTCAGATTGTGTATGATTCTGTTCCAAATTGATATGGAATATCTGCATTGGAAAAACAAGAGCTCTCTATCTTCTTCAGTTTCCTTTCATACCTCACAAATAGGATCATGTGAGCTAAATCATCTGTTTTTGGTTTTGAGCCAATTTTTAATAATCAACTAGGTGATTATAGATCCCTTAGGATTAAAGGAGTTCTTCCATAATAGATCATAACAGGGAACCCTCTCTCTGTTACCCAGGAGTAATTTATAGTAGGAGCTGTTAGAAAACACCCTTTTATGGTCAGTAATCCATGTGACACCATCTTTGTGTAATTTAAGGAAAGTATTGGAGTGTAGAACTAAAGCCTCTGAAGCCATCAGACCACATTCCATTCTGAAAAACTGAAGAGGCTCTTGCATTTTGGGGGAATTCTGTTGTTCAGCTAAGCAATCTCTCTTCTCTGCACTAATGGATTGAATCGATCCAATTATCAAACCAAATCCATAACTTTTCCCCATTCACTAGTCTATGTTTTAACCAAGGATAAGCCTCATTTCTCGTCTTTAGCATATAACTGAAACTCCACGAAACTTCCCTACTGATAGGCATTTGCCAGAAATTTTGATTTCTAAGATATATGATATGCACCAATTTAATCTATACGGCATTTTTATCTGAATATAGCCTCCAAATCCTTTTGCAAGTAAAGACATTTTGCATTAAAAGGATAAAAACAATCCCTAAACCACCATGTCTTATTGGAATTGTTAATCTCTCCATCTAACTTTAGCCCCTTTGTGTTTTCTACTTTCCTTGACCATAGAATGCTTTGATTATACGTTCAAGTTCTTTGATTACTCTCCTTGGCAAAATGATATGACCTATCCAATGAATATGCATACCAAGTAAGAACAAAATTGATCAATGTTACACTTGTAGCAAGTGAAAAAAACTATTTTAGCATACATTAATTTTAGTCTTTTACTTCTCAATAAGAGGAATGCAATCTGAATATTTATGCTTAGCATATGAGACTGGCACACCAAGGTACTTGAAGGGTAAGGAGTGAACTTAGAGACCTGATATTTTGCTAAGTTCTAAAATTTTGACATCTCTTGAACCAAATAAGCAACTCTTTTCAATATTGATTTTCAGACTTGACCATTCAGAGAAAATTTGTAGAATGTCCAATAAAATTTTAAAGGATTGCACATCAACTCTACTTAATAAGATGAGATCATTTGCAAACATTAGAGGGTGAGCTTAAGGTTATTACAATTATAATGTAGCTGATCTTACATTACAACTTGTTAGTTTTGTGAGAATTTTGGATAACGCTTACATTACTAGGGTAAATAGATAAGGAGATAGGGGATCCCTTTGTCTTATTCCCCTACCATATTTAAAAAGCAATGTAGGAACTCCATTAACAAGAATGCTAAGAGAAGAGGACTTGATGCATATGGTAATTCTAGTTATAAACTGAGCTAGAAAGTTGAGTGCTTCCAAACATGATTGAATGAAACTCCACCTCACTATGTCAAAGGCCTTATAGAAATCAAATTTTCAAAGACAACTTTTGATCCTTTTATCAGAGTTATAATCTTTTAGCATCTCTTGTATAAGGAATAAATTATCCCCTAGTGATCTTCCAGCTATGAATGCTCCTTGTGCTGGATTGAGGGTTAGTTTCACCTTTCAGAGTTTTTACATCAGCTAATAAGCTTTATAACCTTCCAGTGTCTGATTCTAACACGTTTAAACTAACTTAAGGAAGCCATTAGTCCATTAAAGAACCTGAAAAGCACTCGATGTATCCTCGTACAGGTAAGGTGTTGTATGTGAATATAAGTGTGATTTGAGAGCAAGTTATCTCCAAAGTGAGTAATGGATGCAGAGAATTCATCTAGCCAGGTTTGGTTCACCATAACTCGATCCAATTTTCTTCTGATTAGCATTGCACCTTGTTGGTTGTTTGACCATGTAAATAGTCTACCTATGTATCTAAGATTAGTAATAAGCACATGTTGGAACAAGTTAGTAAGCTCGTTACTAGTTGCCAAAAGGTACCTCCCCCTTTCTGTTTCTTGATCTATAAGAATGCAGTTAAAGTCTCTAATAGTAAGCCAAGGATTAGACATTACTTCATTGATGCACTGCAGATTCTGCCATAAAATTTTCCTTTGGAACTGAAAATTTGAAGCATATACCAGAGTGACATCAAAAGCTACATTCATTTCATTTGTAAGGCATTTTAGATGCAAGTGTTGATTACTTTCTTAAGCTACCATCACTAACAATTTATTTGAGTTAAAAAAACATAAAATTCTACCACTATAGTGAGAAGAATAATTAGAAATAACCCGCCGTTCAGCCTCCAAAAATTTTGTAACCAGTTGCATTTAAGATGCCTTTATTTTTATTTTTAGTAACCCTATTAACCAAGCTTTCTTTTCCAAGATGATTCCCCTAACCATAGCTTTTTTAAGGGGGTTATTAAGCCCCCCATACATTCTAAACAAGGATTGTCATTTAGGGGGAAATCCCCTTTAAGTTTATTTTTTCCTTTTCTCCTTTCAGATTTCCTTTTAGATGTGGTAGTTTGGTTTTTGAATTCCACCTTTTGTTCCTTCCTTGAAAGGGTATATTAGAATTGATATTTTCTAAATCATTTACACTAGTTCCTGATATTCAAGATCACTGATAGCAGGTTTCTGTAGAGGTGCCATATTCTTAAGGTTATCTTCATATTTATCCTCATCCTCTATTGCCATTACTAGTGTTTCAATCAGATTTTCATTGTAGGCCTTTTGAATGTGTTCTTGTGAATTAGAACCAACCAATTCATCATGCCTTTCAGTTCTAAAAACCTTACCTATTAGCATCCATTTTTTGCTTGTTTAATTTGGTTTCCAAGGATAGGTAAGGGGAATATCAAACCTTTTCAATTCACCATCTTTAGTAAGCTTGGGCGCAGGTAACATCTCTGACATTTTAGCATCCGTCTTAACTTCGATACAAAATTTAAAATAGCATATCCTTTCCATATTTTGCAGTCTGAGAGTCCATATAGATATGTTTTCCAAGTGAGCTAGTAAGGTAGCTTAACCCCTCTATTGTCTAAAACTCCAAAGGCACATTGTGGAAGTTAACCTAAAGTGGAAAGATTTCAATGTTGCCTCAATTACAGTCAAAGCCAAGTTTCCACTTTTGAGTGAACATTGGTTGAGCCCTTATATGCCAAGGGCCAAGCTCAATTATCTCATTCAAAATACTTTCCATAGAGAATTTAAATAAGAATAAACCATCCTCCATTAGCATGGTTTTCTCCAAACCTTTTTTACCCCACCTAGCCAATGCCTAAGCTTGAACTACTGGAAATGTTGGCCTTTTATTCTAGAAAAATCCAACTAAAGTTGAGGATCAGACATTCGCACCAGCTTTGAAAAGTTAAATGGAGGGTGTTAGCACTCCATCTTTCAACACATTATGAAAATGCTTCAACTTACCTTTGTGTTATGAAATGCTGGGTCTTTTCTTCCAAGCCCCTTTAAGTTGATTTAGATATTTGTCCAGAGCAATGCTAACATTCACATCGACTTACACTGTAACTAGAGATTCAACTTCCTTGCTCGCTAAGGTTTTTCATGAGATTTGAGGAAAAACTTCCAAGTTCAAGTGTAATAGGCTGGAGCTGCCTTCCTTCTCAACATTTAAGGCCTTTGAGAGGCCCTCCATTGGGGCCAAACCTCAACTGGAGAAGATGAAGCACTATACCAGTTACAAAAAGATAACCAGAGGTGTGAGATAAGTTTCCAAAAAAGGGGGACATCCAAGGGTAAAAAGGTTAAAATAGGTAGTGAGTGGTCAAAAAACATGCGAGGGTAGTGAGAGGCTAAGAATTGGTTCAACTTTGTCTTACAAAATTGCTGACCTAAAAAAATATCAAAAAATTACATACAAGGGAACTAGGAATGGAGATTTCCAAGCATACTGTGACAAAAATTGAAGAAACTCTATAAAAGGAGAAAAAAAGATTTAATCTAAATTGGTGCTGTAAATTTACCTACTAAACATCTTGCAAGGATGCTTCTACTAAGGCTTCTTTCCTAAAATCAACCAAAATGTTCATCTTACTTCAGTCTCAATAATAAAGGTGTGAAAGTTATTTCTCCCAATAAATCTCTAAGTTCTCCTTCTACAACTGCATCATCACTAAGATGGATCCCAGAGTTGTCGATATAGTTACTTTTGAAATCTCTAAAAACACCACTCATGCCCACGTAACTACTATAGATATGCAAAACTATATTTTCCTTAAGATTATATACTATATTTTCCTTTAAGATTTTATGTGACATTGTTATTTTAATTAATAAAAGCTTTATTTATCTTTGTAAAATTTGTTAATTATCTTTAATTTTTAATATTAAATATAAAATTTTTGAAATAATTACTTTGCAATTCTAATTATCATGAGATCATAATTATGAGATTTAATTTGTATTTACATATTATTTCTAATTGTAGTGTTACCAAGTTAGGATATTGATGAAATGTTAAAACTAGCACGATTATATTTCTTTTTTATAAAGAAAGTAATTGATTTTATAAATTGAAGTATAAAAATGCTAAAACAAACTTATAAGTATTTATTAAATAATAAAATCACTGAAATGACCTAATTACGAAGATCCTAAATAGAATATTACTTGTATGTCTGTGAATTTTCTCATTATGATGGTTATATAGAGATTATGAAAGTATCCAATGTGGGAATTACTATAATTGGATACTACTTATGATCTATTTTTTTTTAGGGTAACTCAGTTGGTAATACTTGGATATAGTATAAACTATATAAATATAGTGGAGTAAAGTCAACAAAAGATTCATCATTCTAAAGCAATTGGGGTGAATGTTTCATTGTTCTTGATTAGTAATAATTTAAAGAATTCTTTGGTTAGAGTGAATTAAGATTTGAAAATATGTTTTTAATATAGTTATAAATCAATTACTAATTAGTAAGAAAAACATGATTGGATTTAGAAGAGTAGATACTAATTTATATTTTCTATGTATAATTGAAATATTAGATAATCAAAATTAAATTATAAATCATAACCATGCATAAACAGGTCAAGTCAAATTATTTTGACATTTTAAATATTTAAGTGATCATGACATATTGTTAGACATCAATTTTGATATATGATTATAAATTATTTAATTAGATAATTAAAAATAAATAAAAAGGTGTTCCAATTTATCTAATTTTAATTATGAATTAGAATTATAATTTAAAATAATTGCCAACATATTAATAACCTAATGGGTCGCATATAAAAGAGCAGTTAAAAAGAGAAAAATAATTTAAATTAAGTTAAAGTTAATTGTGAAGTTTAAAAAATTTCAAGAATCAAGTATGAGATATTCAATTTTATTAAATTTAAATTATATTTTAATCAGACTTTGACTTTAGTTATAATTAGGAAGTTTAATATTAATAAGAAAGAAACTCATTTGTCTTTTCTATAAATACGATAAAGGCATAAGGGATTTAGCAATCTTGCTTTTTCCTCTTAAAAATTGAGTTTTTCTCTATTATTTAGATATTGTTTAAGGTTTGACACGTGAATAGCTTGTAGTTGACACCTTAATTTTTTTTTTCAAAAACTCAAATAAAGGATGATTCAATTACTTATTTATGATTTAGATTTTTAAGTTGTTCAATTATAGAGATTTAATTGAAAAATTGAAAAAAATTCTTTACTATGTTTATGATTGGATGAGGGTTAGTATTCTAACGAAAGTATCAAAATCTCTTTTCATTTTTAACTTAATTAAAATTATTTGATTGTTATTGATTTATTAAAATGAAGGTTTAAATTTTATTAATGCAAAAGTTGCATGATATATGGATATACCTAATATTAATTATTAATTAGGTTATTTAAATTTGGAAATTATAAGACGAAATATGTATGCCTCCCTATCATTCTATGTTTCTAGAAATTATGCATGTACCCTATCTAGTCTTTTTGTTTATGGAAGAATTAGTCGCATGCCTCCTTCCAATGCTTTATAATTGCTTTGGAGAAATTTGCTGTCTCTATTGATTTTGGGAACACTATAATAAAGGGCCCCTTTAGATTGAGTTTGTTGAAAGGCTTAGATATGAAAGTTTTTCATACTCTTATAGTTTTAGTGATGTGAAAAACATTCATTTCATATCCCCTTAGATTATTATAATATTGGATTGAAAATTTTGGAAACTTGGATGTTTGTTTGAGATTGTATTGTCTTATACTAGGATTGTTGTGCGAATTAGAGTTGGGAAAGGTTAAAAAGCCTCATCCCAATAACATCATAAGTGGTGTTGGTAACTAGCACCTATGATGGTGTTTCCATTAACAATGTTTATTGCTACTGGTGAAACACTATTGCCAATTGCAAGGGTGAACAAACACCATTAGTGGGAAGCGAGAAGACTAGTAGAGCAACATCTAGAGGAGAAGTAAGCGACAACAACTAGAAAAAATAAAGACGATCGCGAAACGGCGTCGTTCAACACTCATT
>JANZXR010000005.1:34150177-34164129 GCA_027575705.1 Erythroxylum echinodendron | reverse complement strand
GGGGGTGGTAGAGGGAGAATTTTCCTTGTTGATAATCCTCTAGTCCTCTAGGCATGCTCCTTAGTCGGATCAACTGTGGACGTCTCGCTTTCAGCGACAGTGTGGGAGTTAGAACTATTTGGGAACTTGATGCGGAACAGGGCCAGTGATCAATCAGTAGCTGATCAATCACTATGTGACGACTCCTTATGCGCAGAAGTGTATAGGCTACGTAGGAACCTGAGGGACTTTAGAGCTCCAAATTTACCTTTTCTAAGGCTCTTGGGTAGGGTCTTAGGGGCTTAAGATTAGTCTGACAAAGCTGGGATACCTAATGCATATAAAAAAAAAGGACGCAGGGGTGGCGACATTGAAAAACCCTAATTTGGAAGCCACAAAAGGACATCACATTAACACCTAAAGCAAAACTGAGGCACAGGCTATAGAAAAAAGATGCATGCAGAAGAATAACAGTTGATACACGCTCTTATTGTTTCTATTTTAATTTTAGGCATTCCTTTTGCTTAAATTTGAGATTAAATTAGATTAAACTCCTAATAAACCTAGAAAAATATTTGTTAATTACTTGAAAATTATTTGCATAAGGTTTTTATTTTATTAGGAATATTTTAGATTTAGTTTAATTTTTCAAAAGTTGAATTACTAAATTAAATTAGTTACTAATAGTGCTCCCCTAGATATTTTCTATGTAGGTTGACGAAGGGGTACTTAAGTCCTTCACCCTTACCATTATTTTCCTGCTCTCTTTAGTTACCATTTTAGGAAGAGTTTTTAAGTTTCCATCCACACCTTTTTGTCTCTTATCGTTTCTAGCTAAATGTTTAACTTAAAGCCTATCTAGACTTAGAAGTTGGATAACTTTCCCCCTCCTACCCCTTTTCCACTAAAAAACTATATCCTTAAACTTCCATGCTTGAATGTCAATATTACCCAAGTGTCCACCTCCTTATTTACCCTACAAATGCCCATACCTCCTTTATTAACCATAGCCCTATCACCGATCAACCTTCTAATCTATTAGCCTTAAAAAAATTGTTATCTTGAACCTAAACCAACCCAATAAGCTTTTGGCCTTAATCTTAAGCTAAGTTGGAAACAGGTTGTAGGAGACACTCCCTCCTTTAAGCTTCACTACTGTCCTCCGAGAACTAATAATGGCTTACTTATAATTGCTTCTCCCGTTGAAGTACTTCAAGAAGGAGAAAAAGTTTGGTCAATAATATTGTTTGAGTTTTTTTTAAAGAAAAGACTAGCTTATGCTGGGGTTCACACTTAGGTCTCCAAACTTTGGAAGGATGCATGATTAAAACAATTATTATTGAATTAAGATAATCTATTCTTATTCTCATTTAATACAGAAGCTACTATATGGAGAATTTTGAATAAGGGTCCCTGGATCATCTGAAATGTGCCTATATTCCTTCAATTCTGGAATCCTAAAATAACATGGAAAGTATCAAGGAAAACTAGGTACTCGTTTATATTAACCTTCACAATATTCCCCAAAATATTGATCTAAAATTAGGTTAATTCACATGGCAAGTTTCCTAGGCAAGCCTATCTGTATAGATGAGAACACATCATTAAGGAGAAGGGTAGGCTATGTAAGGATGTGCATAATTTTTTGATACGAAGCAAGACCTCCAAGATATCATTCCAATTCTAAGACTGGCAAATGAAAACTCATTAGTGTAAGATACAGTTAAGGTTACCTATCTCTAAAGACCATCTCAATCACTATAAAAACAATGCTAGTAGCCTACAGGAAAGAGATTCACTGAGGGGGATTATTGGTGCTAATGGGAACTGAAAACAATAGAAGTAATGATACAGTGAGCAGCCCAAATAAAGCTACAAAGGATAAGGAATTAGCTCACCTTGAGGCCTATGAGGAGAATGAAAAGGACTATGATGATGTCCCAGAGTTGGTTATCTGTAGGCCTTACTATAATATAGGAGAGTGAAGCCCCGATAAAATTTAAAGAGAAAAGCCCCAACATAGCGACAAGCTCTCACTAGATGGACCTACTAATCATAAAACCTAGAAAGATTAACTCCCTTTAAAACTAAAAAACTAACTCCCTATTACTAGAGGAAGACTTTATTAGTGCTAAGAGGAAGAAAACTGTGAGGAACGGAAGACCTAAAGCCTCTAAGAGCTATATAAACTTATAATATCTCTTTTAAATTGGAATTTAAGGGGTATTAACTGCCATAAGAAGTAACAAAATCTAATGGATTAGATTAACTCAATAAAACCAATGTTAGTTAGTGTATTAGAGTCTATAATCAAAGTTGATAAGCTCAAGTAACTGAATTTTGTGATCAAAGACTAGGAAATTTTGTCTAACCACCAATATCACTACAATGGGAGGATCCTTTTAGCTTTAATTCGAGCAAGGTACATATTTTCCCTATCGTAATGTTTGACCATCTCTTGCACACAAAGGTAAACTTAAAACAAACTTTTGCTAAATTTCATTTGAATTTAATATATGGCGCTAATCTAAACTACTAAAGGAATAGCATGTGGAAAGCCTGAGAGCTATTCACTCAAACATGACTATCCCCTAGATAATTATGTGTGACTTCAATAGCATCATTCACATTTCTGAAGCAATGGGTAACTCAAGAACTTGTATCACTTACCTAAGGGAATGTGTTAAGGATATTGAAGTCATAAATTTGAATTAAGAAGGCAACTTCTTTACCTGGTGCAACAAACAATAAGGAGACTGGAATATTTGGAAAAAATTGGACAGGGTCTTTATAAATAAAGATTGGATAATGTCTTTTCCTAATAGTTTTGTATTATTTAGTGATCTGTTATTGTCAAACCATAGCTCCATCACTATGTAAGAGTCTACTTGTACAAAAAAAAAACTCCTTTTTGATTTAATAATTTTCTTATAGAAACTGATGAATTTATAGAAGCAATTTTGAAAGGATTGGCATAAGATTCAATAGATTTAAATCCTATATTTGTATGAGAAAGTTAGAAATGGTGAAAAAGAAGATGAAATCAATCAACCTATGTAGATACAAAGACACTTGGAAGAATATAGAAACATTAAGGCTAAGCTACTATCCATACGATAATAGATTTATTTAAATTTAGGAGAAACTGTACTAATGGAGAATGAAAGAGAAGGCTTAAGATCCTACTATAATGCTTTGGAAATTCATAACTCACTACTAAGGCAAAGAGTTAGAGCTTTATAGATTAAAGAGGGAGACAATAACACAAGCTTCTTCAATAAAAGCATTAATACAAGGAAAAACATAAACAAAATCTCCTTCTTATAAAACTAAGATGGCAAAACAATTACCCACAAGGAAGAGATAAGTTAAGAGGAATACAATTTCTTAAGAAAACACTAAGATCCTACAGGCCCTAAAATTATTCTCCAAACCTTTTAAATAGTTTCATTTCTCTCCATTTCTTAAACGCAAAAATTGAACTAATGGTTAAACCAGCCTCTAGGATTGAGATAGAGGAAGTAGTATTTAATTCAAAGAAAGAAAGATTTTCTGGGCTTGATAGACTCAATGTCCTTCTCTTTTAGAAATTATGGCTTTGGATTAAGAGGCTAGTGACTAAGGCAATTGTGGAGTTTTTCAAAAGAAAAGAATACTCAAGGAAGTTAATAAAGCCTTCATCTCACTAGTACCAAAAAGCCCAAACCCAAATATAATTTTTGACTATAGAACCATATCATGTTGCAATAGCCTTTATAAGATTATTGCTAAACTTCTAGTTATAAGGCCGACAGCTATCATTAAAGATCTCATAAATGAATCTCAAAGGGCATATGTATAAGGAAGCCTTATAGGAGATAACATACTCCTAAAACAAGAGTTTATTCAAGGGTTGCAGCATGATCAACTCACCCAGGAAATATGTTGTAAAAGTTAATTTTCACATAGCATTTGAGTCCATAAACTGGAGCTTTATTATTCATATGTTAGAAGCATTTGGGTTCCTTAAGAATATCATTAAATAGATCTATCGATGTATGTTAATAATCTCATTCAATGTTCTAGTTAATAGTCTACTAACTAAGGTATTTCAACGAGGTAAGGGGTTGAAGGTGACCACTTATCCCCTTACCTTTTCATCTTATGCATCGAAATCCTTACAAGAATAATGGCTTTTAACTTAAAAAATAATCAAAGCTTTACATTCCATTCTAGGTGTAGAAATTTACGATTGTTTAATCTTAGTTTTGTTAATGATCTATTGTTTTTTTGCAAGGTAGATGAGAACTCAATAAGACTACTATTTTCCACTCTTAAATTTTTTAAAGACCTCTTAGGACTAAACCTTAACAAGGACAAGGTTTGTCTAATTATATTTGTTAATTGTAAAGCTTCTTTAAACTTTTATCAAATATATTGAGACTGCAATGTAGAAACCCTCTTTTCATCTACATATGACTATGTATTTCCACTAAAACTATAATATGGAGAATGTGTACCTCTCATAGAAAGAATCCAAAAGAAGTTGAACTACTGGTGCAATAAGTCATTGACTATTGCTGGATGTATTCAACTAATCATCTTAGTCCTAAAATCCCTCATACCTTTTGTTCATCACTCATATTCTTATCTAAGGGAATAGTTAATGACATTGATAAGATAATTAGGATGAATCTAAAGGGAAAAAGGAAATGCCAAAAGTTAGTTAAGAGGAGGTATACACTCTTAAACATAATGATGTTGTAGGAATTAAATCCTTATAATTAAAATAGTTTGCAAAATCCTAACTAACCTAGAGATGTTATTGATTAAATGGATAAAAAACACCTAATTCCTGAAAGGAAAAACTTGGTGGGAAAAAGAGGTCAGAACAAATACATCATGGTTTATGACATAATTTTTTAAAATGAAGAATAATATTCGTGCTAACTTCTAGTGTATAATTGGAAATGGTAAACAAGCTTCCCTGTAGTTTGAAAATTGTTGTACATTAGGCCTTTTAATTAACTCCTTTATAATACAACCATTGGCTCACCATTTTCCTCAAAATTCCAAAGTTTGCTTTGTCATCAAGGATAACATATGGAGGGAGGAATTATTGTAATTTTTAGGAATTGCTTAACTAATTATTCTCCTAATAATAAAGCATAAGAATCTTAACTATGGTTAGGATATCAATAAGAGAAATCCAATATGAAATCTTACAAATTCCTTCTAAGACAAATACCTGACAAACATTCCTGTGTTGAGATTATCTGCAAAAAAACAAATAAAACTTCTCCTAAAATTTCAACTTTACTGTGTTTAATATCTAAGTTGAGACTCCCAACTCTGAATAGGCTCAACTTTCTCAATAGCTTTCGCCATTGCAGACTTTGTCATAAAGCTCTTGAATCCCTCAATCGTCTCTTCTTTTCTTATAATTTTTCTAGGAGCATATAGGACTACATCAAGATTAAACGTTTTTAGGAGCATATAGGACTACATCTAGATCAAATGTTTCTAGAATGATAAAAACCTAAATTACCAGGAAATATTAGATAAACTAACAGTGTATCATCCCACAATTTATCTAGAAGATAGAGTATGTCGAATAAGTACCTCAAGAAGTATGTTATTTATTATTTAAGATGAAATAAATAGAAGAATATTATGAGGAATTGAAAGAACAATGATCAAAGTTAAGATATACCTCGAGGTATAGATCATGGAGAAATTTATCATATAAGAGATGTGCAACATTGTCAACCTATCTTTAGCTAGATCTTGGAGACTTTAAAAGGAAAAGTGAACAATTCCAAAGGTGATAGGAAATTGCTAACTATGTAGTCAATTAACTAAAGCTAAATAAGATAGCACAAGAAGGCAGGTAGTAGACATATATAAACATAACAACTAAAGAAAGGAAAAGGAACTCTCAAGAAGGAAACCAAATCTAACCTTGGGAACAACACTAAGAAATTCCAACAACAACTTGAACACATAAAATGTAGCTTAGCAAAGAATTGGAAAGATTGATAAAATATGCAAGAGGACGCCTTTGGAATAAGAAGTTATAAGGACGAGGATGATTTGGCACACATGTAGAAGAATAACCAGCTAAGCAGTCTATGAGTAAGACATTTGTCCATTAGAAAATACTCAAAGAAGCAAAACCCTTTTAACGCCAAAAAGTGGATTAAAACTTCATAGCTTTAGGGTATTTAGATGCATGTCTAATGAGACCCACAAATAATCATAAGAGTGGTAAGGGTTTCAATTATTCCAGGATTAATATATTCAATTTAATTATAAAGAATTAGAATAAAAAAGGTTTTAAATTATTTTCTTTCATTATGTTAGAAATAATTAATATAATGAGATTATATTAGTTTTTAATGAGACCTAAATTTTTGCAAATTTAAATCCCTTAATTAGAAATTAAGTACACGTTAAGAACCTACTAGTTGCCTTCTATTATTTAAAATTTAAACTATAGTTCTGTTTATTATAAGGCTTGTTTAGAAAACTCAAGGTCCTTTTAACCTGAATATGTTTTATCTTAAATTAATGTGTCCTATTCAACTAAATTTATATGATTTGGATAAGTAGATTAATGATTATATGAATTTAGAGGTTCTTAATGTGTACTTAATTTCTAATTAAGGGATTTAAAATTTAAACTAGAGTTCTGTTTATTATAAGGCTTGTTTAGAAAACTTAAGGTCCTTTTAACCTGAATATGTTTTATCTTAAATTAATATGACCTATTCAACTAAATTTATATGATTTGGATAAGTAGATTAATGATTATATGAATTTAGAGGTAGTTTTAGAAATAATATACAAGATATATTTTGGTGTAAGTGTGTTGGCCTAACATATCTAGAAGTCGTATAAGACGTGATTGATAAAGTTGTTATCTACCTAATTAAATTTAGTTAGTTTATTGAGCAAACTCAAGATTAACTAGATTTCAAAGGGATCCTAACCCACTAAGAAATTATTTGATAATTTCTTGATTTAATAATGAGGGTTATTATTTTGAATAAAATAATGGGAGTAACTAAATATTTATTAAACTCTAATTTTATTTATTTTGTGGAATAAACTAATACCTAGTCTTTTTATGTCATTTGGTTGTTATATAAAATGAGTATTAATGTATCCTTGAGGAGCATTATGGATGCTAACAAGCTTACTGGACCTAATTTCTTAGTTTGATTTCTTAATTTTAAAATTATTCTCAGGCAAGAAAAGAAATAATATGTTCTTGACACTACTATTTCTCCAAAGCCTAGCTTGGATGTAATTGAAAATATTTAGTAGAGATATCAATGTCATATTGATGATGTTAAATGAGTTTTATATATGATGTAAGCTTATATGTCTCCTAAGCTTCAGAGACAACATGAGAATATAGACGCTCCTAATATGATTTTGCATCTTAAAGAGTTTTTTGGTGCACAAAATAAGGTGAAGATATATTAAATTTCCAAAGCATGACATCAATATAAGATGGTAGAAGGATCTTAAGTGGAGCAACAAGTACTGAAGATAATTATCTATATTTAAAAAATTAGGCCAATTATGTTTTGACATAGACCATGAGTTAAGCATTAATCCAAGGCTATAATCTCTTAGTTTGAGTTTTTTATAGTTCATTATGATATTTTATATGAACTAAAAGCATGTGTTATTACCTAAATTGTTGAATATGTTTATGTTTATAGAGGGATGCCTTAAAAAGGAACCTCATTATGTTCTTGTTGTGGATTCTTCAAAAAGTAAGAAAAAGGGCTCTAAGAAGAATAAGAAAAGGAAGTAGAAGGCTTATGCTAAAGTAGTAAAGCCAAAAGTTGGTGCCAAGAAGAAGAACAATGATAGGGGCACATGTTTTCGTTATCGAGTGGATGGACATTAGAAATGGAATTGCAAAGTTTATCATACTAGTCTGAAAGATAAAAAGGCTTAAGGAAGTTACTTCTCTAGGTATGTTTATGATTGAGATCAACCTTTTTATTTTTGTTCCACATTCTAGGGTCTTAGATATTGGATGTGGCGTTTGAAATAACTTGCAGATTTTTAAATCATTAAAGAAGGTGAAGTTAACCTGCAAATTTAAAATAGAGCAAAGGTTAATGCATTGTCTATAAGAACTTGTGATTTACCTTTACCTCCTAGGATTATAATAGGAATAGATAATTTTTATTTTGTTTTAATAATTATTAGAAACAATATTTCAATTTTTATTTATATTTGAATGGATTTGTCTTTATTATTAAAAATAAAAGTTAGTTCTTTTTATAACGGTGATGTTTATTATGAATATAGATTAATTACAAATGGTTTATATAAATTAGATCTTAAAAGGCCAATCCTTAATATAAATATCAAGGAAAGAAAGCTAAGTGACAAAATTCATCTTATTTATGGCATTTTGGGTTAGTTCATATTAAGAAAAACTAGAATCATAAAGTTTTATAAAGAAGGATATTTGGATCCTTTTGATTAAAAATCATATGATAATTCTGAATCTTGTTTATTAGGAAAGATGACCAAACAACCTTTAATGAAAAAATAAAGCGTGCCATTACTAGAGCTTATACATTCAAATGTATATGGTCTTATGTCTACTAGCACTAGATGTGGATACTCATATTTTATTATAATTATAGATGATCATTTTAGATATCATTATGTGTGCTTAATGAAACAAAAGTCTGAATAATTTCAGAAGTTTAAAAAATTTAGACTTGAGGTTGAGAAACAAGCTAGTAAGAGAATTAAGACATTTAGATCTAATCAAGGTGATGAATACTTAGACCATGATCACCTTAGTTTCTTGAAAGAGAATAGGATTATCTTACTATGGACTCTTGCTAATACTTTACAATATAATGAAGTATCTCAGAGTAGAAATCATACTATATAAGATATGGTATATTTCATGATGAGTTATATAAGCTTCTTGTCTCCTTTTGGGGATATTCCTTTAAAACTACTACTTACCTTGTGAATAGAGTTCTATACAAATTAATTAATAAGACATTATATAGGATATGGACTAGTAGTAGGCCAAAGTTTTCCCACTTAAGGATTTGGGGATATGATCTTTATGTGAAGTGTACAATATCTGGTAGGCTTCAAGCTAAATCAGACAAATTCAAATTTATAGAATATCTCAAAGGGATTATTGGATATTAATTTTACCATCCTCTTAAGCACAAGTTGTTTTCGTTAAGGCATGTTACATTCCTAGAAAGATAATGTATTTTTTAGGAAAGTAGTAGTAGTGATAGGTGTAGTTTATACTATGTTTTGATAGATTTTTAAATGTGCATTTGAGTGTTTCTTAGATGATTATCATGTATATAGGTTTAGAATTATGTTATTATTAGTGTTTGTGTTATTTAGAGCATGATTTGGGTCTTAATTTTATGTTTCAAGAAGTGTATGATGTGTGTTTAAGTCTATGGAAATAGGAAATTGAAAAAAAATAGAAGAATTGGAAGCATGGAAGTAGGTCACAATCGTGATAGAGGGTGCAGACAACAATTCCACCTTGTGCATCTTTTTTGTAATTTTGATGTTTTGAGATTATTTTTGGAACCAAATTAAATGTCGAAACCTTAAAGAGAATACTAGAAGCCTGAATAACTATTTAAGAACATGATAAACTTTGAAAAAGGAGCCTCCATCTTACCAAACTAGGATTAATGAAGTAAGATCAAGAAGAGCATTAGAGAGTTCCAAGATTTTAAGATTCAGTCCAAATCAAGTTTTTCTTCTTTCCTTTGTTCATTTTCTTTAATATTGACGTATAAACTAGATTTGAAGATGCTATACATGTTTGTGATGTTCTAATTTTCATATTAAGATTTGTTCTTGAGTTGTTTTGTGACTCAACTGTTATTGATTTAAATACAATATTTTAGTGTTGTCATATTTGGGTATGTTAATACTTTGACAATAAATTGAGAGAGTGAGTCGAAAGTAATCTGATTAGGATGGGTAACGAGAGTTGACGACCTAATAAGTCAAACAAATATCAAATTGATAATCATCCAAAGAGAGATTTTGTGTGAAAATTAATTGTTCAATAGATCATTTAAGAACTAGTTGAAAATGTTAGGATGGTTTTGTAAATTGAGAGATTGCAAATATGGACTTTCATAATTAATTAGGGTTAAAGGATTAGGTCTTGAGGGAGAATAAACACACCCTTCAAAAATCTAGGACTGACACCCAATTGAATCAATAATGATTAAGGAAGCAAAATAATGCTAGAATGAATCCTAAGCTTTTATCTTTGATCATACTTTTGTTATTGTGGCAGCTCAATTGTTACTTAGTTAAGTGCACAATTTTATTTGATTGTTTTAATTTATTATTATTCACTTTCATTCAATTCATATTTTTATACCTTAAATAAATTTATTTTCACTTAGTTTTAGCTATTTCCTCATAGGATTGACACCTTTAATACTACAAACTTATGATCCATATACTTAATAGGTAAAACTTGCCTAACAAGTTTTTTGCGTTGTTGCTAAGGAATTAGTTTAGGACTAGTTAAATTCCTTTATGCTAAGGAATTTTTTTCCTTTTTTGTGATTATGGTACCTAATCATAAGAAATTGAAAGCAAAAAAAAAAAAGAAAAGGAATTTTGGACACAAAGTAGAAGACATATCAATTTGGACATCACAAGGAAAGAATGAGGAATCCAAAAAGTTAAATGCTAAGATGAGATAGAAAGAATGATAATGGATGAAATACATCACAGAGAATAAAGGACCCTTATGGACTTTATAAGGCCATGCCTATCATTAAGGAATTATATGACCACCATTGCAAGCCAAACACGATTTGTTTAAAGAGATGGAGAACAATAGCTGTCTTTGGACATTGGAACAAAGTAGACAGTAGTCAAACTTCCTGGATCTAAAAGGAATAATTGTGGTAGATTCCTATCTTTATCTAGGATCTTTAAGTTTTAAAGTTTCTTTGAGTCAGTTCAAGTTTCAAAATTTTTATTGTGTTTCTTGTCAACTTTCCAAAAGCCATATATTACCTTTTCTTAATAATGATTCTATTTCTTTAACACCTTTTGAATTGATTTATTATCATATTTGGAGCCCTGCTTCTAATGAAATTATGGGTAATTTTCAATATTATGTACTTTTTAATGATGATTTTTCTATATATATATATATTTATCTCTTACGCCATAGGTTTTGAATTTATTTTCTATTTATTCTCATTTTACAAATATGATTTAGACTCAATTTTCTTACAAAATCAAAATATTATGTACTATTAATGCTATAGAATATAAAGATAAATCTTTCATCCATTTTCTTGATCTCATTTTATGTTCTTTCACTGTGGATCCATCAACTTCTTTATATGATAATTCTTTATCTGCTCACTCATGACAACCTCAAACTCCTTAATATATTCCTCATCAAAACTCCTTAATATATTCCTCACCACACTAAGTAAGAAAGTTACCATTATTTCTATCTTTAGGATATTCATGTTAAAACCATAATTATCTCTCTGTATGAACCTCATACCTATCGTGAAGCAAGCTCCAAACCTTTTTGAAAAAAGTAATGATAAAAAAATTACAGGCTACTAGTATCAATACTTGGAACATAGTTGATTTACTTCTATATAAACTTGTTGTTGTTTGTAAATGAGTCTATAAAATTAAGACTCAAGATGATAGACTAGTTTAGATTATAAATTCTAACTTATCATTGAAGGGTTTACCTAGGAGTAAGGTATTGATTATAGGAGATAATTTCTCATATAGCCCATTTAACCTTGGTCTATAATCTTATTATGATTGCTTCTAACAAACGTTGACCATTATTTCAAATAGATTTCAAGAATGCCTTTCGTAATAGCAATCTTATAAAAGAAGTATAATGATTCACCTAATAGGACTTATCACCTTCATAAAGACTTATATGGATAAAAGTAAGCACCTCGAGCAAGGTTTTTCAAATTTAACTTCACTATTAACTGGTTTGACTTTTAACCGAACTTTTATGAGCATGCCTTCTGTTGGACCCCGAACTGTTCATAAAATACTAGAACTAATAAATGAGAAATGTGGAGAAGTTCGCACTTGTGTTTTGGCATTTTAAGTGGATAAGAGATTTCGAACTGAAGAGAATTAGTTAAATCTATGTAGTAAGTTGATTAAGAATATGCGCATATATGTATGTATGTTCGGTTATTAATGTTCATGATTAATCATGGATTATTGATATTAAAGATGATATGAAGTTGAAAATGAAGTAGAAAGATGATCTTGTTATCAGCTGTAATAAGGAAAGATTTGGATAATGAAATGTGAATGTGCATGTTGTGTTTGATGAAAGTATCAATTTCTGTTAGTCTTCAAATAGCACTTCAGAGTTGGAAAGTTGCAAGTGAAAAACACAGACGAAAGGATGCGTCTGTGCTGACGTCACAACACAGAGGCAAGAATGAAAAAAAAAAGTGAAATTGAATCTGCGTTGAATTGGATGAAGTTGTCTTCTTAGAATTGTAGATTGTTTTTCTAGTTTTCTGATGATATATAGTATGAAATTTTTGGACATCGGAGTTGAAAGTTAGGATTTTTGCAAGTGAAGATGTTCAGAAGAGAATTATCCTCTGTGATGATATCAGAACACAGAGGACACGTCATCACATAGAGGATAGAACGTAGAGGAAAGAATGAGTAGAAGTTAGAAATATTTTTCTGCGATGATGTCAGAACACAGAGGACACGTCATCATATAGAAGATAGAACACAGATGAAAGGATGAGTAGCGAATAGAGCTATTGTCTATGATGATATCATCTTCCTTTGGACGATGTCATCTTCCTCTGGATAATGTCATCTTCCTCTGTAAGGATGCATCGTTTGTAAAGATGCATCCTCTATGAGTCATTCTCTTCTGTAAGTTATCTTCTTCTGTGAGGATGCATCGTCTGTCAAGATGCATTCCTCTATGAACCAGCTTCGTCTGTGTTTTGATGCCCTCTGTCTTTTGTTCCGCTTATCTTTGTTCGTCTGTCTTTTGCTTCATTTGTTTTCTGCCTAAGTGTCCAGAACTCCTTCTGTGTCATTGTTCATGAACTTCGTCTGTTTCACTGTTCATGAACTCCTTCTGGGTCACTGTTCACGACAGTTTGCGAACTTCTTCTGTGATGACATCATCTTCTTCTGGGTGACGTCATCTTCTTATGTGTTTTGCTTCTTCTATGTTCAGCTGTATTTATCTTTTGTCCTATTGTTGATCCTTCAGAAGATAGAATTGGCCTTTAAGGTCTGCATAAGAGTTGTAGATCTTGAAATCATCTTTGAAACCATATAAAGAACACCTTGATCCGATATCTCTGGAGAGAGTTATGGCAATTGTAAAACATCGTGTGTGTTTCCTAAACTCCTTCTGGGTTACTGTTCATCGTTTATCTTCTATCTCATTGTAGACCCCTCAGAAGATAGAATATGTCTTTGAAGTCTTCAAGAGAGTTGTATCTCTTGAATTCCTCTTTCGAACCATACATAGAACACCTAAATTAGATATCTATAGGAAAAGTTATCCTCTTTGTAAAACATCTTCTGTGTTATTACTCAGAAACTCCTTCTGGGTTACTGTTCACCATCTATCTTCTATCTCATTTTCGACCCTTTAAAAGATATAATCTATCTTTAAAGTCTCTAAGAAAGCTGAAGATGTTCTTAACAGCTTTCTAATGATATAAAGTTTGTAAATTTTAGATATCAGAGTCGAAAGATACGAGCATTACAAGTAATGAGGTTCATCGTTTTAGTTTGACTTTTTGCGCCTCAATTTGACCCTTCTCATTTTGCTTCGTCTCAGAATGGCGTCAGCATTGTCTTAGAATGACGTCATTATCATCTCAGTTACTGTTCATCGTCTTAGTTTGACTTTTTGCGTCTCAGTTTGACCGTCTCATTTTGCT
>JANZXR010000005.1:34107490-34140315 GCA_027575705.1 Erythroxylum echinodendron | reverse complement strand
TTTCCTAACTTCTCCGATTGACCTCACTTGGGCCCGTTTCTCAGGTCCGACCTGTTCTATGGAAACGGGATGTTACATATACTCTTTTTCGATCAATAATAATTAGAAAAGGGTTTTTATCTCTTTCAATTATATGAAAATATCTTAAGTTAAAAGGATCAAAATTATGTTTGTCTTATCGTATTATACTACAAAATCCACGGTTAACACTTATTGAAGCATTTATACCTAAAAAATTTATCGATTGTCAAATCAATATTTGTGTATTTTGTCCATGTCTAGTTCATGGTACACCTTGTGACAATTAAATAAAGTCTAATAACTCAATTAACAAAATAATGTTAATAAAGAAGTTAATAATTGGATCAATAAAATTTTTATATTAGCCTTGAGAAAGTTAGAATAATTCATTATTATCCCCATTCATAATCGTATTTAAAATGGAAGAATTGGATAGTCAAAGCATCTGTTGCACTCGGAAGGCAGTAGGAAAGCAAGAATATACACTATGCGTGTTAATTCTTGAAGTGTAAATGATAAATGAGGGTGAATCAACACCTCGTATGGCCGTATTATATCGTAACCGTAAGAGTCACGTTAATGATTTTGATGTCTTTGTCTTAAGTCATTGATAATGACAAACAATGGAAGGTAACAGATACTTAAATCATTATCGTTAGTTTTGTACTTATCCACCCACACAAGTAACAGCTAAAGAAAGAATGAAGAAGTATGAAAGTGCATAAGGTCTTGTTATGTCACTGAAAAATACCATAATAATAAATAATACGATGCATATGCCAAACTAACCAACAAACATTTTGTATTTCCTTTCCCAATGAAAATTCTTATCTAACCATGTAATATGCATTATTATTAAATTTCTATATGTCCTAAATTTAATTCTTTGTTTGTTCAAGAGGCTAAAGGCACGGACTTTAGATAGATGTAAAGAATGAAAATAAAACGTGCTTGCTAATTAGGTTACATGCCCTTATTTCGGATATCAGTACAGGACTTATGTACGATGTACGAAACACGTACTAGTGTAATTTCTTCTTTTACAATTTAAACTTGTTGGATTAACGAGTTGAATACATAAATTAATGAGAAGTACGTTACCAGCGACGTTCAAATTGGCTGTAATTTGTGTAAAACCAACATTTAGGATCTATTTTTGGTGGGGTAGTTGGCTTTCTTTTGGAGTTGTGAATTTTAAATAAAGTTGCAGGGGTCATCAAGATATATAACGAATATAATTATCAAGCAATTGCAAGTCAATCATTAGTCTATGCTTCTATCAAATTGAAATATAAACCCGTAACTCGTTTACCACAAAAGTTTATTATTCTTTTCTGTTTCTATTTATTTGTCATTGTTTCTTCCTAACAACTCATATTTCTCCATCTCAAAAGAAAATTTTACTAATTAAATAAGGGCAGCTAATTATTAATTAAATAATAATTATTAATTATTTTCTCCATCTCAAAATAATATTCATTAATTAAATAAGGGCAGCTAATTAAAACACATTCTCCTTTAAGTGTGTCTGTTTATATCTTATAAAAAATATTGTTATGATTTTATTTGTGCATAGATAAGCATGAAGTTTCTGTTAGTCATGAATATCGTACAAATAGTTTTGAAAGAAAGACTTAATTATGTTATTTTCATAATTTATTTTTAAAAAAATCATCTCCTCCTATGAAAACGTTTTCAGACATGAACAAGTTGTACATTTATATACCGTTCAAACCATTACGCATCAGTTCATTGTCTAATTTATCAATAAGATACTTATCTACGTTACTGGTTCGTCATCAGTAATAGGTCTGTTTTGTGTTATACCCAAATCTGAAGCTTTGCCCCTCAAAGAAAGGAGCGTTTCCACTTTCATTTATTTATTTTTGTTTTTCAGTTTGGGCAGAAAGGGTTAAGATACATATTATTGGAAGTAGCATATTTCCACTTCTAGGGTTAGAAATCTTTAAATACGACAAACAATATAAAGATTGCATGATTTCCTTGGAAATGTACATAACAATATAGAAATAAAAAATATTTCATCCATCTAATTATCAAAACATGGTTAATACTTAAAAAGAGATAGGTGTAATGGATAACATGATCCTTAATTACCTATCCAGGATCAAACGTGAAGGTGAATAAATAAAGAAAATGCAGAAATACGTAATTTGCTTTCCATATCTTCAAACAAGCTTTTCAATGTCGAAATCTTCAAGCTTTCTCAACGGTCTTTATGAAAGTTGCTTATCTGAATGTCTTCAACATCTTTTTGCATCTTTCTTAACATGTGAATCTCTTAACAAGTCAAAGAATCCGAACATTCTCAAACTTACTTAAACAGAAAACAGGAGACCTTAGCAACTATATAATAACCGTATTGGGCCTCACTATCACAGGCTCAATGCATGTCTGGCCCACCCTAATTAGGGTCCATTTTTTTGTTGGAGTTCAGCTCATTAAACTAGATCCTTTTTCGGACTTCTTTATTATCTTTAACCGATCAATTTCCTTAAACATAAGATCGTTTAAATCATAATTGATTATTATCCAAAAACAATCTCTCCCTTGGACAAAAATTAATGCATGTGCATGTGCAACACAGATCCAATATAATAACACATATCTAATGCCTTACTAATATGAATGAAAAAAATAAAGTATAGCAAACTAAGATGATACCTGTATGATTGAAATGTATCATCTTTCTATTTATAGGTCTCAATTTCTCTGAGCTTTATGCTAAACTACACTAGAGAAATTTGTTTTTTCTCATTCAATGATAAACTGCATCAGAGAAAACTTTTATGATATTAAACACTTATATTCCCCAATGTCATATCAAGTTCGTATATTTATATATGTTTATGTATGTGTCCTAATGATATAGGCTCAAGGTCAATCTGTGTATATATACCTAATGACCTTTTACAATGCTCAATATCGACACAAATTTTAAGACATTCACTTGTCTTATGACAATGTATAACAACCTATATGACTAAGAGAAAAATGATGATCATCTATATTGATAAAACATACCGTCATAATACATGAAAAACGTATAAATATATTAAGAGCAAACACGGTAATCCCTAACTAATAGTGTATAAGGACTTTAGTATACCCATTCTATATACATATCTCTAAAAAATAAAGGGGTAAAGTCCTTAGATGCTCGACCTCAATGTCATCTTTCTGTATCATTTCCTTTATGGTTAAGTATTTGACCTCCAAAAGCTTAGACCCTGTGATGTTCTTATTATTGTTACTGAACAATACATAAATGTTGGCAAGGCTAGGCTTCCACCCCTTCCAGATTTTAAAATGAATCTTTGATACTAATTTGTTTAGGACTTTTTAAGTATGTATGAAGCAGTCTTTATGGCTACACCCTAAAGGTAATCTAGTAAATTGGTCCTGCTCTGCAATGACTTTATCATGTCCTTTAAGGTGCGATTATGATTTTCGGCCATACCATTTTGCTCACGATTACCTGGCATAGTGAAATGACCACTATTTTATATGATTCCACATATTTGGCAAAAAGACCCTATTCTTGTCCTAAAACCCTATGTCTGTCATATATTCACTACCGTGGTCATATTTGACAATCTTAATGGACCTTCCCAATTGATTCTCTACTTCAACCTTAAAGATTTTGAATTTCTCAAGAAATTCAAACTTTTCTTTAAGCAAGAGCATATAACCGTAACAAGAATAACCATCAATGAATGTCAAAAAAATATCTTGAATTGTATAAGGTAACTTTATAAGTCCAAATACATCTGTATATACGAGTTCTAATGAGCCAGAAGCACAAGTTAACCCCTTTTTCTTTATTTTTGTCAACTTACCCTACAACAGTCAATATATGTTTCCAAATCATCAAAATCTAAAGCTAGGAGAATGTTTTTCTTAACCAATCTATCAACTCTTTCTCTGAAAATATGGCCCCAACCTTTTGTGCCACAATATATATGACTTATCCTTTATTAGGGGTCTCTTGTTAGAGCATGTTTAGTCATATATGAAGAAGCATACATCTTATGAAGGGCAAGACACATTATATATAAACCATATAATATGAAGGGATTACCTATAAGTTTTGCATTGAACGATAACTATACAGTAGAACTATCAATGACAAAACTATAACCTTCTTTTTCCAAAGTTGATACAAATATCAAATTTCATATAAAAAATGGTATATAGAACATGTCATACAATACAAGGTAAACCCTGTATCAAGATTTAAACAAACATTCCCCACAGAGATTACATTTAATTCTTTATTATTACCCACCATTAATTTTTCGTCCTCTCTATTTAGCTTTTTCTTATGTATGAACCGTAATAGTTCATGCCTTTCTTCCCAGGTATTATATTTCTGGAAATCTAGCCTCTTATGCGCCTTCTTTTTGCTGAAGAAACACCTCATATTCTTTACATCCAAAGGACCTTTAGCAATACTGGATTGACTAGTATTCACATGTGGAGAGAATTTAGATTTCTTACCTTTGAATATTTGGGGCTTTACCTTTTCCTTCCCCTTGATTGCTAGCAACGCTATATGAGATGTATTCTTCAGCTTCTCCTCTTCAAGAACACATCAGGTAATCCAAGCATTTATATCCTAAGCCTGTAGATTGCAAAATCAATTAACTAGTTTTACGCTTAAAACCGCAAGTATACAAGGTTTAACTTGTAGTAAAGAATAAATATCGACCCATCAAAGATTGTGTTTAGACGTTACTTAATTCTATATGGTTCGTTTGAGAACCAATTTTAATAAATATGAACTGAAAAATCAAACTAAATCAAACAACTAATAATAAACAAATGATAAAGCAAAGTGCAGAAACTTAGAATTCAAGATTTAACAATTAGAGATCACTTTTTCCCTATCTTATCTCCCTCCTAGCTTGTTAATTAAATTGTTTCTCACCTAAGATTTCCTATTGTATTAACTAAACTACCCTCTCTCAAGGTTTAATTAATTATCCCTAGCAAAATAAATGGAAATGATTAAGCAATCTCTCAATCTATAAAATCAGCCCACCAATTTAACTAGTTATGAAGATATCCTATAGGTAATCAACTAATTAGCCAAGATCTCTCTCTAACTAATCAATTAACTTGAAGAATGTAGTTCTATAGAGTGCCAATTCTCATTGTACTACCCTACATAATTTACCAAACTCAATTTCTCAATATATTGTATGGTATAAGCTCAACATTCATCAAAAGCATCATTCATTCAAATTAACAAAGTAGGAGTTTAATAAGTAGTTCAAAAGAACCTCAATAAATAACTCAGCCACTACTAATGTCATTAACATCCCCAACAACCAAAAAATTCATAATAAAGATGCTAGAAGATAAAAACAAAATAAGAACTAGACAAAGCAAGCTCTTCCTCTTCTTTTGCCCAAATATGGAAAATTTGGAGTTGGTGTGCTCTTTCCCCAATTTGGAATGAAAATCTTGATTCTTTACATCTCTTTAGGCCCTAAATCTGTTTTTTTTGCTCAAAGTGGCAAGTTCTCACGACACTCTTTCGGCCCTAGGGATTGTTTTCCTTATATAGTAACAAGAACCTAAGAATAAGCAAAAACCATGTGTCTCTTCAGGTTGGGGATCCCACGATCGTGGGATTCATGCTTCTTGTCTTATAATTCCTCCACTTCTCTTCTCCTCTCTTGGTCCCTAGCTCAATCAAAAAGGTGGCCACCCTCCATTCCTACATCAAAATGATCAATTCTTACCTTAAATAAACATTAAACATAAAAGAACAACCATGAAAATCAAACTAAACAAAAACGTATAAAATAAGCCTTAAAACACAACAATAATAACCTATTAAGCAAGAAACATATGCAAAATACTTAGAAAAACACACACTAATGCATAACTATCAACTTCCCCACACTTCAATATTTGTTTGTCCTCAAGCAAAATCAAACACAACCAATCAATTCCATCACTTCATTTTCATAAAGATCAAAACATGCAATCCCTTAAGTTTGGCCAACTTAAATGTCAAACTACTATATATATCATGACTACTTTTCATTAGTGTACATAAGCAAACTCAACTTATGGCACCATCACTCAAAGATAAGTATAAAAGCAAAATGAATCTTCCTCACAGTTTCATTCATTTCTCTCAAGTGTTTGATGGTTACTGTTTTTCTCAAGTTCCCTATAGGAAACTATAGTACTATAGGCTTGCTAATACACCAATTCTCTTCTACAATGATTGCATGTATAAATAGATCAAGAGGACTTGCTTCGTGTTGTAATGTGATAAGGGTTAAGGTGGGTTAAATGAGGTAAAGTGTTTAATACAAGCATTCATAAAGTAATAAGTGAACAAAGGGATAACAAAACTTATTTCTGAGATACATAAATATAAATATACTACTACTCTGCACTTATTGATGCTACTAAAATGTTCTTCCTTTTTCTTTTCTTTTCTTTTTCTTTTTTTTTCAACAATTGAAGAAATAATGAACAAAAAAGAAACTAAATGCAACGTGATCCGAGACTAGAAGTATCACTCAACTCATCTCGGAGAAAAATGTAGCAAAAATCCTAAACTAATACATCACTTAATACTCTACTACGCTTGTGAATTGGTAGACTAATGGGGTTTCGGGTTTTAAAATGTGGGATGTTTTTAAGAAACAAAAGGGTTAAGGCTCAATGGGGGTAGCAAAGGATAATAAAAAGTAGGTCATTTAAGCCAAAGGTTAACATAAAAAGGGCCTTAATTATCTCTATTAAGCATTCATCCAGTAAACTCAAACCGATTCAAAGTAAGTTCTGAAGTTAATAACCTAAGGAAACATCACATAAACAAAGAAATAAAATGACTATAGATGGAGTCATATAGGCTCAATCCTCACATTGGCTTAAATGGAAATTCATTACGCTTCTCTACACTAACTTATTACTCAAGTGTCAAATTCTGAGTAAGCTTAAGCAACCAACTACTTTTCATCACTCAACATGATTCACTCTCCACTCAAATAACCTAATTTGAGTTCAAGCATGCATTCAATCTCATTCCATATAAAATGATAGAATCTTATGGTATAACAAATCAAAATGATTCAAGTATGGTTCTATTGCTAACACAAAAGAACATAAAACAACAACCTAATATGCCTAAAACATGTATCCTAATTAACAAAATGCAAACAGTAACTAAGATAAACTAAAACAATGCAATTTACAAAACAAATGTTGCCTCCCTACACTTGGATAACACATTGTCCTCAATGTGACAAGGCCACCACAAAAGGAAACTAAAACAAAAATCACAACATTAAAAAAATAAGCAAGTAAAATAACTAACAAGTTAAATAAAACAACGTAAAAAGTAAATGGTCAGAAACTTCATGGAGATTATGGTGGTGAAGGTGTAGGGGAAAAAACTTCAATGTTCTTCATCTGGATGAACTTGAGGAATTTCTTTTTAATGTAGCACTACTCCTGATGCACTTGTCTCATCTGGATGCCGAGCTCATTAATTTGTAGTGTAATTTGTTGATGGTTTTCAGCCATTTAATTAAGGATTTTCTAGAACTTATCGTCATCTACTGTTACGGTTAGTTTGTCTTCAACTGCTTCTTCTTGGGGCTTCAGGGGTGCCTAAGAGGAGGATGGTTAAGAAGTGGCTGCATCTTTGTCCTTCTTGTTCTTAACAGCAGTGTGCGAATGAGGATTTCAGAGCTCCATAGAATAAGGCTCCAAAATTTCATAGCATCTTAAATAAGTACATCAAACATTCAGGTCTAGCTGTGCACACACTATCCGCATCAAGATTGTAATGAAAATCCAAAGTAGTAACAATATAAGCTATGCCAAAATATAAGCTTTTCTTAGTAATGTAACCCATAATAGAACGAAAATTACGATAAGGTGTATTCACTTTAATTTTACGATCCATGCATTAAAGAAATAAAAGTTCCTTAGTTGAGAACTTATTGCTTTCAATTTTGTTAAAAACAATTAGGCATATAAACTTATGAAGAAATAAGTGCTCAGTGCTACGAATCAAAGTGTTGGGTGCATTCCTAGAGTCAAACGTGTTTTCACCCGTAAGGATCTTCTAATAATCATCTAAATAAAAATAATTATAGTCATCCAAAACTTTGGTGTTAAACAATTCAAAGAGTGCACAAATGACAGTATAATCTAGCCTATATGCATGAACCAGAATGTGTCAATTTTAGTATTGTAACACACAGTGGTGAAAATTTCTATAGTCATCATGGGGTATGTCAACACATCACAATGAATTCAACGAACCCAACCAATATTTGCAACCAATCTTTCAATGTTACGCTTTAGTCCTATAGTTTCTAACATGTTAAAATCAAAGTACCTAGGAGGCAATAACTATCTATCCTTAAAGTCCTGGAATCTCATACCTTCTTCTTTTGAAAAAATAGGGAATAGGGCGTAAAAAGTGGCCACCATATCACGTGTACCTTCTCCGGAGACGTAAAGGCATAGTTGGTCAATTGGTTTACAGGCTACAAGCTTCTTTGGAGCCATTTAAGGAGAAAACCTGCAAAAGGAGTTAAGAGAGATTAGCACATTTTTTAGAGAGAAAGAGAGAAAAACTCACCAAATCCTTAGATTCTTACGTGGTTAATGTGAAATAAGTGTTAAGGGAGTGAATAATGATGGAAAAAGTGGAGAAAACACCAAGATTTGGGAGAAAGATGAAGGATTTGCTAGGTTTGGGTGAGTGGGTTTCGTGTTTTAGAGTGAGAGAATGTGAGAAGATGAAGAAAGAGGAAAGAAGGAGGGACTTTTAAAATCCTTTGGCTGGGGATCCCACGATCATGGGCCTGTGCTTCCCATGATCGTGGGTTAAGGCTCCAGAAAGTTTCTAAAAAGCCTTCCCACGTTCGTGGGAAACAAACCCATTTCCATTATCATGGGAACTATACAAACACCCAATCTTGATTTTCTAGCTTTTTAGCCCTCTTCCAAGCTTAGCATGCATTCCCAACATTCAAGCAACCTACAAACATATTAAAATCACCCAACCAATAAGAAATTTGAAGAGAAAATAAATTAGAACTCAAAGAAAACTTAAGTAAACACCAATAATTCATATCAAACTCAAACAAACATATTCAAAACCAAACAAATCAAGGAAAGAACTAAAAAAAGACAAGCAAAAGTAAGGTAAAAATGCTAAGTTAAGGTCATTAGCTTGACCATTCCACATGCATTCATAAAAGGGTAGAAGAAAGGAAAGAGATGACTTCCCTTTCTTGTGAGTATGTGCCTCTATAGTATGGCTTGCATATATGCCCATTAACCTTGAATGCTTCACCCTTGTCATTTTTCAACTCCAAAGCTCCATGAGGAAACACTTGAAGGATCTTGAAGGGTCTACTTCATCTTAACTTAAGCTTTTTTGGAAATAACCAAAGTCGTGAATTGACTAAAAGCACCAAGTCCCCACTCTTAAACTCCTTTTTAATGAGAGCATGAGAGCATCATGCCACTTTTTTTCTCTTTCTTTGTACAACTTAGCATTTTCATAAGCTTCAAATCTCAACTCTTCCAATTCATTAAGTTGTAACAATATCTTCTCACCCGTAAGCTTCTAATCCATATTTAACTCTCGAATTACCCAATAGACTCTGTGCTCCAACTCCAAAGATAAATGGCAAGCCTTTCCATTTACAAGTCTATATAGAATAGTACCTATGGGTGTCTTGAAAGCTGTTCTATATGCCTAAAGTATATCGTCTAACTTCAAAGCCCAATCTTTTCTTGAAGTGCTCACTACCTTCTCCAAAATCTTCTTCAACTCTTTGTTCACCACTTCACTTGGCCACTGGTTTGGGTGTGGTAAAGAGTCGCCACTCAATGAAGCACATTATATCTTTTCAATAGAGCTTCAATGGCTTTGTTGCAAAAATGACTCCATTACTGATTATTGCTCTAGGCACTCTAAATCTAGTGAAAATATTCTTGATAAATCTTTACATCACCTAGCCATCATTGATTGGAGTAGATACGACTTCAACCCACTTCGAAACATAATCAACTCCAACCAATATGTATATGTTACATAAGGAGGATGGGAATGGCCCCATAAAATCAAGCCCCACACATCAATTATTTCCACTTCCATGATGTTCGAAAGTGACATCTCATCTTGCTTTGATATGTTGCCCACTCTCTAGCATTTATCACATTGTAGCACAAAGTTTCGGGCATCTTTGAACAAACTTGGCCAATAGAACCCATATTCCAAGATACGAGTCGCCGTCTTGTTCACCCCATAGTGTACTGTATACACTGAACTATGACATTGAGTCAAAACATCAAGCTTTTCATTTTTAGGGACAGACCTACAAATCATATTGTTAGCATAAATTTTATATAACATAGGTTCACGCCAAATATAGCAAGAACATTGGAATAAGAAACACTTCCTTTGTTAATATAAGAGATCAGAAGGAAGAATACCACCTAAGAGGTAGTTTGCAATATCTACAAACCAAAGACGCAAAAGGATTTTCGACCATCATTAAAAACTCATCAAGAAAGCTCTCCTCGATTTCCTCTTCTTCTTCATAGTGTCCCCTTTAAGTCATGATAAGTGGTCCACCATAACATTTTCTGCTCTTTTCTTGTCTTTAATCTCAATGTTGAATTCTTGGAGTAGAAACACCCACTGGATAAGTCTAGCCTTGGCATCCTTCTTAAAAAAAAGATATCGCAATGTCGCATGATTTGTAAAAACAAGAACATGTGAGCCTAAAAGATAAGAACATGTGAGCCTAAAAGATAAGAACAAAATTTCTCACATGTAAATACCACAGTAAGCAACTCCTTTTCTATAGTTGTGTAATTCAGTTGTGCTCTCATCAAGGTCTTGCTTGTGTGATAAATGGCATGCAACCTCTTTTCCTTTCACTAGCTAAGGACATAACCAACCGTATGATCACTTGTATCATACATAATCTCGAAGGTAAGAGATCAATCCAGAGACATCATAATGGGTGATGTTGTAAGTGCCTTGTTCAACCTATTAAAAGCATCCAAACAAGCATCAGCAAACACAAAAGGCACATCTTTAACTAATAAATGTGTCAAGGGTTTAGCGATAAGAGAGAAATTCTTGATGAACCATCTGTAGAACCCAACGTGACCAAGAAAGGCTCGGATCCCCTTGACGTTGGTGGAGGTGGTAGCTTTTCAATTACTTCAGTCTTGGCTCGATCTACTTCAATCCCCTTGCATAAGATCTTATGGCCCAATACAATTCCCTCTTGGAACATGAAATGACACTTCTCCCTATTCAAGACTAGATGAGACTCCTCACATCTTTGAAACACTCTGTCTAAATTAAATAACTAATGATCAAATGAATCTCCAAAGACACAAAAGTCATCCATAAGTACCACAATGAAGTTGTCATTCATGTCTATGAATATGGACATCATGCACTTCTAGAATGTGGTAAGTGCATTGCATAAACCAAAAGGCATCCTCTGATAAGCGAAAGTCTCATAAGGATAAGTGAAAGCAGTCTTCTCTTGATCATATGGGTATATAAACACCTGATTGTACCCTAAGTATCCATCAAGAAAATAGTAAAACCAATGGCCAACCACCCTCTCCATCATTTGGTCCAGAAAAATTAAAGGGAAATGATCTTTCTTGGTGGCCAAATTGAGCTTCCAGTAATCAACACACACTCTCTAACCTGTGATGGTCTTGGTATAAATCTTTTCACCTTTTTCATTCTCCATCATTATCATGCCTCCCTTCTTAAGTACACACTGTAACAGACTCACCTACTCACTATCTGAAATGAGGTAAATGATCCCCGCATCCAAAAGCTTCACTACCTCCTTCTTCACAACCTCTTGCATATTTGGATTTAATCTTATCTATCTCTCCCTCACTATTTTACATCATTCTTCTAGGTTAATCCTATGTATCACTACATTGGGGCTAATCACCCTAATATAAAAAATTTGTCACCCCATGGCTCTTATCCTCTTTTTAATGGTCTCCACCACTTTCTCTTCTTGCTCACAATCTAATTGGTTGGAGATAATGATAGCTAGGATATAGTTCTTACTTAAAAAGGCATATCTCAAGTAGGAAGGTAAGGGCTTAAACTCTAAAGTAAGGGGCTTAACAATGGAAGGTGGTGTAGGTGTATATGTTCTCTCCAACTTCTCTAGCTCAACTTTCTTATATAATTTCTCTTCTCTCACACTATCATTCCCGTGCACTTCAATAACTTCACAACTTCCTCTTTAACTCATCCAAAACATCAATTTTCATACATGCAGTACCATCCATCGATTTCTTTAAAGATTTAGACATGTTAAATTCAACCTGCTCATCATCAATTCTCAAAACAAGTTTTCCTCTATATACATCAACAAATGCCGTACTAGTATTCATAAAAGGCCTACCTAAATCAATGGACAAGGTCTATCTGCTTCAAAGTCTAACACAACAAAATCAACAGGAATGATAAATTTATCTACTTTTACTAACACATCTTCTATAACTCCAATGGCCTCTTGTTGGATTGATCCACAAGCTAAATGAGCATGAATGATGGCTTGACCTCTCCTAATCTCAATGTCCTAAATTGGACAAAGGTATCATGTTAATACTTGCACCTAAATCATATAAGCATTTAGAAAATTCAAAATCACCAACAACACATATAATAGAAAACTCCCTAGATCTTGTAGTTTTGAACACATTATGCTTGAGATGATCGAACTACAATTCTTTGTCAACGTTACCGTCTAATTGCCCTCCCAAGTGCTTTTATGTGTAAGTATGTCCTTAGCAACTTCGCATACTTAGGCATGCACTCTAAAGCTTCCACCAATGATAAGTTAATCTAAAGCTTCTTTAGTTTCTCCAAAAACTTGGAAAGCTGAGTGTCTATTTGATGTTGTCTCACCTTTTGTGGATATGGAAGTTTAGGCTAGTAGGGTGGTGGTGGTACATATGGCCTCTCTTCTATTTTCTCTTCTTCTATCTCCTTGCCTTTCTCCTTCGTTTCACTCTCCTTTTACACACTTGGCTCCTCCAGTTGCTTCTACTCCGAAGTATGATGGCTTTAAGTTGTTCCTTTGGGTTAGCTTTAGTATTGCTTGGTAGGCTACCTGTATTTTTAGAAGATAAAATAGTAGTAAGTTGACATACCTTAACCTCTAAGTTATGGATGAAGGAAGCATGGTTCTTCAAGATTTGGTTAAATTTGGCATCCTGGCTTGAGAATTCGGACACTAGTACATCCATTAACTTGTCCATTTTGCTCTCCAAAGACCCAAGACAGTCTTGCTGAAATTCAAGAGGTCCTTGTGGTTTTGCTTAGCCTCCTATATTGTCAGTACTCTAAGAAATTTTTGGGTGGTTTTTCCACCTTAGATTATAAGTGTTAGAGTGATTGTTACCTCGATGTAGTTAGCCAAAGTAATTTACCTGTTTTATGTTACTAGCTCCCAACGAAAAGCATTCTACTTTGCAATGGTTGTCCTACCCACATAAAGCACAGTGGACCTGCATAGTTTTGGTTGTGTATAAAGAAGCTCCTTGCATATTGTTCAACTATTTGTTGAGGGCAGTAATTTGAGCTTGCAAAGTTGTGGTAGAATCAATTAGAATCATGCCTTTTTGTTCCTTTGTGCCTTGCCTACTCCTTTCGTTTGACCGCATAAAACTATTACTTGCCAACTCCTCTAAACGATAATGAGCCACCTCAATGGTTTTCCTCATCAACGACCCTCCAATAGCTACATCTATTACCACTTTTATAGTCTGTTTTTATTGGACCCTGAATTTTTCTTAAAATTTATTTTATTAAATCAGCAAGTATGAATATAAGTTAGAATTTATGAATTAGCAATTTTTTAGATGAATCTCGTGTGGATGCATGAATTAAAAGAAAGAGTTGGAATTAAGTTAAGGAGTTAGAAGGCATTAGATTAATAAGGAAGGGTAAGTTTGAAAAGACAAAAGTTGGTTTTAAACTAATAAGAAAAGAAGAGAAGAGAGTCGTGCTTATTAAGAAAGAAAAAGAGAGAAAGTCGTATAAGAACCTAGAAGAAGAGAAAAGGAACTGAAGCATAGAGAGGAGAAGAAGGAAAGAAAGAAAAAGGAGATAAGAAGTGAAAGAAGAAGGTTCAGTTGAGTTTTAGGTAATCATTTATTACTCTTCTTGTTTTGATAGAAAAAAGAAGTAGAGAAGATAATTTATGTGCTGAAAATGAAGAGAGTTGTGTTCTTATATTTTTGTGAACCTTTAACTAGATCTTAGTTCTTCTAGTTAGATAAACCAAGAGTGGATGAAGTCTAAGCTCATTTTGGATATTTAAAGCTTATGGAAGTTTTATTCGTATATGTTGATTGGCTGGAAATATGTTTCTTTGAAGGAAACCAAGAACCCCAAAATCAAAAGCAAGAAGAAGAATAAACTTGATCTTGGAATTACAAATAAATAGGTGGGTAACATATTTATAGTTTTTATGATGATGAGCTGTATTATTTTATTTTAAGTGTATAAATGTTTATCATGAATCAATGTGAATGTGGGAAAAATTTTATGTGAATTTAATGACATATATGCCATGCAAGAATGTTGCTGCTATGATGTAAATGAAAAACAGAAAAATTTAAGAAGCATGAAAGTATAATTATGATATGAAATATTGTAAGCATTGGAAAATCTGCTTGTGTGCGAAAGAAAGATACCATTATGTTCGTCACATACAAGTTGATCTAAAGCCTTCTCTCGACTGCCTGCTTGTGGCACATGAGCTCCGAAAAATGGACCCATTATGTTCATGGTGTAAACTTCGATTTCACCATTCTGTTTTATGGGATTTTCTCGGGCCATTATATTTATACATTGCATCTTGATTTATTGGATATGCAGCATAATTGAGTAGCATTTTGTGATGATTAAATGAAACTTATGATCCGATTTGTGTGGTGATGTATTTATGTCTATATAAATTCTTAAAATTTAGAATGTGGATAGCGTGATCTGCTATATATATATATATATATGTACTTGATTCTGTGTGTGTGGTTTGTTATTGCTGGCTATAAATGTATTAGCCATTGAGAGTCGTAGCGCACCCCATTATTTTTCCACTCCTCAGATGAAGAAAAAGCAGATCATTACTGAATCCTTGCAAAGCTTTGGCAACTCCAAGATTTCAGTCTTCTGTAATTAAGTTAGTTGAAAAGCTTTTGGAACTCTAAAAGCATATCAAACATAAGCATTATTAATTTTTTTGTAATATGCTACTGAAATGGTTTTTAATATGTAATTTGAAGTTATGTACAATCTCTGTTTTTGTTAGAGAAATGACAGTGAGAACTACAGAAATTCTCTTTTGTATATGTTCCAAAGTTCTTCTCTGTTAAGTTGTCATTG
Source organism: Erythroxylum echinodendron (assembly GCA_027575705.1). Taxonomy (NCBI): domain Eukaryota; kingdom Viridiplantae; phylum Streptophyta; class Magnoliopsida; order Malpighiales; family Erythroxylaceae; genus Erythroxylum; species Erythroxylum echinodendron. Next base: position 34,124,825 of record JANZXR010000005.1, on the reverse strand, counting down.
TGTTGGGAATAAAATTGTTAAATGTTTGAAGGCCTTGGATAAGTTCTTTTGAAGTAATAGGTTAAGTTGGGAGTTTAATACATATGGTATTAATTGTTGGATTATGGTCTTTTGAAATGTATAGAAGTTATACATATTGACAGTAAAGAGAAAAGAGGAAAATGGAATAAAAATGTGTTCTGAAAATTCAATGAATAAACTGTATTGATCTAGGCAGAATTAGACAAATTTGTCTTCATAAAAGTTGTAGAGCATTTTCTTAGCTTTCCAATGAAATAAAGTTTGAAAATTTTTAACTTCGGAGTTGAAAGTTATGATAAATTGAAGTTAGTGGAACCTTATTTTTCATTAAAGTCGGGGTCGTGTACAAGCACGATCGTGACAATCTACGATTGTTCACCAAAAGTCATGATCATGCATAAGTGGGATTGCTACATCCTCTTCTCACACTCGTGATAATTCAAAAGTCAAGCTAGTGACTTTTTCCATTTCTTCTTTTCTTTTATTTCTTTTATTCAAAACTGAATTATTTTTATGTCTATTTTATTTTATGCTATTTTATTTTAATTGGTTATGTATTTATTTTTGCTCCCACTATAAAATTATTTTTATCTTTATCGTAGTTTTATTTATTTATTTATTTTAAAAGTTCCCTAATTTTGACGTCTTGTTGCCGTAAAATAAGAGCCGAGACCCGGGGCCAACAGATTCACACCATTATAGAATGTCTGTACTAAGAACTCCCTTGGAAGGTTGTGGTGTGGGCAGCTTCTTTGCGACTCTTTAAACCTCTCCTAAGCTTCATATGATGACTTCCCATCATGTTGTTAAAATTTTGTAATTTTCTTAATGATCTGCGTAGTCTTTGTCAATGGAAAGTAGTTGGCAGGGAAGGCTTGGGCTACTTGATCCGATATAGTAATCTGAGATGCACTAAGTGAGTTGTACTATATCTTGGCTCGATCTCTTAAAGTGGATGGAAATAATGTGAGCCTCACAACATCATCTGACATCCCTTAGAATCTAAAAATGTCGCATATCTCCAAAACGTTTGCTAGGTGGGCATTAGATCTTTAGTTGATGACCTATAGAATTAGACAATGTTCTAGAGTATGTTCAGGAGTGCCAGCTTGACTTCAAAATTGTTTGTTGTGACTATAAGCCTTGCAACTCCTTGTGGACTAAATTCAAGCCTTATAAAATCCATCAATGTTCTCTTAGCCCCTCTTTGTTCTTCTTCTTCTGTCATATTTCTTTGTATATTATCTTCACGCTTCACTCTTCTCAACTCTCGTTCGTGCCTTGTAATATCTGATAACTCTTCGTCACTAAATTCAATAGACCTTCACGTGCTTCTTGTGTTCAAGTACCTGCAAATACACAAGGAATTCACTAATTTTACACTCAAAACTGCAAATATATAGGGTGTAACTTGTACTGAAGAATAGATATCGATCCCTTAGAGATTATGTTTAGACGCTACTTAATTCAGGCTACTTCATTTGAGAACTAATTTTAATGAATATAAACAAAAAAATTAAACTAAATCAAACAACTATCAATGAACAAATGATAAAGCAAAAGTGTAGAAACTTGGAATTCAAGATTTAATAATTAGAGATCACTTTTTCCGTATCTTATCTCCCTCCTACCTTGTTAATTGAATTGTGCCTTACCTAAGATGTCCTAATGGATTAACTACCCTCTCTCAAGGTGTAATTAATTGTCCCTAGCCAAATTAAATGGAAATGATTAAGCAATCTCTCAATCTACAAAATCAGTCCACCAATTCAACTAGTTATGAAGTTATCTTATAGGTAATCAACTAATTAGCCAAGATCTCTTTCTAACTAATCTATTAACTTGATGAATGTAGATCTATAGAGTGCCAATTCTCATTGTACAACCCTATATAATTTACCTAACTCAATTTCTCAATATATTGCAAGGTATAAGCTCAACATTCATCAAAAAGCATCATTCATTCAAATCAACAAAGTAGGAGTTCAATAAGTAGTTCAAAAGTAATCTATATAAATAACTTAGCCACTTATAATGTTATTAACATCCCCATTAACCAAAAAATCCATAATAAAGATGCTATAGGAGAAAAAAAACAAAATAAGAACTAAATGAAGCAAGCTCCTCCTTTTCTTTTGCCCAAATCTGGACAAGTTGGAGTTGGTGTGCTGTTTGCCCAATATGCAATAAAAATCTTGATTCTCTACCTGTCTCTAGGCTCTAAATCTGTTTTCTAGCTCAAGAAGGCAAGTTCTCACGACACTCTTTCAGCCCTAGGGATTTTTCCTTATATAGTCACAAGAACCTACGAAAAAGTGAAACCCCGTGTCTCTTCAGGTTAAGGATCCCACGATCGTGGGAATTAGCATCAATCCCACGATCATGGGTGCTTTTCTTACAATTCCTCCACTTCTCTTCTCCTCTCTTGGTCCTTAGCTCAATCACAAAGGTGGCCACCCTCCGTTCCTACATCAAAATAATCAATTCTTACCCTAAATCAACATCAAACATAAAAGAACAACCATGAAGATCAAACTAAACAAAAACATATAAAATAAGTCCTAAAACACAACAATAATAACTTATTACGAAAGAAACACATGCTAAATACTTAGAAAAACACACACTATGCACAACTATCAAAGCCTTATCCTAAGAGTTGTACGTTGTAACCAAAATACCAAACTCTAAAGGAATTATATTCAGAGCTTCGTGAACAATGCAGGCATCAAAAATGTGAATATTTAATTCGTTCAGCTTACTTTAAAGGTGGACCATATTAATGATGTACTCCCTTACTCACCCTTCTCATGTAAACCTTATAAAGAACAAATCCTTCATTAAAATACTTATCTCAGTATTAGAAAATCCCCTTATATCTCTGTGAAACATTGTTAAGAAAGTCCCTTGCTATAGTTGTTTCGAAAGTCCACTAAGAATATGGATTGTAATTTATCTCTTTATAGTTAAATAAGACAACATATTTAACTTTTCCCAGGCTATATATGCTACCTTCTTCACCTCCAAGTTGAGAGATGTAGGTGTAGATGGCCTTTCTTAAACCATGACTATGTTAATGTCTACCATCTCTAATGAAAATTGTACAGTTTGCTTCCATTTCTTATAGTTCAAACTAGTAAGGATATTGACACTTGTTTTCCATAGAAAAGTTGACTGAAAAATTTATAACATAATGATCATCATAAATGTAGGATAACAATAATACTCAAAGCCACAAAATAATATTTGTACTGAGTTTCTCATCACACTTATCATGAAACACCTGTGAGCTGAATACGTAATACATGGAGATAAAACCTTCACATAAAAGCGATTAAAGTACACACCATTAACTTTTATGAAACCACTACCTATAGGTGAATAGATCATTTGAGCAATGGCTTTCCTCTACCTTATGCCTTTATACACATCTCAAAATCTCATATGAAGTCAACAGCTTTGGGTAGAATAACCAAACATAAAACTAGAGATATCCTCAAACATACAAGTAGAACAATTCAATACTAACTTGAAAGGTCGTTGTGGTGACTACATTCTTATTAGTGTCCAAATGGATCCACAAGCACAAGGGACACACTTGTATGTCATCCTCACATTCTATATGGGGCATATAACATGTGACATTGTTCCATCAATAAGTGCAAAATTCGTATGCACACACTCATTATCACATATTAGTGCTAAAAACATTATCAATCAACTTTATTTGAGAATTCATCATAAGGAAGATCCCAATTAGAGTGAGAATCATACAACACAGAACAATTAACATACCATATTAGATACTATAACCACACATACATCTTATATTTCAAGTCCAAAACATGAAATTCACTCAAAATTGGCATTAATAACCTTTATTTGTTTTTTTGAAGTTAAACCTTATAATGTAATAAATCTATAAAAAATTTATAAATTACTTTATAAATTCAAAGGACCCTAAATCTGACCTAAAATATCTTGAGGGACCATTTTGTGAAATTTGAAAATTTTTGAGTTTTTTAATCCTATAATGTGTTGACGTCATCAGTTAATGTCAACAATGTGCATTGCTATAGAGCGTGTGTGTATGTCACAGATGCATTCCCCACACACCCATCTACACATAGATGCGCCAACTACCTTAGACGTGTGTTACATATACAAGACATCCACCGCCTTTGAGATGCACAGGCACCTTAAATCCTCCCATCTTCTTCAGCCATTTTCTCTCTCATGTCGCTAGAAAAAACAATTTCTAGTGACTTTTAGGCCATATTTTCACTCCCAAGCCCATTTTTAACCTTTTTTCAATGTAAAGCTCATTTAATATCATTCAAGCAGCAATACGCAATTCATATAAGCAAAAATGAATTAATTTCTCTGATTTCCTTATGGAGAAATTAAAAAAAGTCTGTTAAAGTTCACACTATCACCTAACTGCTCTGATACCATGTGTAATGTATAACTTGATCCTTAGGTACGCACCTAGGATCAAATGTGAAGGTGAATAAATTGAGAAAATGCAGAAAATACTTGATTTGCTTTCCATATCTTTGAATGAGCTTTTTAATGTTGAAATCTTTAAACTTTCTCGACGATCTTTACGAAAGTTGTTTATCCAAATATTGTTAATGGCTTTCTTAACATTTGAAACTTTTAAAACTTTAAAGAATCCAAATATTCACGAACTTACTTAAGCAGATAATAGGAGACCTTAGTAACTGTATATAGTAACCATATTGGGTCTTCCCAATACATGTATGGCCCATAATTAGGTAGATTAAACAATTTTTATATATTTTTTCGTAGTTAAAGATTTATAGGGTTTCTTTATTATCTTTAACTGGATTAAATTTGATTTGTTTAACCGTAAGATCGTTAAAATTATAATTAATTATTGTCTAAATTCAAAAAATTACTAACAATATGTTGATATGTAAGTTTTACAAATCATCCCCACTAGTAGATGGCCAAAAGCTAGCTAAGTAAACCAAAAACATTAGTGATTCAATCCTCTAAAATGTCATCAGTTTTTATATTGTGATACGATTCTCCATATAGGGTGGAGCCAATGTTCTTCATTCGAGTTATTTGATGACCTAGTTATAGAATCTAATAGTTACCTTTTTTAAGAAAATGAATTAATATTTGAAGAAAAGTGAAGTTTACATCTGGTAGAACAACTAAATAGCAACAACTAATAGTTAAAATTAAGATAAGTAGCCGAAAAAAAAAAGAAATTGAGCCTACCTCAAGATGTTACTTGGCTACATATGTTTTGAATGTAAACAAATATGATCTTTATGACATACATTAACATTGGCATTCATAATTTTAAGATCCTAAATTAACAATTGCTACAAATTATAATAGTGTAATATTGTGTACTTGATGCGGAAGATGTTATTATTGAAAAGAGATTAAGAAAATTTACCGCGTTCTTAGTTAAAATTATTTTCTCTCTCTTGACTCTATTGTAATTACAAAAACTTGATGACAAACAATTTGTTACCTTAATTAGTAGACAGAGGGCCAATTTATAAATCTATGAATTTTAATATAGTACGTTCATCAAGTGATCAAAATAAATAATTGAGATTTATTCCACCATTAAATAAAAAATATAGACCAAATAAAACTCTTTCATTTTATATATATATATATAGGCCACATTTTAACATTCTCTCACTAACTTTATTTTAATAGTGTAACAATTAGGCATGTATAAATAAATCTCTTAATATCTTCATAAATTACCTCAACATAATAAACTCATAATGTGGGTCATGGCAGTCATACACTGTAACATCACATACTTCCTGCCATATACCACAACACTAATAATTTATCAAGTCATGTAACATAAGTGATATATTAATGTCTTATAGACAATTTTATCTCTTATTTAATAATATTTATATTTGCACATTCATAATAAATAAGAAAATTGCCAACAAAAAAATTTATTGAGCTCAAAAGTGTTAAAAAGTCATCAAGAAATAATTATCAATATAACCAAGGCCTATTCTTTGAAAATGTTCCTTAAATATCTTTGGTTGACTTTCTACTATCAATGCATCCAACAAAATCTAAATTTGAATATCAAATTAGTTTTAATGGATTTGATATTCTATATATAAGCATATAGTCCTTCGTTCCTTAAAGACACCTAAACATTTTCTTTGCAACTTTCTATTGGTATATACCTGGATTACTTTAATATTTGCTTAGCATTCCAACCATAAAGCTAATATATCGTCTCATGAATGTAAATAAATCTGACTGCCAACAATAGAAGCATATGGAATAGATTTTATTTGTCTATGTTCCATATTATTCTTTGGATATTACATAAGACAAAATTTATCTGCTTTTATATCTAGTCAATCCCTGTTAAACATTTGATCATATTAAATCTATCAATAATTCTTTTGATATAGTCTTTCTGAGACAATCCTACCAATCCTTGTGATCTATTTCAAAATATTGAAATTCCTATCACGTAAATACCTCTCATATATTCGTCATTTAAAAATTCTTAAAGAAAAAATCTTTAGTCTTGCATAATATATCCAAATCATTAACAACAAGTAAATTATCATCAATATATGGAATTAGAAATATAAACTTACTCCATTTGATCTTTCTGTAGGTAAAATTACCAACAATATTTTATTAAAAACTAAAAGATGTTATGGTTCCATTAAACTTAATATACCATTATCAGGAAGCTTTTTCAAGTCTATATATTGAATTTTTAAGTTTACATATAATATGGCCCTTTGCTTCTATCCATATATTGAGTTTTTAAGTTTACATAACATGTGACCCTTCATGTCTATGAAAAACCTTCAAGTTGATTCCTCTAAACTTCCTCCTTGAGTTCACCATTTAGATTTGATGTAGTTTTAAATAAAACTGAGCCACTAATGTTAAGATTATTCTCACTGAATCTTCTTTTAGACAAGTGAAAAAGTCTATTTAGAATCAATATCATCCTTTTGAGTATAACCCTTGGCAATAAGTCTAACTTTATATTGTTCAGTATTTCCATCGAAGTAATGTTTGCTTTTAAAGATCCATTTGCATCTGACTCACTTAGATCCTTCTGGCAATTCAACAAGGTCATAGGAATTGATTTGTGTCGTTGAATTTAACTCATCTTTTATAGCATCATTTATTAGACTTATCACTTTCTATGGCTTATGAAAATGAAATAGGATTATTATTAATTCAATAATCAAATTTTGATTCTCGCAAATAAACTACATAGTTATTTGAAATAAATGATGTTCTTATTCTTATAGGTTTATTCAAATTTAGTCCATATGGGTCATTTAAATTAATTAGTTGTAAGTTAGTTTCTTCATGAGGTGTTGTTTCATCCAAATCTTATCCAGAATTATTTTGTTCTTCCAACATTTGGACAATATTTGGTACAAATGTAAATATTGGAACAATTATTTTATTAATATCCATAACATGATTTTTAACACTCCTGCTAACTTCACAATTTTCAGTGAACTTAGAATTAGTTGTTTCATCAATTCTTAGACTATAGTTTGGACAGCAAAACCTATCCTTTTAGATTTCTCTAGGTAACCAAAAAAGTAACCACTGACTGTTCGAGAATCTAATTTCTTTTCTTAGGGATTATAAACTCATGCTTATACTTAATACTCTCAAACATACAGGTGCCTCATACTAGGTTTCCTTTCAATCCATAACTCAAAAGGATTTTTAAGTACTGCTTTATTAGGAATTTTGTTGTGCCTAAAATAAGTTATAAAAATAACTAGGCTATCCTACTCATAGGTATACGAGGAAGTTGTAGTTGATTACTCAGGGTTATCTCCCATGAATGTGAAATTGGTCCACTCAAATTAACCTTAAACAAAAATAAAAACATACGCCATCCTAAACATTCTATCCTAATTTGTTAAGTGAAGGCTTTAAAAAATCACAAAATTAAATTGAGAAGTAAACTTATTTAACTGGGATAAAAAACAAAGAGATTAATTGAATTGGGAAACTCTTAAGAATTAATTTCACTAATTTAATCTCTTATGTATGACTAAGGGGAAATGATTGGGTATTCGTCTTACTAAAATTAACAGTTGCGTTCCAAGATTAACTCGAATAATAAACCAAGTCTAATTTCATATTCAACAAGTTATCATCCAAATTAATTATGGAAACCTGACTACTAATTACTACTTAAGTTAATATATTTCTAAATCTCAACCTAAGCATCTATAGTTCTTCGTTTAATATTAAACTTCTTCTCTCGATCCTTCATTTAATAGTAAAATGAAGCAAAGTTTAGTTATGCTATTACATACATTCAGTTCAGAAACTATAGCACACATAAGACAATAACGCAGTCCCTCAATCATGCATATTTAACTAAAATAGCTACATTAATCCTCAAGAAAAAGAGATTAGCCCATTATGGAAATTATAAAATTCATCATTTTCCTATACTTCAATCCCATCTTTGTAAGTATAAAAGAAGTATTTAAGTAACAAACCAAGTAAATAACTGAAATGAACTACCAAAAGCTAACAGAATATCAGTCGATTAAGCTAATAAGGTAGTAAGTTCGATTAATAACAAAAAAGTAGAACACATAGAAATAATGCAACAAATGAAGAACAGAGCCAGCAAACAAAGATCAAATGAGGGAGTTGTAGTGGTTTCCTACACTCTTAAGCTCTCTGCATTGGCTCACACCTTCTACTCCTACTTAGTTCTCACCCAGATGATTGGATGCTCAAGATGTTTCCACTCTCTTTGTTCTTCTTCTTTACCTCACTCATCTGGTCTTTACTTTCTCTCTTCTCTTCTATTTGTAGTCTAATTTTAGGTCAAGGTTTTCTAGCCTTTAACTTGCAGATGCCATGCAATAATTAGACAAAAAATATGTCACAGGGGTGAGTATAGCAGTCATGGGTGTGACCCATTGTCACCACCGTGTAGCCATGATTACAGGTGTGACCATGTATTCACGTGACCACGTAATTAAGTGTGTGGCCAAGCAATTAAAATGTGTGACCATTCAATTAACGTGTGTGACATGCAATTAACATGTCACACCTATTTTTATGCAAAATTCTTTTGATTTCTGTGTAACATTCACAAGGCAATCTAATTAACATTTATCCAATATTCTATTTTCACTAAATTCACCATAAATTTGGATTAAAAACGTAAGAATTTGTAACCAAGATCAAAGTATGAATGCAAGCAAAATTCAATAGAATTAGACACATTAATTCTCCGACACTTAAACTATGCTTGTTCTCAAGCAAAATAAAGAACACTAGACTATGAAAGAACAAACAATGAAAACAATTTTCACAAATAATAGTCAAAGATATCAACGATCATTTCAATAAACATGACGTGAGAACTTGAAATTCATAATATTTCTTAAATAGACTATTCTCTACATGCTTAGCCAAAATCAACAAGTACTTCAATTCAAAGAACCATTAACGAGTGTGATAGAAACTCACTCCACTCTCTATCCTCTCAAGCATTCAAAGGTAGGATATGTATTCGCTTATCATTCATTTCATATAAGGCATCTACCATAAGCTTGCTTACCAATCCAATCTCCACTACTCATATCAAACACAAACATCAATCCGAAGGTCTTTATTTCGGCTGTAATGGGGTAGAGCTAAGGGTAGGAAAAAGGATAATTGTAGTTTAAAACTACAACAGAAATTGAGCATTTAAAATAATACAGAACAATGAACCATAAAACACTCAATTTTTCCTCTCATTTAACAAAATTAACACTCCTCATTTTTACGTCTCTCCTATTCTTTTCATTTTCTGGTCATCTTCTCTTTCCTTTATTTCTTTTCTACTTCTTTTTCTTTTCATTTCATTTTCTTTCCGTTTTCTTTTCTTTTTTATTTCTTTCTCTTTTCTTTCTCTTCTATTTTTTTAAAATTTATGTTTAAAACAAGGAAGTCAATACAAGAAAAATATAGAGGAGAGATAATTACTACAACTAGACCCATTCCTAATGCAATATCCAACTATATGCTATGCCCCCCAACACTTATTCAAGGAATTATTCCCTAAACCCAATCATACCCATACAAATGCTCAACTTGCCTTACTGTGGTACAATGAAGAGGATAAATAATTAAGGCTAAGGCTCATATTTTGGGTTTAAATAAAGAAACGGTTTCATGTTAAGCTTAAAGGAGGTTCGTTAAGGGTAACATTATGGTGGCTTTTTACACAAAAGGTTAAATCCTAATTTCCTTCATCATCTCAATGTGTGCATAAGATTATGTGATCTTAACTAGAATTTGCAAGCAAGTTCTAGAGTCTTTTAATCATAAAAGAGCACTCTCAATAAAGAATACTTGAATTTGGTGTTTAATGTTTCAAGAGGGCTCAAATCCTTACCAAAGAAAAATGACATTCATCTATCACAACAACCTAATATCCTTTTAATCGAAATCCAAGTTAATCAGTCTAAGCATACAAGTATACTCATTCACTCATATTTTGCATTTCTATTCCTGATCGAGTTTACATCATGACCTTGCCTCTCTAACTATTAAATAGAAAAAAATACATAACCATAAATAATAAATATTTTTTTAACTAATACTCCCCCTCACACTTAAATATCACATTGTTCCTAATGTGATAAAAAAGTAAAAGAGGGATCTAAGACACAAAATAACATAAACAAGGATAAGCATTAAAACTAAAGAACATTAAACTAATAAGTATTAAAAATAAGAAAAAGAAAAGGGATAGAAATACGATACGAAATTGTGAGTAGTGGCTACGTTGGTTTAGTTTGGAGTGTGGCATCCTACATCGAGGACTGGAGAATAGCTGCAAGGAAGACAAATAGAAGCGATTGAAAAGTAGACTTGCACACACAAAGCAAATAGATTATTTCGAGTTTCACTAAAAAGGAATAATAAACAAATAATTGAAAAACAAAATAGAAATTATATGCGCTGCCTCCCATTTACCGCTTTTTTAATGTCTTTTAGCTGGATATCTTAACCGGCATGCTCAAGGTGCATCTCCCAAAGTGACTGATTCCATTGGTTTCTTCTCTTCATCGAGATCCTCCCTAAAGAATTTGCCAACCTCTCTCGTAGTTGTATCATCTAACAATTGACAGTACTTCTCATTTTCTTTCATTAAGCCCAAACTCTTTTCTTCTTCTTCTTACAATGCAAAATCAAGGTTCTTATAATTAAATTGATCAACAAGAGAGCATTCTTCATAAGCAGTAGTAGTAGGAATGTGTTTAATATTAAAAATTGAAAAATCTATTATTTCTCCCGAAACAGTCATGCTCAGTTTCCCATCAATCAAGGTATTGGTAGTGGCCATAAAAAGCCTCCCTAGGAGTATTATGTACTCCTTACCTTGTTTTTTTACCTCTCCCATGTCTAAGATCACAAAGTCTACAAGGACAATCAATCATTCAACCTTTACTAACACATCTTCCATTATTCCTTTTGGATAACAGATTGACCAATCAGCTAATTGTAAGCACATATTAGATGGTATTAACTATCCTAGATCCAATTTCTCATAAATAAAGTAAGGCATAAGGTTTATACTCGCTCCAAAGTCAAGCATACCTATAACCTCATCGCCATTACCTATGGATACTTACACAAGAAAACTCCCTGGGTCCTTCAATATGAGGGGTAATTGCTGCTGAAGCACTGCACTTACAACTTCTAAAACTATCACGTTCTCATTTGACTCAAAATTTCATTTGTTGGTGCTTAGGTCCTTTAAGAACTTCACATAAGCTGGAATGTTTCTGATCACACCTAGTAAAGGCATATTAATATTAACTTTGGAAAACATGCTATGTAGATCAAAAAATTGCTTATCTTGTTTCGAGTCCTTAAGGCGGCTCAGATATGGGATCGGTGGTCTATAAGGATTAGTCACCTTACGTAGTCTTGGTCCTTCATTGCAGTCAGTTGCATGCCCTATTTTTCACTTTTCTGAACATGGCTTAAAAAGTTTTCATGCCAATTGCTTTCTTCATTCTGCTAACCTTTTTCATTGGTGAGGCTCTCCTCCTTTTGATTACATGCACCAAACAAATTAGAACGGATCTCAACATGATTTTCAATCACCTTACCACTTCTCATAATAGTAACTGCTTAGGTTTGCTCGAGTTGACTAAACAACTTCTCTTTTTTATTGTTGTGCATTTGAGCATGAGGTGCCCTACTTGGATCTCAGTCCTCTTTACAGACACCTCCAAAGAATTGAATCTCTTATTGTTCGTTTACTGATTTTGAGTTATGACCTGAATAAACGCATTAAGGCTTTCCTCCAAAGAAGGCTTGCTTGGTGGGTTTTGAAGTGAGGATTGCCTTTGGTAATAATTTGGCCTCTAAAAATTTTGGTATTGCGGTTGGGGATGTATTGGTGGATTGTTGATCTTCTATGAAAAATCGAAGTGGTTTCTTCACCAATGTGTAGGTGTTTGAGTATGGATCATTTCGCTCTCTTGGTTGAAAGTCATTGAGTGAGTTCACTTGTTCTTTGCCACTACAAAAGGCTCATAAGAACAGAAACAAACATTAGCTCCATAACCACAAGTTCCACATATACCACATAGCTCTTGATTTGGAGCATTTTGAGGTAGTTTTGTAATTAGCATCTTTACATGCTTTGTTAACTCAGCTAACTACATAGCCAATTCTTGATTCGAGCTCACTTCATGAACTCCAGCTCTTCTTCCCTTCATATTCTTTTAATGAGAATTGGCTCCTAACATTTCAAAGATTTCATATGTTTCTTCGACTGTCTGCTCTCCCATAGCTCCTCTTGTTGCATTGTCCACTGTGTACTGACATTGTTGCATTAATCCATCATAGAAGAATTGGTTCTACATGTGAAGTGGAAAATGATGGTGTGGACACTGTATGAGCTAAAGTTTGAAGCGTTTTCATGCCTCATAGAATGGTTTTCCCTCCATCTAAGTGAAGGTTGCTATCTTCGTCCATAACTCAACAGTCTTTTGATGGGAATAGAACTTTCCCATGCAATTGTTGTATACCTCCTCCCATATAGTTAACGAATCAGGTGGAATGGTCATCAGACATGCCTTGGCTTAATCCTTCAATGTGTATGGGAAGCATTTCATCCTGAGTTGATCTTTATTTAGGTCATCCAAAGGGAATGCCTGGAGAGTGGTGTAGAATTCTTGAATGAAGTTTAAAAGGTATTCATTTGGAACCCCATAGAAAGATAGCGGCATATTGTAGTGGATGCTCTTTAATTCATAGTTTCTGGCTATCTCTCCCAAACGTATACACGAAGTGGTAGTACCAATTACTAGTATGGGATACTCCTTCATTACTGGTTGTCTTTCACCCATCTCTTAATCTTCAAGCTTGGGTTCCTCGAGATTGTCTTCAAAGTCCCTTTGAGCTCCTCTTATTTGATGTGTCAATAAAGGGAGCAAATTAATTTTCCCAATATCTCCTACCTCGCATAATCAAAATAAAGACAACACTGAATTAGCAACAAAAACTGCTAAAACAACTCAATGAATAACACACACAAAAATTATGCATGAAAAAATAAAACAATCAAAATTAAATTAAGTGCAAATGCCAAACATCTCCCCGACAATAGTGCGAAAAAATTATTGTGCCTAAAATAAGTTCTAAAAATACCTAGGCTATCCTAATCGTAAGTATACGAGGTAGTTGTAGTTGATTACCCATGGTCGTCTCCCATGGAGGTGAAATTGGTCCACTTAAATTAACCTTGAATAAAAATAAAATCAAATGCAATCCTAAACATTCCATCCCAATTTATTGATGAAGGCTTTAAAGAAAATCACAAAATTAAAGTGAGAAGTAAACTAATTTAATTGGAAGCAAAAAATGAAGAAATTAATTGAAATGGAAAACTCTTCAGAATTAATTTCACTAATTTAATCTCCTATGCATGACTAAGGGGAAATGATTGGGTAGTCATCTTACTAAAATTAACAGTTGGGTTCGAAGATCAACTCGAATAATAAACTGAGTCTAACTTTCGTATTTAATAAGTTATCATCCAAATTAATTATGAAAACTTGACTACTAATTACCACTTAAGTTAATATATTTCTAATTCTCAACCTAAGCGTCTATAGTTCCTCGTTCCGTATTAAAGTTCTTCTGTCAATCTTTCATTTAATACTAAAATGATAAAAAGTTTGGTTATGCTATTACATCCATTTAGCTCAGAACATATAGCAAACATAAGACAACAACACAATCCCTCAGTTATGCATATTTGACTAAAATAGCTAAGTTAATCCTCAAGAAAAAAGATATCAGGTCATCATGGAAAAAACAAGATTCATCATCTTTGTATACTTCAATCCCATCTTTATCAATATAAGAGAAGTATTTAAGTCAAAAAAATAATCGAAATGAACTATCAAAAGCTAACAGAGTATCAATCGGTTAAGCTAACAAGGTAGTAAGTTCAATTAACAAAAGAAAAGTAAAAAACAAAGAAATAATGCAACAAATGAAGAACAGAGCAAGCAGACAAAGATTGAATGAGGGAGTTGCAATGGTCTCCTGCACTCTTAAGCTCTTTGCATTGGCTCTCGCCTTCTATTTCTGCTTAGTTCTCACCCAGATAATTGGATGCTCAAGATGTTTCTACTCTCTGTTTTTCTTCTTTTTCACCTAACTCGATTGGTCTCTGCTTTCTCTCCTCTCTTCTCCACCTTCTTTCTTTCTCTTTATTTTTGTCCCCAAATGTCTCTCAGTTGTGTAGAATGCGGAATGATAGAATGTTCGAATATCTGTTAGAAGGAGTAGACAACCTCCTTCAACCTACAGATGCCACATAATAATTAGATGAAAAAATACGTCAAAGATGTGACTCTTTATCACCCCGTGCAACCATGGTCACGAGTTTGACCGTTGTCACACCCGTGAGTTACATGATCACAAGTGTGACCATGTAATTCATGTGTAACACCTATAATTAAGTGTGTGGCCAAGTAATTAAAACGTGTGACCATGCAATTAACATGTCACACCCATTTTCATCTAAAATTCTTATGATTTCCATCCAATATTCACAAGATAATCCAATTAACATTCATGAAATATTCACACCATTTTCACTCAATTCACCATAAATTTGGATTAAAAAAACGAGAATTTGCAACCAAGATCAAGGTATGAATGCAAGCAAAATTCAACAAAACTAGACACAACAAATCCTATTTAGAAAATACAAAATAGTATTAAATGCAAGTATCCCCAAGGTTTTGGGTAATGAAGAATTACTCATCGTACTACTAATCATATCCATTAATGCCCTATTATGCCTTTCTATCCCACTTTGTTGTTAAGGTGTTCCTGACGTAATATACTATGCACATATGCCATGTTTTTCAAGAAACTTTGCAAATAGACCTAGATATTGTCCTGATTCATCATTTTTTTATAATATTCACCACTTCTATCAAATCTTAGAATTTTCACTTTTTTATTTAATTACCTTTTATCCTCCTTTATAAACACCTCAAAGGTGTTTACAACTTGAGATTTTTCATTAAGTAAATAGACAAATTTGTAACGTGAAAAATCATTTATAAAGGTGATAAAACATTTTTCTCCACCAAAAGATGGAATGTTAAAAGGTCTATATATATCGATGTGTATAATTTCAAAGAGTTGAGTACTTCTTGTATCTCCTTTCTTACTATATTTGGTTTGCTTTTCCTTAATGCAATCCACATATGCATCGAGTTCAATAAAATATAAATTTAGAAGAATTTCATTCTTTACCAATCTTTCTAACCTTTTTTGGATATATGACCTAAACATTTATGCCACAAGTAAGCTAAATTATTATTCATTATACTACGTTTAGTTTCAATGGTATGATAAATAGAAAATAGAGATTCAAAAAAATTAACATCAAGTTTTAATTTATATAAACCACCCATAAGAATTCCAGAATCAATAATGGAATTATGTTTAAATAAACTAAAACAACCATCACCTAACTTAAAAGTATACTTGTAACATCCCGTAATCTTTCCAAAATTCTCTCTACTTTTCCTCTCTCACACACGGCATCATCACTAAAGTGAGAGGGTGAGAGTTTGAGTTTGGTATGGTGACTTAAAGAGGAGAAGATTAAGTGTATAAAAGTGGAAGAGTGAAAAAGGTAAGCAAAATGATCAAAGAAGAACAAAGGAGAGGAGCCTTGAACCAAATATAAGGTTGCGGATACCTCTCCCTTACAGACGCATTTTCCATGCCCCAACGCACCGGATCCCATCAGAACTCCGAAGTTAAATGTGCTAGGGCAAGAGCAGTACTAGGATGGGTGACCTCCTGGGAAGTCCTGCAGGAGTAATGCCCTAAAGAGGCTTATACGCTGGAAAAACAAAACCGTGAGAGCGCGAGGCCCGAGAGGTCGAGGCACAAAGCGGACAATATTTGCAAGCGGGTGGTCTGGGCTGTTACAATACTCATTTTCATCAAGTTTAGAAACATACATTAAGTTTCTAGAAATTAAAGGTATATAAAGAATTTGTATTAAATATAGGTGATAACCAGTATCTAATATTAAACAATAAGTTCTTACACTTTTAATTATAACCTTCATATGATTTCTTACAAACAAAAAGTTCTTAGTTGAGTTTAGGGTTTGGATTATGGTGAATCCCTAGATAACATTAGAAACACGAGTAGCACCAGAGTCAAGCTCCAGGTATTATAAAGAAATTCAGTTAAGTTTAGTTTGGAACATACAAAAAGGTTAGACGTACCTTTCTTTCAAACCAAGCCTTACGTTTCAGAAAATCTTTCTAATAGTGTCTCGCTTATATATCTTTTGTTCCTTTTCATCAACATTATCGACAACTTGTAATGCTTTAAAAGGTGCTCTCTTCTTAAATTTCTTAGCCTTTGGCTTGTGAATCTTGCTAGTTGTTTGAACCACAAGTTTAATATAATGAACTCCTTGATTATTTAGCTTTATTTCCTCCTAAATGAGCATAATACACAATTCATTAACATTTTACTTATCCTTTACAGTATTGTAGTTAACTTAAAAAGTTTCATATGCTGGATGTAGCTCCCCCTTATCGAAGGGTATACACCGGGACGCCCGGAGGTCATTCCAGTACATAACCTAGGATAATGGCACGCTACGTTCACTTACTACATTCACTTTGTAACATCCCGTTTCCGTATAACGGGTCGGACCAAGGAAACGGGTATATGAGAGATCAATCAGAGAAATTAGGAA
>JANZXR010000005.1:34094935-34107390 GCA_027575705.1 Erythroxylum echinodendron | reverse complement strand
CATAATAAAAGCAACTTTACACATGTCGCTTTCCTAAGGTCTAAGTTCTAACTTAGTTTCTTTTGAACCAACTCCATATAACCCTCATCTTTACAATCCAACTATCTCCAAATCTTCATTTGATTTTTTCTCTTCTTTTTCCTATTTTTCATAATATTTTATAAATCATAAAATAAATCCTAAGTTCACCAAAATTCATAAATCTCATAATTCTACTAACCAATAATATTTTTAACGCAGAAACATTCAAAATTCTCAAAAATTCACAATTCACTCCAATTATACCAGGAATTATTCATGAATGCTTGTACACTCAAATTCATGTGCAGAAAAGTTCACTATTCACTTGTATGAGCATGTCATATTATGCATGAACAAAAAAATGCATCTCTAAGCTCTCATTTATCACTTATATTTACTATTCTAATCTCCTATAGATAACGGGATGTTACACTGGAGGTAAGGAGTTCATAATGAATTACACTAAGAAGAAGTCATCAATTGTCATATCTAGGGTTTTTAATTTTTCCTACAATATTTGTCATCTCTAGAACATAATTTTGTATACTATGCAACCCATCAAACTTCACGATCATAAGTTTAGCCATAAGAGTACTGGCAAGAGACCTATTTGCAGAACAAAAACATTCTTTCACAAACTTAAGGTATTCTTTAGCACTTTCAGTTTGTGGAATTGTGGAATTAATATTGTTGGCAATAGTAATTCGCATGAAATTAAGACATAACCTGTTTGATCTTTCCAACGCTTTATAGTTTGTCTTCTCATCCCCACTACTCATACTCATAAAGACAGTAGGCTTTTCTTCCAATAATGCTAAATTAAGATCCCAAACACCTAAATAGAGATTGACTTACCATTTAGAGATGTTCAAACCATTAAATATGGTAACAAAAGAAGCACACAATGAAGAGAAATAGGTGCAAATACATAAATGCTCAATAAATTTTCTGGTTTAAATAATTAAATATTTAGAATATATTGTACGTTTCCTTTAGGCTAACTCAACAACATATTATCATAAGTTTAATGTCATGCAAACTTTATCAGATAATTAAACAAAAAACCATCAAATACAATCAATATATTTAGATATATAATATATTTGACAACTAAATATTGATTTTCCTCTATTATATTTATTTGCCATAGAGTATTAATTTACCTTTGGTTAAATTCTAAATTCTATCAATTAATAAACATCATTTATCCAGATAATTAATTCAATAATAAGCTCTAATATTTTATGAATAAATGACTATTTATATGTGACAAAAGCTTAATTAATTTGCTTACTTTAGTAACTAAAAATTATCCATTTATAATGTTATGTATAAATTTAACACATAACACATAATTTTAAATTTCAATAATAATATGCATAGAACTAACATGAAATTTGAATGTTGATAATAGTTATAATGAAATCTACATTGATAATATGTTGTTGTCCAGTTGTTAGATGCCTAAGTTTCACCTAAAAGACCTAAGTTTGATTCCCAAAAAGACCTAAGTTTGATTCCTAATAAGGTCTTTATTTCACCCAACAACTAGTTCAAATCCTAACAATAACATTATGCTTATTTTTCTCTTAATATTTATCTAACATTGGAAATTATCATAAAACAAAAGTCTTACATGAGATTTAATGTTGATATTCTTGATGCCATAGTAATCTGTAATTTATATATATATATAAACTATTAATAGTGAATAATCACAAAACTCTTCAAACATCAAAATATTTGACAATCATCATCAAATAATCATGGTAAAATATATGAACAAATTGTTTATTTAAAACACGAGTTGTGATACCACATGTAAAATAATATGATCATTATGACATAAACCAAAATCAACATTCATAACTTTATGATCGTGAATAAATAATTGCTACAAATCATAAGAGTGTAATATTACGTACGTGATTCAGAAGATGTCATTATTGAAAAGAGATTGAAAAACTTCACCATGTTCTTAGTTAAAATTAGTTTCTCTCTCTTAGCTCTCTTGTAGTTACAAAATCTTGATTGAAAACAATCTGTTATCATAATTAGTAGATTAAGACCCGAATTATATATTTATAACTTTTAATTTGATACGTTTATCAAGTGATCAGAATAAACGATTGAGATTTATTTCCCTATTAAATAGGAAACATAAAATAGATAAAACTCTTTAATTATTAATAATGATATGTGTGTATTTGTGAACATTAATTTGGGCCATGTTCTAACATGAGATGTTGGCACTTAAGATTATCAATTAGTGCAATAATTAATTTCAATCATCCTTGCCATTCTAGTTTTGAATTTTCTTATGACTAGTTAGTTAAAGGACGCGTTTGGAGGATAGTGGATCAGCTCATATTTTGGCTTATTCAAGTGTTTCAGTTGTTTGACTTTTCAAACAGCTGAAACACTTGTTTGGTAAAAACATGAAAAGTCAGCTGATTTATCCCAAACTGTCGAATTTGGAAAAGCTATACAATGGCAACGTTTCAAGTAGCTTTTTCATTTTTAGGAAGTGAAAAATCAATTATACCCCTTAGATAAACAAAGCTATACATTAATTAATTTTTACAAATCAAATTTATGTCTAACTACAAGTCCTAAACTTTTCAGGCTTTTTTTATTTTTTAATTTTAATTTTTTATAAAATTAAGAATAACATAACTTTAATTTTAATTTAATTTTTATTAAAATAATAATTTAATTTAAAATTTAATTTAATTTAATTAAAGTAATATTAGTATAATTATAATTAAAATAAAAAATAAAAATAAAAAATAAAAAATAAAAAAGCCTACACTTATGCACGGGTGACAAATTCATGCCCTTATAATTTTTTTAAAAAATTATTCCCTCGTAAGTCATTTTAGACATCAACAGTTAATTTTACCAAACATCTCTAACAAATATTTAATGCAATTTGTTGGTCAAATCAGCTGATAGAATCAATTATCAGTTAACAGTTGATAGAATCAGCTAACAGCTAATACAAACTGCTGATTGCCAAAATTGGCAAAAACTAAAACTAAACCGTTTTGTTATGAAAACTTAGAATTACTTACATAAGATTGTAGATAAGTTTAAACTCATGTAGACCTAGCTCGTACAGTTAACTAGTTAAAGACAGTCCGATAACAGACAAGTAATATCGATACTCTCCAAATCTATTTGTTTCCCATAAATAAAGATTATAATATTTACTTTAACGATTAGACATCAACACTAAAATAAACAAAGTATATTAAAAAAAATGATGTTCCTAGATACTACGGACTACTACTTGTCCTATATCAAAATTACGCTAACATTATTATGCATTTCTCCAAATCATTTTTATTTTTCCTTATAAATTCTAACATTTTAATCTTTTAGAATTGAGATTTAAATTAATTAAATCAAACTTACCATATGCCTAGCCTATCAAACCACAAAGTCCGATCCGACATTTGTGAAGTTTTTCGAAATATAATTACAAGTAATAATAATTTATTAAAATTACAAAATATTTTCAATTTAAACTAAAATATATGGAATATTTTGAAACATAAACATCAGCATTAATAATTTAATAAAAATTTCACTAATTTGAAAAAACTTAGTAATATGTAGTTTTTTTAATTGCTTTAAGTCTAAAATTTGATTTTTCAGAAGAGCAGTTAGTTAAAAAAAAGAAGAAATGGGTTGATTGGCTTTATTGATTTGGAAAATGAAAATTTGAGCACTATTTCCTATCTAAATTTAATAAAGAGACGAAGATAGCAAAATGAAGATAAACGATAAAAGGTACAAGATCAGAGGTGGAGCCCGGTTCTCCAACTGCCTGAACTTGGAACCACGTCAACAAATTGGTCCCACGTCAGTTTCTGCCTTCCTCTGACAACAATCACCAACACAACACGCTTTTCTGTTGCTGTTTTTTATTTTTCACTTTAGTTTGTGGGGTCCACTTGAGTTGTACTCCTGTTTCCACGTGGCATCCGTACAGCTCGGATATCGTATCTGATGTGGGCCGGCACGATACTCGTGTGCGCTCTTTTCTCGTGACGTCAATCCTCTTCTGTGCGTCTGATCTACTCCGAATCTCCTCTTCACGTGGACATCCGACGGTTATGATTCCCCCAACCGGCCAAACCCCTCGCCTTATCTCTCCCTCCAATCCATTTTCTTTTTTCTTTTTGTTTTATTTTTCGAGTCGGCCGGCTCATCATGTCATGCGCTCCACACATGAAAACATCAAATCAATTGTGACAGCCGAATTGATACCATGTAATATATATAGTTTAACATTTTTAAACAGATGCATTTAGTAATATTAGTTGTCATTTCCTTTCTTTTCGATGAGGTGTCTCTAATAAATAAATAAGAGAATGAAAATGCGTTTCATGGGAATTCCCTGTGCTCGCTGACTCTTTGTTATTTCTTATTTTGCAAATACCAGAAATTAAAAGAAAAGATTAATTGAGATTAGGGTTGTTCTAGTGTTAACTATAGCATCAATACTCCTAAAATCAGAGAGGCAATTGCATGGTATTCCTAACTACAAAACAGAATATCTTTTTTTTCCTTTTTGAATTTACTAAAAGATAAATGCATAAAGACAGTAACAAAATCCAGGCGATATATATATTCAAATGAAGACCGCAGAACACGTCCAGCATAGATATAGCACAATACGTAAATTACTCCCTCATTCTGTTCTTAGGAAAATTAGATTATGATGACTACGAGTTATCAAGCACAAAACTTACTTTCCTTCCTATTCTCTTCGTTGTTTATATTATTTAATCATTCAAATTGAAATCGTTAACCTACTAAATAGTTTTATCCAATATTTTCATGTTATATTGTTTCATTTAATTTTTCTTTTGTATTTTGTTGTTGTATGGAAACGTTAATTAATTTGGCGTGAAAAACAAAACAGCAACAAAAATACCAAAATTTTTATATCGATTTGGCAATTCCTATGTCCAGTTTAAAAACAACGGAGTATTTTACTATAATCAATGAAAGCATACAATAGTGTTTATCACTCAATTTCTCAAAGATCCAAATTAACCCAAGCTCACACACTCCTACTAGGAGAAAAAACTTTAAAAAAAACAAAGCAATTGCTCCTTGCTATTTTTCTCTCTCCCTCTTGGCTTTTTTTTTCTGTTTCTCCTCCCAGCTCTTTTTTTCTTTTTTTGTCTCTCTTTTCTCTTTTCAGCTGCTATTACTTCTCCTTTTTAGAGAAGCCAACGTGTGCAATAGCAGGCCAACTTGTTGCACCGAAGGCCAACTGTTGCACTGAAAGTTTCACTTTTGGTGATTTCTTTTAACTATTGTTGAGCCAATAATCAACATTTGTGACTATGTTAACTATTTTTTGGTATTTTTTCCATTTCCGTAAATCATAAACGACAATCACAAAAAGAAAAGCCTTATGTTCTTGATTGTTAAAGCATAGGGCTACATGTTGAAATGGTAAGCAGTGTTACTTTCTTGCTATGGCTCTGAGCTAAAGGTTTTGTGATCTTTTAATTGGATTTCACCGTAAACTCCAGGTAATGAGCTGTTCCTTAGTATAAGGGTTTTTGTATGCTATTTTCGATCATCAGTCCCTTGGTCTACCAGGAATGTTCAATTCTTAATAAATTCTAAAGAATAGATATTATCCGGACAATATCCTGATAAGCTTGATATATATATATGTAAATCCAGTTGTATTCTATAATATATATCTGTAAAATTCAAATGTATTAGACTATAGTTTTGAGATTTTTTTTAAAAATAAGAGAAGAACAAGAAGAAGCTTAATGATTTCGGAGCAGTACAACTATATTCTTGAAATTTCATATAAGATTTATTTCCAACTTCGGCTCTCAGCAAGTCCGATACAGAATCATGGACTAAACACATTTTGAAATGTTTGTAATTACTAGATAAATATAGTTTGATTAAATAGGATAAGTAAATGCATGTGTGGCACTTTAATGGGTCATAATAAGTATTTCAACATTACATACTTAGTAATTACGCGTGTATTGTAAAATTTGTATTTAACTAACACAAAATAATGTGAAAAAAATCAAACTAATAATTTACAAGAACTAAATAATATTTGTCTTCATAATATTTCACAAGTGAAAAATAACATTTAAAATTTATAATTAGCATCTAAACATTCAAAATTAAAATTAAAATTAAAATTTTATTAACTAACAACAATAAAAATTAGCCCTGACAAGTATTGTCATCTATAATTACATAATTAATTAAAATTATATGATTTTCATAATCAAAATCAACACTAAAGATATTAGTATGATGATTTGTCTTTGCTGCATATTTTATCTTTCTTTCATAAAATTTCACCAAATAATATGTGTGTGCCCAACGACTTCTCATATCATATTTATAACACCACATTGATTCCTACATTTGCTTAAGTTAACCCTTATTTGATTCAGTGGTGACATTTGTAATTTTCTATGATCGAGTTTTATTTTTTTTATATACACGTCATGTCAGACGATTAAGTCCACACTTTTCTTTGATAATTAATTCATTTGAAATGGAAAAGGTAGACAATATTTGTACTGCCAAAATTGTAATTATAAACTAATTCTAAATAAGGAAAAATTGTATTCAATCATAACTTTAAATTTTATAAATTCAAATACACCCAATGAACTTGAAATTTTACCATGAACCATAGTTCATTACTCAGCTATAAAAATAAACCTATTAAGGAAAGCGGGAATTACTTTGGTGAAAGTGAAGGTAGTTTCACTTTCATATTCCAGGATATCTCCTATTTTAATTTCAACCTCTGGAAACACGGATATGGTACCGCTGTCGTTTTGTGGAAGCCATGACATTGGTTATTATTCCACCCACGCGGAACCCGAATATCACATATCTCCCACGCCACCAGGCAGTATGTGAAAGACCAAAACACCCTTTCAATGTAATCAAAAATTTCTATACAGTATGAGTATGACCGTTAGGAATGAACTAATTCTTTTTGACTGGTGAGTGGATCCAATTATTATTATGGTCCCATTTTTCACGTTATAAAACTTCCATCGACAATCATAAGTTTTTTTTTTTTTTTTACTTAGGTTTATCCTTTAAGGTTGTTACCTTTGATTGGATATTTTAAGTTTGCGCTTGCTGGAGGAGGTCTTAACCCTTAAATCTCACATTTTGTTAAAGAAAGCTCCAAGTCTTGACTCGCTAATTGAATACATAATTGATGATCTTACAGGAGTAAAATCGTACATTATTTACCATCATTTCTAGTTTGTCACAATAATATGAATTTGCATTATATGATAGACATGATTTGTTTTGAAAAAAAATTGAAATCTGTATTGACTAACATCATGAGAGGAATTCTATCCATAACCCTAGTTATTGGTGGTAAAGTTCATGTTTGCAAATGTAGAACATAGATATCTAATAAACATGAAGATGGGGCACATGGTAATGTGAAGGCAACATTATTATTTATGTTATATCCCTCTCTCACGCAAGCGTAAACCTAACCCTTCACCCTTTCTATTGGCTAAGCTCAGAGGAGACAAGGTCTATTCATATTTCACACACACACACAAAATATTTATATCTATCCTTTTCCTCCCAACAGACTGTTTTTCTCTTAAAAATTTTAACCTTGTTCCTTTCCTTGTACGAAGACTTCCTCATCATTTACCTCCATATATACATCTATATATATATGTATATAATATTTACCTCCATATATACATCTATATACATATATATACACACACACAAACACACACAGTTGCAGACCCTTGCTTTTTCATTTCCTCTAAACAACAGCATCAACCGTCTTTCTCTCAACAATCTCTCAATGGAGGGTATGCTTATGAAGAAACAGCCTTGTTTGTCTACTTCAACTTCTCCATCCTCACTAGCCATGCATAAAGACTCCAAAACAATATCCAAAGTCAAGCCTAAAATACGCATAATTCACATATTTGCTCCTGAAATCATCAAGACGGACGTTGCTAACTTCCGAGAGTTGGTGCAGCGACTCACAGGGAAACCAACTGATAACAACTGCAAGAAGAAACCCAGAACGGGAAGACCCAGAAGATATCAAGAAACTCATAATCAGCCAAGAAGTATTACCAGTACTACTACCAGTACTAGTACTAGTACTAGTTCATCATGTGAGTGCAGCGCATTAATGACCAATACGGTGGAGCTAAGAAACGGGTTTGGCGGTTCGGGGTCTAGGGAGAGAATTAAGGAGGAGGAGGAGGAAGGGATGTGGAATGGTGCAAATTCAGGGGGTTTCTTAGGGGGTTTTGCTGATTTGGATGGTTTCATACAAGACCTTGGAGAATTCCCATTGATGTCTATGGATGCCAACCGCATGCATGCCTTTGAAGAGACTCAAATTTCCCAGTAAAACAAGTTGGATCTTTACATATATATATATATATATATATATATATTGTCCTGGAGAATGCTTAAAGGTGGAGTCATTTGTTTTCTTGATGAATTGAGATTTCCTTTTAACCTAATTCCACTGGGTTTTAAGTTGTTTGCCATTCTACTTACGAATCTCTAATTAATCTAACGGGCCAGTCATCTTCTATATTTCTTGCTGTAAATACAAGGGGGAATAGAAACTGATATTACTTGGAAAGAAGTTTGCAGTAACTGTTGCTTATGTGATAGAAATGACTGAAATTATTGACGACAAAGTTGTTCTTTTTCCTTTCTCAGTGAATTCTGTGTTTACCTTTCTATATGGAATTTCGGAATAACACTGACTTCTTCTTATCGCTGTCCCTTTCTCTAGCCATTATTTACATGTATATCATCATCTACCTAACTATGTTTTCTTATGATGGTAATTAAGGAACACTTTATTTTTTATTCAACTAATCACGTCTTTTGATAATTTCAATTTATGACAAACATCACAGTTTCCTTTCTCGTGATATGGGTTTATTCTTTTCATACATTCAAAACTAGATAAGGCTATATCTGAATGTCAAAGCGAGAACCCAAAGAGATCTTCACATTTGCTGCTCATTTAATACATTTATGTTTTTCTCTCAACTTTGATTAAAAAAAAAAAACAAGTTCTCTTCTTAATAAAATTATGATCATGAGCAAAAGTTTTAATGTTCTCTGGATTCCTCTTTTTGCGTTAAATGAAATCAGAACATCCCTATTTGCCGAGGAGAAAGAATTATGACCTTACTACTGAATGATTTAATTTTATAGAAGTGATAAAATAATTTAGATTAATGAAGTAAGAGGTAAATTAATATATTGGCTTAAAAGTATATATATATATATATGACCTAAAGAAGTGAATGTTTTGAATAAGAATTAAGAAGCGTAAGTACAAACAGCTCTCAACTTGAATCCTTAAAAAGCGTTCATAAGATGGACTTTAACCACGAAAGTCAACAATTTAGTGGAAATAAATATATAATTTGCAAATTGCTGGGCGGCACGCCAAGTGGATTCAGCTTAACCAGCAACGATAATGGGGAATATTTGGACAACTTGATCTTATACAGTCTGTATGCGCCTAGAATATTGATCCTGCAACAGAATAAGATGGTATTTGAATCACTGCTACAATTAAAAAGAAAAACCAAAGACGGTGGTTAAATAGTTTAAGCACAAAATCCATTATTTCTGTTCTTTAAGCCGATGAAAAGTTTTTAGGTAATTTGAAAGCAGGAAGCCAGTACTGGCTGAGGCTTCCTTTCAGCCACATTCACATTTCTTTCTCACTATACATTTACGGAAAATTAGAAAGAAACCTGCCAGCCAAGTTTTGTTCTTCATTAATATTACGTAATTACAAGAGAGTTAATATAGAGAAACTAATTTGAACCAAAAACGCGGTAAAATTTCTCGATCTCTTTTCAGTAAAATTATCTCCTATATCAGGAATGCAATAGTAGACTCTTATAATTTGTGACAATTATTTATTTAAAATCTTAAAGTTATAAATGTCAATTTTAATTTATGTAATAAAAATCCTATAATTTTTTACATGTGTACCAGAGTATGTGTTTTAAATAAACAATTTATTTATCTATTTTACTATGATTATTTGACGATGATCGTCAAATATTTTGATGTTTGAAGAGTTTTGTGATTATTCATTATTAATGATTTTGTATAAAAAAATCTAAAGATGATTGTGATCAGGAATATCATCTTAAATCTTATGCATATAGGACCTTTGTTTTTCTCAATTGTTGAATTGTATAAGAATTATGATTTTAGACTGTACTATATGTACAAGAAGTATAATTTTAGACTATACTATAAGTTTGACTCTAATGTAAAATATTTGGAGGAAAATAAGCATAATGTTATTGCCAAGATTTAAACTCTAGTTGTTGGTTGAAAGTCAAATAGAAGAACATTAAGCATCCTAACCATTGGACAACAACAAATTATCAATGTAAATTTCATTATAACTATTATCAACATTCACATTTCATGTTATTTTTATGCATATTATTATTAAAATTTAAAATTGTGTTATTTGTCAAATTTATATATGACATTATAAAATGATAATTTTTCAGTTACCATAGTTACCATATTAATTGAGTTTTTGTCATGTATAAATATTCATTTATTCATACAATATTAATTCCTATTATTGAATTAATTATATGGATAAATGATGTTTACTTGTTGATAGAATTTATAATTTACCCAAAGGTAAATTAATACTCTATGACTAATAAAGATAATAGTGAAAATTCAATATTCACTTGTCAAATATGTTATATATTCAAATATATTGATCGTATTTGATGATTTTTTGTTTGATTATGTGATGGGAATCACGTTTACTCTATGAAACTACACTCAAATTTGATAGAAAACAAGAAAAATGAAGGCTAAAGGTGAGAGTATGATAATGTCTGAAGAGTCTGCGAAGAAGAGAAGTGAGAGAGAGTTCTCGATGTTTCTACTTTAGACAATAATGGTTCAGCATACATACACACCTACATGGTTCATAACTAGTCAGAAGCTAATAAACTCAAAATGTGGTCGTTTCACTACATGTCTGAAGCAAAGCAACCCATTAAACTCTGTCGTATTACATTGTCACAAGCTTCAAAAATTATAAAACGCAAAACAGAAAGAAGTGGATAAGTGACTCACGTGAAAGGCACATGGGGAGAGCTCACTTAACCTACCTCATCCGAAGACCATCTTCATTATTTCAGCAGCTATAAAAAAAAAGAAGCATCAGAAACAGAGTAGAGAACACATTCACAGAACTTCAAAGCTTCAATTTTCTTTATATTTTAGTAGTTGAGAGAGTGTAAACAGAGTAGAGAAAATATTCAGAGAGTGCTAGAGTACACCTGTGGGTATTAGGAGAGTTTTGGGAAAAGCTCTTGTAAGTGTAGTGGATACACTCATCTCTGTATTGTGTTTTTCTTTTCATTCCTCTTGAATAGTGAAATCATCACCACCTTAGGTGGGAGCCTTGGATGTAGATAGTGCTTCACTATCGAACCAAGTAAATCTTGTCTTCTTTTACATTTATGCATTTACTTACTTGCAAAGTTAACCAAGCTTTATCAAGTTTTGTGTTTGAAAGATAACAACAAACGCAATAAAAACCCAACATATAGTGGTATCAGAGCATTCAAGACCTCCTTGGGCATTTCTTGGACACTTCAAGCATCAAAGATTCATTAAGATTCATCAAGAAAGTTAGTAAGTGAAAGTCTTTAGATTCTTTATTCTACAGTAAGCATGGTAGGCAAGGAAATGGATATATTTTCTAGTAAAGAAGACTTTACTATCTGGAAACTCCAGATGCAAGCTCTTTTTGAGTCATATACTGCTATGCTGCTAAAGATGATCAGTATGAGTTAGAGACTGATCCTATAAAGAAGCTTAAAATGCAAAGACTTGCACATTGCAAGTTAATGCTCCACTTATCACCAACAGTGATAAGAAAAGTGCAGAATTATAACACTGCACAGAAACTTTGGGTCAAACTTGACCAAAAAGTGTCTTGCTAACAAGATGACACTTCTTCATAATCTTGCTAACTACAAGATGAACACTTTAGTTTCCTTAGATGATAACCTAGACTACTTCTTTAAGCTAGTTCAAGATTTAGAAGTTACAAATGAGAAAATTTCTGAGGAACATCAGGCTGTAGTAATATTAAAGGCATTACCTTCTGAATTTAATACATTCAAGAAGGTAATTAAGCATGCTAGTGGAGAATCACTTACTGTAAAGAGGGTTTTAGATTCTCTAATGGAAGGGATAGTTGAGGTAAATCCTTTTAAGAAAGATGTTAAAGTAATGTTTGTAGAGAATAACCATGAGAAGAAATCTCATAAGAAAAATGGCAAGAAAGGAAAGTGGCAGAAGGGAAGTGGGAAAGAAAA
>JANZXR010000005.1:34055851-34094835 GCA_027575705.1 Erythroxylum echinodendron | reverse complement strand
TCAGCATACATATTCACATTATCAGCAAACACAATAAGTTGGAAATCTCAACAACAATCAGTGGTAAGTTTATCAACCACAGAGGCAGAGTATTATGCAATAACAGAAGTAGTAAACGAACTAGCATGTCTATCAGGAATATTAAAGGAAATCAACACAGAAATCAACAACACCAATACCATATACGGATAGTCAGAGTGCGTGGTACCTGAGTAGAGATCCAGTCCCACATAGATGTGCGTCTGCATTTTGTCAGAGACCAAATCGATAAGGGAACCTTCAATATGAAAAAAATACAAGGTGAGAAAAATCCATCTGATTTCGGTACAAAAATTATAACATAAAAGAAGTTTAATTTTTGTAGGGAATACTTGCAAATCATGGAAGCCCCACGATACCAAAGTCAGAGTCAATGGATCTCACAAAGGGAGTGAAGATTAGGGTTTCGGGTTTTTGGGGATTTCGCTAGGGTTTTTAATTTGAGCTACAATTGATAGAGTAGGAGGGAAAGTGTGATGGAAATCACGTTTACTCTACCAAACTACACTCAAATTTGACAGAAAATAAGAAAAATGAAGGCTAAAGGTGAGAGTATGATAATGTCTGAAGAGTTTTCAAAGAAGAGAAGTGAGAGAGAGTTCTCAATGTTTCTACTTCAGACAATAATGGTTCAGCATACATAGACACCCACGTGGTTCATAACTAGTCAGAAGCTAATAAACTCAAAATGTAGTCATTTCACTACATGTCTGAAGCAAAGCAACCCATTAAACTCTGTCGTATTACATTGTCACAAGCTTCAAAAATTATAAAACGCAAAACAAAAAGAAGTGGATAAGTGACTCACGTGAAAGGCACATAGGGAGAGCTCACTCAACCTACCTCATCCGAAGACCATCTTCATTATTTCAGCAGCTATAAAAAGAAAGAAGCATAAAAAACAGAGTAGAGGACACATTCACAGAGTGCTAGAGTACACCTGTGGGTACTAGGAGAGTTTTGGGAAAAGCTCTTGAAACTGTGGTGGATACACTCATCTCTGTATTGTGTTTTTCTTCTCATTCCTCTTGATTAGTGAAATCATTACCACCTTAGGTGGGAACCTTGGATGTAGATAGTGCTTCACTATCGAACCAAGTAAATCTTGTCTTCTTTTACATTTATGCATTTACTTACTTGCAAAGTTAACCAAGCTTTATCAAGTTTTGTGTTTGAAAGATAATAGGAAAAGTAGTAAAAACCTAACAGATTACTTGATAAAGTTTATATGACATTAAAATTATGATAATATATTGTTGAGTTTGTACAAAGGAAATTTGTAGTATATTCTAAATGTTTAATTTTTTAAATCCAATAATTTATTAAGTATTTATATATTTTCAGCTAGTTCTCTTTATTCACATCCTTCCTCCATTACTATGTTTAATGGTTTCAACTTATTTTAATGGTGCAAACGAGTCAATTTCTATTTAGATATTTTGCATGTTTGTTGGAAGAAAAGCTTATTGCCATTATGAATACGAGTAGTGAGGATGAGAAGACAAAATATAAAGTATAAGAAAGAGCTAACAGATTATGTCTTAATTTTATGCAAATGAATATTGCCAACAATATTAAGACCACTATTTCACGAACTAAAAATGCAAAAGAATAATTTTGATGGATCATAGTGCATGCAGTAACATGTTCTATGGATGACAAATATTGCAGTAAAATTAAAGACCCTAGGTTTGACACTTGATGACTTCTTTTTAATGCAATTTATTATGAACTCATTACCTCCTGAGTATGGATCTTTTCAAATTAACTACAACATTATAAAGGATAAGTGGAATGTTAATAAATTCTTCATCAAAATAAGAAACTTATGATTATCTATTCTTAACGAAAGGGACAATTCCTGTGGTTATTGTTTAGCCAATCTATTATTCTTATAGGTCAAGGAGCTAGCCAGATTCACAAGCCAACGACTAAAAAATTTAAGAAGAAAGCACCTACTAAATCAACACAGGTTACTACTAATGTTCATAAAAGGAACAAAATACAAATAAGTGTCATTTTTATAAGAAAGATGGACACTATTAGAAAGACTGTGCGAAATGTAAGACTTAGTTTGAAAATAAAGGTACATATAATCTTTCAATATGTTCTAAACTAAACTTAACTGATGTTCCTTTTAATACCTGGTGGCTTAATTATAATGCTACTACTTATGTTTCTAATGTTATGTAGGGATTCTTTATAATCCAAATCATAAATCCAATTGAGAACTTTCTGTTCATGGGAAATCATAAGAAGTTTCCAACTGAAGTCACAAGGACTTATCGTCTGATATTAGAGACTAGTTATCACCTGGATCTAATACAAACTTTCTATGAATCTTTAGTTTTTATAAACTTAATTTATATTTCTAAACTGGATGAAAGTGGATTTACTTTTAAGTTTGGTGATGGTTGTTTTAGTTTATTTAAACATAATTACATTATTGGTTGTGAAATTCTTATAAATGATTTATATAAATTGAAACTTGATGCTAATTTTTCTAAATCCCCATTTTCTATTTATCATAACATTGAAACTAAGCATAGCGTAATGAATAATAATTAAACTTACTCTTGGCATAAACTATTGGGTCACATATCTAAAGAAAGATTGTTAAATAATGAATTTCTTCTGAATTTATATTTTATTGACCTCGATGTATGTGTAGATTGCACTAAGGTAAAACAAAACAAATGAAGTAAGAAGGGAGTCATAAGAAATACTCATCTCCTTGGAATTGTACACACCGATATATGTGAACCTTGTCACACTCCATCTTTTAGTGGAGAAAAATATTTTTATCACCTTTATAGATGATTTGTCACTTATGGATATGTCTACTTACTTAATAAAAAAAATCTCATGTTATAAATGCCCTTGAGGTGTTTGTAAAGGAGGTTGAAAGAAAATTAGATAAAAGGTAAAAATTGTAAGATCTGATAAAGGTGGTGATATTATGGAAAATTGATGAATTAGGATAATGTCTAGATTTATTTGTAAAGTTTCTCAACAAATATGGCATATGTGTATAATATACTATATTAGGCACACCTTAACAAATTGGTGTGACATAAAGGAGTAATAAGACACTAATAGATATAATTAGGAGCAATTCTTCATTAGCCAAAACCTTATAGATAGATGCACTTAAAACTGTTGTGTGTTTACTAAATAAGATTCCTAGGAAAGCAGTATCTAAAACTTCTTTTAAGTTAAGGACTGTAAGAAAATTTAGTATGTGGCACCTGTATGTTTAGGTTTATCTAACAAAATCACGAGTTTATGAACCACAAGATAAGAAATTAGGTTCTCGAATAGTCAGTAGTTACCGTATTATGTACCTAGAGAAATCTAAAGGTTATATGTTTTACTGTTCAACTATAGCCTAAGAATTGTTGAACAACTAATGCCAAGTTCACTGAAAATGGTAAAGTTAGTGGGAGTGCTGAAAAACATGTTATGGATATTAATTAAATAATGGTTAATTTTCCATTGCATATAAATATTCTAGTATCCATATTTATACCAAATATTGTCCTAGTGTTGAAAGAATAAAATAATTCTAGACAAGATTCGAATGAAACAACACCTTATTGAGAAACTAACTTATAACCAATTAATTTAAATGAACTAGGTACAATAGCTTTGAGTAAACCTATAAGAATAAGTAGATCAACTATTCTTGATGATTATGTATTTTATTTGCAAGAGTCAAAATTTGATTATGGGATCAATAATGTTCCTTTTTCATTTTCACAAGCCATAAAAAGTGATAAGTCTAATAAATGGATTGATGTTATAAATGATGAGTTAAATTTAATGGCATAAATATATCTAGGACCTTATTGATTTGCCAGAAAGATCTAAGGGAGTCAGATGCAAATGGGTCTTTAAGACCAATCGTGACTCGAATGACAATATTTAATGATATAAATATAGACCTATTGCCAAAGGTTATATTTAAAAGGATGACTGATTTTAAAAATGCTTTTTCACTTGTATTAAAGAAAGATTTAATGAGAATAATCATTGCATTAGTGACTCAATTTGATTTAGAGCTACATCAAATGAATGTGAAAACTAGCTTTATTAACGGTGATCTCGAGGAGGAAGTTTATATGGATCAACCTAAAGGTTTTTCCATAGAAAGAAAAGGTCAAATGGTGTGTAAACTTAAGAAATTAATATATGAAATTAAATAAGCTTCTTGACAATGGTATATTAAGTTTAATGATACCATAATATCTTTTGGTTTTTAAGAAAATATTTTTAATCATTATATCTATCGAAGGATCAGTTTGAGTAAGTTTATATTTCTATTACTATATGTTGATGATATTTTACTTGCTGATCATAATTTGAACATGGTATAAAACTAAAGATTTTCTCTTTAAAATTTTGAAATGAAATATATGGGTGAGGCATTTTATGTAATAGAAATTTCAATATTTTGAAATAGATCATAAAGACTAGTAGGGTTGTCTTAAAAAGACTATATCAAAAAAATTCTTAAGGTATCTATAAAGAGCAAGGGAGTATATGCTCATGTATAGAAGATCAAATCCATTATAAGC
The DNA here is from genome assembly GCA_027575705.1 of Erythroxylum echinodendron. Classification (NCBI taxonomy): domain Eukaryota; kingdom Viridiplantae; phylum Streptophyta; class Magnoliopsida; order Malpighiales; family Erythroxylaceae; genus Erythroxylum; species Erythroxylum echinodendron. The sequence continues at coordinate 34,090,219 of JANZXR010000005.1, read as the reverse complement.
AATTGGATATTCAGATTCAGATTTTGTTGGATGTATTAAAAAAGTCAATATTTGACTATTTGTTTTTGCTAGAAAAAGGAGAAATTTTATGAAAAAGTGCTAACTAATATGTTAGTGCTTCATCCATTATAGAAGAAAAATTTGTAGCTTGTTTTGAGGCCATAATTCATGACTTGTGGTTGCAAAACTTTATTTTAGGGCTTGGGGTTACCGACACCATTACTATGCTACTGAAATTTATTATGATGATTTTGCAACAGTTTTCTTCTTTAAGAAGGACAAATACTCTAAAGCTAAATATAGTACATTCAAAGAATGGACTTTGGTTATATTGATGATTTTTTGATACTTTTGATTTCTGATTGGTAATTTTCTTATTTATTATGAATATGCACATGTAACTGTTATCAAATAATTGTCTATAAGAAATTAATGTGGACCTTTATGATATTTATATATCACTTATATTACCTGACTTGATAAATTATTAGTATTATAGTATATAGAAGAAAGAATGTGATATTGAGTATATGACTGTTATGACCCACATTTTGTGGTTTATTGTGTTTAAGTAAATTATAAAGATATTAAGAGATTTATTTATGCATGCCTAATGTTTACACTATTAAAATAAAGTTTGAAGTGTCAGGCCAAGTGAGAGAATGTTAAAACGTGACCCAATTAATGACCACATTGTGTGTGTCTATATATATATACACACACAACTAAAAAATTTAGGCATTGAATTGAAAAAGTTTTAAAAGAATGAACATTTTAAGATTGAATGAATATCCCATTTAACTTTTATATCAGCTGTCATATCCATCTTCCTGAAAAATTGATAAGACCCAGAGGAGGACCAATTTTTCATTAAGGGGGAAATCCGTCCTGATGCGCCATGCTTTTAGAGTTCAACTTAGAACGAATTATGAACGAAAATACCGGTCTTAGAACACTGCAAAGAAAACTAAGCTGGCTCCGATCTTCCATTTCCCATCTTATAGGTCAAAACAATGGCTCCAAATCTGTGCAACCTCATGGTCGTTGGCTAATGTCCCCTTCATCTTCTGCTAAAGTCAAAAGAAACCCGAACTAGAAAAATTTTCTAAGACGACTTATTTATAGAAGTCAAATGAAAAAAGTGATGCCAAGTTACGCTTATTTAAAGGGTACCAAAACTCTTAAATCCGTTACAACCAAGCACATCTAAGTCTCACCGTTACAGCAAAGCACATAAAGTCAACTGGCACAAGAATCATCAACGAAATATTTTTCTCATCAACCATAAAACCGAGGTCATGCATCCCCTGTACTGATGTGAATATATGAATCACATTTTGATGTCAAGGAGATACCCAAGAAAATTAAAACCACTTGACATTACAGATGGTCACCTTAATAACCACAGTCCAATATTTTCTGAAAAAGCTACCTGATCTTGGTGAAGTATTTTCCTTATACGTCTCAGCAACGAAGCATTTCTAACTAATCAGTATCTGAGATATAAAGAAGACTAGCCAACAACCACAAAAAAGAACAAGGGCCCATCTTATTGAGGATGACCAAGGGAAAATGAGGTCCTTATATCGTAATACAGGTCAAAGAGAAAACAAAGAGTCAGTTTCCATATATGCTCTTGTATTCTGCGGGTGGAGATGCTGGTGCATCCAACTTTGTAAGAACTTCAGGAACTCCGGCTGTATCCCTTATTATCTGTGTCAAAAGCCAAAGAAAGAAATAGATTTGATGATAATACTTCTGGTTCCCATCCTGCATTTCCCTCTGCACAGCCTAAAGCAAGTAAGCCAATTCTTTGATTACATTTATTCCACAAGTTAATGCATAAGGGAATGTTGTCAAAAGCCATCACGCAAGCATCCCTCTCAAATGAAACCAAGATAGCTAGAAAAGATGAATTAAAGGAAATAGAACTTTCCCAACTTTGTGACTGCCAAAGGCATCTAAATTTCATTGTCATTACTGAAAAAAACTGCTAAAAACTCTAGATTCCTACAAGCTTTCCCACTGTGCCTAACTCATCAACTAAATGCCATTCTGGATGGCTTAACGTTCTATATTCCAGCACCAAAAAGTGCCCCACAAGATCATTGCAGACATTACTTTGCACCACAAAATCTGAGCACTTCTATTAAACCTTATCACTGTAAATTTCTAGTTCTCCTAATGGTTCCAATCACCAGGGAAAGAATAGGACAGCATATGCTGTTAAATTTTGTAAGATTGGACACAAATAAACTGAGCACATACAAGTCCAAATAAAGTTCCATCCTAAAACTAATTGATGATAGGAGGAATAACTCATTAGGCTTATATGCATGCTCAAGGCCATATATTCTTTCAATATGTGACAAACTCCCACTTTATATCCCTCCCAATGTGTGGGTTAATTTAAGGCCTAACACGTGACACAATCTATCATTTCGAGGTGTTAACGACTAACATAAGAGCAATTTGCTCTGATACCATGTTAAACTTGTAAGATTGTTCCCAAATAAACCAAGCATATATAAGTCCAAATAAGGTTCCATTCTAAAATCAATTGTTGATAGGAGGAGTAACTTAATAGGTTTATATGCATACTCAAGGTCATATTTTCTTTCTATGTGGGACAAACTCCCACTTTATATTTCAACATATCCACATTTAAATATTTCTTCCACTGTAAATATGCTGCAATGTGTCTCATGATCATTAATGTACTTTAGATGCTTTATATTATGATTTTGTTGATATCCTATAACCAATGGCAATGAAATAATTGAAGGATTCTTAGAATCATTTGCTTGTGTAAATAAGTTAATTTTAATAGAAGTGCCAACAGATAGGCATCCAGACAAAGGTTTGTCAAGAGACTCATAACTCTCCTACTGTATTGCGCACTACCACAAACAGATGAAGCACCATCGTGTATTTACATTTTAATCTTTCATTCCTCACATCAATTTATATAATGATTACTATAGAAATGGTAATTTAACAACCTTTGAACAAAATTTTTCTTGAAAGTCGTAAATGAGATTGCATAGACAGGTACTTGAAGACACCACACATGCAACTGCATTTATTTATAGGAAATAAACTTGGAAACGTGCTTACAAGTATCTCCTCATCAAGGTAAGAAATCACGAAGAGCCTCCGTAAATTACCAGCTGCAAGAATATAAAAAGGGAGGGGGAACACATTATAAAGAATTCAAAATGATAACTCCAAAGAAGTACATGGGAAAAAATGCAAGTAGTTATTGGGAACTCCTCAGAACTTTTAAATTTCTTCCCAAAACTTTAATGTTCATACTAGGATATTCTTAGGCGGAAACATGTTAAACTAAATCTTTGAGGCCAAAACATTTTAATCATAACATAATTGTTGAAAGAGTACACTTTCTGGAGAATCTGCAACATCTTAAAATGTTAATAGTGGCTAACCATCTACATCAGTTACAATAACCACAATATGCCAAGACAATTACTCACAATTAGACATGCATCATAGTCAACTTCAAGATTAGATGTACATGTTTAAGGCCTCCTTTTGATGGTTTATACTCTCTAATTACCCTTCCTGAGATGATCATGTCACACAGTATATAAACACAAAAGGGTAACAAACAAACATATGGGGCTTTCCCAGACTTGACTTTCGTTTATGGTAATCTAAATGTGCACATTCTTCATGTTATAGAGTACCAGCATTCGGAACCAAAAATCAGATAAGTATTTGGCAATAACACCTCGAGGCATGTATTGACGTATAGTTTTCCCCGTAATCAGAAAAGACTAGCAGCCACAAAATATACCACAGAAACGCAAATGTCAACATACAACTACAACTAAATGGGTAACCAAAATGGTTCGTTGATTAAATACCTAAGCATATAAAACTATCAAGCATTAAAATAGGAAAACTAGGATGACTTTGCAATCAGTAATCGTAGTTAACAAAAATTATTCATGCCTAACTACAAAAAAGCATTCAGCTGCGCCTCAAACATATAATGAGGGCAGTTTAGGGCTCAAATAAATCGAGTAAGATAGAGATGAAACGACCAACAAACAACAGAAAGCTTACGTAAAGGAATTTTCACCCCACTGGAAACTGCATCCCTTACAGGCACAGGAAGTTGTTGCATCTTGTTGGCAAGCAGAATAAATGCCCCTTTTAGCTGCTCTGGTAAGGTTTCTTTAATAACAGTTGGTGTCTCTATAACCCCTTCAACATAGTCCTCTTTCATTCGAAGAGGTCCCTCCACAGTTAACCTTGAGGAGAGAACAAATTTGCTTTCTATCTGCATTATGGCAGGAACAATGACATTCAAAATAAAGCTTTAAAAGAAAAAGAAAAGAGCTAAAATGAGCAACATGAATACATTTTGTTGCTAGAAGTTGTGTGCATCAACAAAAACTTAATGCTTTTGGTAATGACAGTTCTGATTGTGAAAATTAGATTCGATCTAGATGGAAAATGATCCTCAATTTTGAGTACGTACAATAAGCTGAAAATCATGTAAAGTCAATTACAAGCTATTGCCAGTCCCTCTGTTTTTCTACAGATCAATTGTCCAACATTTCACTAATTACCACAACACAGTCAACCCATGAAAGGTCACAAAGTAAAGATGATGGTAAAGACAGAAATCACTTAAAACAGAGCATTTATGCAGGCGTCCCAATGAAGAGATAAAATGAACGATAGAGACATACGGAGAAGAGTAGCTTCAAATAGGTGGTAACTTTTGCAATACCATCCTTAATGACCAAATCCAATTTGGACAAAATAGCCAAGTTTGATGGAAACCCCCTGCAACAATGCGGGTTGCAAGATTAGAAACTAGAAGCAATGATTAAAAGAAAAAGCAGAGAAGCAATTCAAAGAAAGTAGGACTCACTGAAATGTAAATGTGGGAGCAAATAAACCAGAGCCTGCAGAACCAAACCACTGGAAATCCCACCGACCTTCTAGAAACGGTGAGCTGAGAGAAACTAAATATCATTCAGAGATGAGGTATAGGTATGCATTTAGGAAAAATGCAAAGTGAAGAAACAAAAATCACCTACGTGGTTGGTCGAGGAGTGGGATTGAGACGCTCAAGACCAATTATCCTTTCGTTCACCTCAATCCGCTGTATATCTGTGGTTTGTCCAGTAACTAGAGCTTCGAAACCTCCACTATTTTTGAACTGAACCAAATAAATAGTTCATATTACGATCATCATCGTCATCGAAGTTTAAAAAAGACAAAAAGTCGAGAGTAAGTGCGGACTTAACAGCGAGAAGCAACGATCTCTTAGCAGAGAGGCGTTGAATCTCCCTGGAGTAAAAGTCGGGTGATCCCGGCTGAAGAGCAATAGACATCATTCTACGACTACAGGCGCTGCCGTCTGACTTCTTCCAGCCGATCTCAGGCAGCATGGAGGCAGAGTTAGAAGCAGCCATTTGGATACATACGAAACAGAATTCAATTGATTGAGTTTTGAGTGTATCATAACTATATAGTAAGCAGAAACCAGGAAACGCGAAACATAATATTATGTCCCTCGCTATTTTTGGATGCGTCTCATCTTCATAACATAAAATAATGAAAACGCACAAAGTGTGAATGAAGATGCGGGGTATCGAACCCCGCGCCTCTCTCATGCAAATTAGCGCTCTACCGTTTGAGCCACATCTCCTCGTAGACCATTCCTGTTAAGAATCTTTATTATAAAAAATTCAGTCAGTTGATTTGCGTGTGCTTCTTCTTAGAGGGATTTTGACTATTTTCTTCTTCTATTTCGAGCTTTTCCCGCCATGGAAGCTATGCAACTCGACTCCCAGAAAACTTTTCATAGGAAGCATTCTACCTACCATTGCTTCGTTAGCTTCTCACTCCTCCCCATTTTGTTCTTTCGTTTTCTTCTTGACTTTAATTTTACTTCTTTTTTTTTTGTTGTGTTCCAATGCAGCTCCTTTTATTTCTACTTTCTTCTTCTTCTTCTTCTTCCTTTTTTATTAAGAGGAAGTTCTATTCTTTTTTGGATTGATAAACTGGTTAAAAATTAATCAGGATGAGACGTATGAGATTACGAAGGAAATATACGGGGGACAGCAGTACAGCCAAATATACTTTGCTCGTCTTCATATGATGAGAACTCTTCTCTATTCACTTGTTCCCAATTGGAAACCCCATTTTCCTGGTAATTCCTTTCCATCTAGTCTTTTGTGGCATCAATTACAGTTGATTTTTATGTCTTGTATGATTTTCAGTATAATTATGCTTTTTCGAAGCTTTAACGAGAATGGTTTTCCTTTTAAAAGGTTTAATTTTGAGATTCAGCTGAGAATCATTCCGGTCGATTTTTTATGTAGGTCTTTTGGTATTTGCCGGTTGTTTCTTCCATTAGAGGGTTTTTCCATGGTTGCAATTGGCTTTAGGGTTTCAGATTTAACTTCTTTTATCTTGATTCGAATATCAGCAACATGGGGTTTCTTGTGAAGTTTGTTTTTAAGATGGCACAGTTTTAACTTGTTACTCGCTAATTGTTGTTTACGTGATAAGTACAGTTATTATTGCATTGACAAGTGGGTCAGTTACCTCCTTTCCCTTCTTTTGTGAGTGTCAGCATCTAGGTGCTAGGACAGATAGTTCTTCGATAAGTCTGACCTATTGTGTGGAACCGACAACAATGAAAGTTGTCTGAAACTAGAGATGGTAATGCTATTTTATGTCTTCTTAGCCAAGTCTCTGACTGTTCTAATGATTGAAAGACTTTATGTAGTGGAATGTTTGTTATGCATATAAGTCTCAGGGGAGGTGGTTATTGATTAAGTTCTAAGTTCTATCGAGTGCTTCTGAAATTACTTACCAGCTTCTATTTTGTAGTTTGCACGGTTTTGGGACTCGAAAAAGACAAGGAATGCATCATTGTTGGAACTCTGTACAAGCACATGAAACTTAAACCCTGCATTCTTGATGAGTACTCTAAGGAGGTATTTTGGTCACTAACACTGAACGATTTCTGGCTTCTTGTTTCCTTTAATTACATATTTATTGGATTACTGGTGGAAACTCTCAGTTGCGACAATAATTCATTTAAGAAACCTGACTATTGTCTACAGAGATCTGCAATACCACTTGTCAAGCCTCACAATTTTATGCATCCAGATGATCATTTGGTCTTGGAAGATGAGAGTGGAAGAGTCAAGCTTAGCAGTGATGTGCTTTTACCTTCAATATATGTCACAGGTATATGATGATGAACTGACAAAATGTTGGTTTTGTTGGTTTTCTTACTCTTCCTGAACTCTTGGCAAGTACTGGAGGTTTTGAGTTTTTAACAACTTTTAGTCTTGATTCATTGTCATGTTCTGAGTCATTTTGGTTGAAATTTGAAGGATGATTTTTCACATATCTATTTATTTTGGTGGAGTCTACTTTATGGACCTACTGTTGGATCCTTCCATTTGAGAGGCTTTTAGTTATTGATCAAGTGCTTGGGATATCATTGAAATTTATTCTGATTTCCCATAGCCAATTTGAGTAAGGATCCTTGATTAGACATTAAGTTCATTCTTTGGGATACCTTAATACCATTGTTTCTCATGTCTACACCAGTAAATCACCATGAATGCTGTTATATGTAATTGCCTGTATGTTAATTGTCGTGCTGATGACTAAAATAGTGTTTTCTTTGTTTTCTTGTTGTTTTGGAAATGCATACCATTTACTTTAAGCTTGTTGACTTTCAATGATTCACTATATGTAATAGGTGTTGTCGTTGCTTTGCACGGAAAGGAAACTGATGCAGGAGATTTCCTAGTCCTAGATTTCCTTGAAGCTGGCTTAGCACCTCAAGTAGATTTGCCACTTAATTCAAGTATGCACTCATTTTTCTTCCTTCTTGATTCATGTTCTCTGTTACCTTGCCATAGAATAAATAGAAAAGTATTCCAAATTGTTCATATACTAATTCTAGAAGGGTACTAATCCATGTAGAAATTGAAATTTAAATACAATTAACTGGAAGGAAATTATAATCAGAAGCATTGTGGTATCATGAGTCATGTTAGAAAGCCGTCATAAAAATGGTGGACAAAATATATGAATGTAATTTCTCTAGCTGAAGCATACAAATCATAGTAGTGAATGTTGAATAAATGATTCAGGGTTAATTGTTCCTAACCCCCTTTGATTTGTAAAATTATCTAAGACTGCCTCGTAGTTTAAAATCTATCACTTAACCCTTTAACTTTCACAATATTATCATGTGACCCCCTACCATGAACGCTCATAACCTTGTCTTGCGTGAAGGCTCGGTGACCTATCACCCTTTTGCTATATGCTGTCATCTCTAAGAAAAGATGAGACGATTTTGTGCACATTGCACTTACTCACAAGTTGCACAACACCATCTGAACCTCATTGCCCCTGTCTGAACAAAACGGGGCAGACCTTGCCATTGCCACTTTCTAAGCAAGCTTCTGTTTTGTTCAGACAGTGGCAATGGTGAGGTCTGATTTTGTTCAAATGACATTGTCTCAGCTTGCCTTGAACAGTGTTGGAGACTACATTGTACCCTTGGGGTGATCTAGCAAAAGGCTAGGTTGTCGAGCCTCGATGTAGGACAGGGTTGTGAGAAATGATTTTGTTTATGCTTAAGTGCATCAGATAGCTTAGCAGGAGTTGACAATAGGGGTTAATGTGATAACATTGTGAAAGTTTAACGGGTTAAGTGATAGATTTTAAACTACAAGGTTTTTATGTCTTCGATGTCCAAATCATAGAGGGTCTGGAGCAATTAACCCATGATTATATATTGAAATTATCAATCTCAAGTTGAGGTGATCATCAATTCAAATTCTGCTACTTACCTTTTGTATTACTTCAATGTTTCTACTACTGTTTGATTTTATGTGTTTATAGCCATTTTTGAATATATTATATGCCACTGAACAGGAGAAGATAAGTATGTTGTTTTTGTTTCTGGGCTTAGTGTCGGCAACAATGCATCTAACCCCCTTCAGTATCAGCTTCTTGTTGATCATATTACTGGCCATCTGGGGGATGAAAAGGTTTATGCAGTTTCTTTCTCATTATGCAACCTATTTTGCTTCTTCTGTTGTAGCCGTCTATTATTTACTGCATTTTACTCATCAACTTCTCAGGAGCAAGGGAGTGCAGCAGAAATTGTTCATGTTGTGGTTGCAGGAAATTCTGTGGAAATTCCTGCTGGACTTCTTAACGGACAGGTGACCATTTAATACTTGTTATCTCCTTTAATTCATCAGTTCTGAAGAAGTACTTTCTATGAAATTTATTCCTGTTTATGTTTCATATTTTTTCTCAAAGTGCCCGAACTTGGAAAGGTTTGTTAAAGAAGTCCTTTCACTTACTATGTTTTCCAGCTGGCATTGATTATTTTGGTGCAGTGAAATTCTTGGGCTTGCTTCTGAATTTTTTAGTTTTCCACGACCTTTCTTCCTTTATATGAAAGCAATTTTCTTTTTTATTTTCAGAATTTGACTTCAAAGGAGCAAACAAGACTGTCTGAACCGATCACAGAGCTTGACATATTGTTGACTCAGGTTGTTTTGTGGTGTTGATTGGTGTCTTTGAGCCGGCTTCTTTCATATCTTCCAACTTCTATTTTTTTTTTCAGTTCTTAATTAGAGCCATGTTACTAACATTTCTGTTTAGATCGCTGCAGGTGTGCCTGTAGATATCATGCCAGGTTCTAATGACCCTGCAAATTTTTCTTTGCCTCAGCAGGTTTGAATTTTCTTAGATCTTTTTTTTTTTTTTTGAGAATGTAGAAAATTTCATGTTATTTATTCTTCTTTTTTAATCTAAGCTCCTTTCTCTTGCAGCCTTTGAATAGATGCCTTCTCCCTGGATCAGCAACTTATAACACTTTCAGATCTTGTACAAATCCCCATTGTTTTGAGCTTGATAATATGAGGTAAAATATTAATGGAATAGATTGTTTGAAAATATGTTTCTATGATACTGAGACATTGACAGCTTATGACTTCGAATTTTTCAGGTTTCTTGGAACATCAGGTCAGAATATTGATGATCTTTCAATATATTCTGATGCAGATGATAAGCTTGATTTTATGGAAAGAACACTGAAGTGGAGGCATTTGGCGCCAACAGCACCTAATACATTGGGTAATTCTTTAACTAGTTTTGTTGGAGATCTTAGGTAAATACTGTATTATTTAAGAGATGGAACTGTATGTAACTTTGGTTTTGTTTTCTTCAAGTTGTGTTTCTGAATGCGCCCATTTTTTCAGGTTGTTATCCTTTCATTGATAAAGATCCTTTCCTTATTGAGAGCTGTCCCCATGTTTATTTTGCTGGCAATCAGGATAAATATGGAACACGCCTTATCACAGGTATTGTTATTTAACTTATAGATATCCGGTTGGTTAAGCTTTTGTCTTGATGTTTGCAGTTTGTTTTTGTGTCTTGTTTGCATTGTGAGTTGAAATAAAAAGATTGGCATTCGTAAAGGCATTTATGTTTCTTCATGATGCTGTGTTTTGTTTGCTATTATGGTACCCTGGGAATGTTTGTTTATGGTAATTTGAAAATGCAGGTTCAGAAGGGCAGGTGGTAAGAATTATTTCAATTCCTAAATTCTCTGAAACTGGAATTGCTGTTGTGGTGAGTTCTCTACCTTCTGTGTAAGTGTCTGAATTGACCTAGAAATGTTTAAGATAAATGACATCAAATACTTGCAGACCTAAAAACATTTGTATCCATGACTTTCGCTAATAATGTGAATCATTATTGCATAGGAGTTAAAAAAGTTCTGGATAGGAGACGGCATTTGGTGAACAACATGTTTGCTAACGTTCTATAAAACTATTTTATACAAAAACGGGACAGGAAGCACATGATATCTGTTTTAATGTACATGTATAATTAATTTTTCTTTAACTTGCAATAGTTATTGTGTTATGCAGTGAGATCATTGTCAAAAGAAAGAGAAGTGGTAAGAGTATGAAAAACAAGATGTATATCCTTAAAAGTTTGTTGCTTCCAGATTTTTCCTACCTTTTAGTTGGGAAACTTAGAAACATATTTATGATAAAAGATGTTCTTTTCAGATTTCCCTTAATTTTGGCCAGAAAACTTCAAAATTATTATTTCAGCAAAAAAATAAAAAATATAAATATAGTCATTTTGTAGCTTAAAGGCATATCCTGCAAAACAAAAAAGTTTGAAATATGCTCTCATTGTCACCTTTTTGAAGAAAAGGATCAAGACTTGAATATGTAATATCACTAAATGGTGAAAACAGATGAACAGTTTGGCATGATCTGTTCTTTTTTCAACCTTTCCTTATTATTCACTAATTGGTTCTCAATTGTACTTCTTTTTTTTTTTTTTAGCTTAACATGAGGAATCTTGAGTGCCACACTCTCACCTTTGGGACTTCAATCTAGCTCCGGTAATGTTGTTGGTATTTGACATTGTTTACAGCTATGAAACTGCTTCAGTTGTCCATATTAATTGAATCATGGGTTTTCATATGGAGCATTATATACCTAAACCGATGCAGTAGAAGAACAGTAGTTTTGACCCCTCTGATCAGTTAAATAGGAAGCACATAATAACACTTTGCACCTCCTGTTTGTTCTGTAATTTTTGTTGTTTACTCAAGTCAACTTATTTGGTTTTCTGGGCTTGACAAGTTAACCGAGTCTTTACTGTTTTCAGAAGATAAAATTATATATAAAATGAGATTTGAACTAACAAAGGATTTTATTGCATTAGAATTCCTCGGAAAGTAGCAGGATGTTGGAAAAGCAGTAAATGGCAAAGGATTTATTGCAGTAATTCCATGATGTTATGCGGAAGCTGGCTGCAACGGAAGACTAGTATCATACGAAGTTTGTGATGTTAGTTTAATTCTCTGGTGATCTATGTAGGACAAAATGAACGTGAGGAAATTGATTCAGTATTTTTAAACTCTCCTAAATTTTGTAAAGTTGTGTATTGACGATTCCATCGGATCATATTGTGCGATTCCGGTTTTAGGAAGCTGGTAATCATCTGACTGCGACCAATTTTTACGAACAGAACTGATATCAGCTGATTGTGATTTTGTCTGAAGAGTCGTGTATGGGACTTTCTTAGATATGCATGTAATTCAGAAAAGTTTTTTGGGTCCTGAGTCCTGAATTTGACATTTGATGCAGAGTCATACTTGCACCTGGAGAACAGACAGTGTGCATTAAGATTTCTTAATGCGATTCACTTGACTTTTTAGGTGTCATAAAGGGAAAGAAGTGAAAAAGAGAGAAGAATAGAAGCAAGAAAACTACCTCCTCATTTTGGTAGGAAACTGAGAATCACTCTCCACCATAAAGGTGGTGAGAAGCTGCAAAGAAGAGGATGACATTTGTAGACGAGCAATGCAAGGTTGAAAAATTTATAAAAATAAAATACCGTCACCGTTTTTCCTTGTTCAAGATAAATAGTCTTCCTTTATCAATTCTAAAGGGATTATTATTGGTACACACTTGCGTTTTATGATGTCAGTCTTTTTTATTTTATTTTATGGACTTAATTAATTCATCAATACACCTGATTACTTGTCTGGAAATCTTGATTCCTTCTTCTTTAGCCACCATTACTCCCATTCTTAAGAGTTTTCACTGAGACTGGAATGCAATCTCAGAGTAGACTATATATTTTTGTAAGCATTCTTCTTTCCCTCTTTCTAATTATTATTTGATTATTATTCATGTATTTACATTCTCACTTCTCTTCTAAAATTGCAATTGAAGTTTTTAAGTTTGTTTCTTTTTTTTTCTGGCTAACAAAAAGTTTAGCTAGTCACGTGAGATAAAGGAAAAGATTTGGACACGTAAACTTTTATTGTCTTTTACAAGGCCATTGAATCTATATATTATTATAATCCATAACATGTCTACAAATAATGAATTTTGTTATATAGAATCCTAATAGAATTTTACTAGCTAAAATCACATGTTATCCTTATCGGATTATATTGCACTAACATCTCTATCTAATTAGGAGTCTATCTAGGAATAAGCTATATCACAACTAACAAGATAAAATATTACATTTATCTAGGAATGGTCTATCCATATTTACGAAGATCTTCACTATTTTTAGATGATCCTCTACATGGTTTTTATCTCTTGGAGCTGATGCTTATCCTCTGTGATCTTATCTGCCACATTATTCAAGATCTCATGATCTATATCAGTTGATGATGAGTCATCCAAGCCTAAAGTCTATCATTGCACACTGGTCTGGTCTAGTGCTTCCCCATGTCAAGTCCATTAGTCATGGTCTATTCATTTGAGCATATACTAAGTCTTTAGTCCATTAAGAACCCAACCTTAGCTAAGTTAACTCGTACAAGGTCTGAAACTCTACCAAAACTTGCACCAAACTTGATCTAACTTGCTAAGTTACCTTGGAACTCTCGTATGCCACTATCATGTGTGGGATCCAATTAACCTTCCACTCAATGTCCATCTTAAGCCTTCTTTGGTCTTACATTCAAATCTTGCATTTTATCGAAGATTTTCGCTAATGTGCACCAATGCATGTCAACGCCTGACATTGCCCTTTTTTCTTACCTACTCGCAAGTCTTTGCCTTGTTCTGTAGTCCTGAGTGTCAAACATTGATCAAGGCTCGCCAATGCCTGCACAATTCTGCTGTTAGAACTTAAGGGTCTAACAAACTACCTCTATCAGAAGAACTTGACGCCCTCGTTGAAATAATCTATGGACACTCCTTCAAATAATCTTTGTCAAGTTTATCCTTGTTTTTATTTGAACGCTCCTTTATAAGGTTCATTACGCCCAACATAGCATAGCCATTGAGGTAAACTTTTTCCGTAGACTCATCCTCTCCTTTTCCTTAATCCTTCGTAATTATAGAATTTATTTGCTCTCTAGCCACCTTCTATTTTGGGCATTCATGAGCAAAGTGTGATCCTTAAAAAATGAAACAAGCAATATCCCGTTTTGCTTGTTTCTTGGACTTAAATTGAGAAGATTCACATACTCCTTATCTTTCTACGAGCCCTTCCGTGTCCCACCATTCTTCTTGTCCTCGTTGCTAGTTTGAATTGGTGGTGGCATCTAGAGATCCACCAAGGCATCCGCAGTCACTATTGCACTTGGGAGGTTTTTTACATTTTACCTCAGAAGCTCTGTTTATGCCCAACCTTGCAAGTCATTTGTGAAGTTGAACAACTGTCTTCCCCAAATATGTTTTGTACGTCCAACATCAAAGATGTGAATTTCCTCACATATTCCAGTACTGAGTCATCTTACTTTAATCTCTTCAAAGCCTCCCTTGCGAGCCATGATTTATTGTTGGGGATGAACTGATTCGTTAACTCCTTCTTCATCTTCTCCCAAGTGTCATTGGGAGGTCTACCTGCACCAATATCATTGGAGGTTATCGTTCTCCACCACAACTTTGCATTTTCCACCAAATACATTGTCGTGATCGATGCCTTCTTTGAATTGGACACCTTTACTGCTGCAAAGTATAACTCTATATCCCACAAGATATTTTCGAGCTCCTTGGCACTTCGTTTGCTATCGAAACTTTATGGCTCTCGCAATTTCACCAGAATTCTTTCAATACGTCTAACATCCTATATTGTAACAGCACGCCTTATGATCGTGATCTCGAATTTAGAATCCTCTTGTGCCTTCATCAAGTATGCTATTTGATGCTACAATTGTAGGATTCGCACCTCCAACATCTTAAATCGAGTATTATAAGACATGATCTCTTCCTCTCCTTAAGGAATTAGCCTAATGAGTTCCTCCACTCTGTTTACATGCTTCGTCAAATTGCTACTTACCTTCATATCAAAATGTGGCTCTAATACTAGTTGTTGCAAAGGTTTTTCTTAAAGTACCAAACTTATCTGCAATTTGCGCCTACCCCTTTGTACAACAATCTTACTTAGATCTATTTAAGTAAGATTCAACCTTCCCTTGTGGTCGTGAACCAACGACATCTTGTTCTTGAACGCCTCATGACTCTCACAGTGTCTAACTCTCACACTCTTATAAGAAAACTACTAAAGGACTAAATATCAATGGAAACAATAAGCACGAAAGAGATAAAGCAAACGTTAACCTTTATTACTTCCCTCTAAGTATGCAAAGTATACTCTCTCAAAATTTGTTTCTCACACTCTTTGATATTGAGAGAAGCAAAGTTTAAATGAGCTATTTATAGGCACCTCTGGATGGCCAAGTTAGAATCCTAATAGAACTCTATTAGCTAAGATCAGATCTTATCCTATCTTATTCTTATCATATTACATCATAGTAATGAATAGAATGACACTCCCATCCAACTAGGACTTTATCTTATAGGATTAAGTTACATTATAACTATCAAGATAAAAGATTACAACTATCTAGGAATGACCTATCTATATCCATGAAGATATCCACTATCTTCCGATGATCCTCCCATATGATCTTTATCTCTTATAGCTGATGTTTATCCTCTATAATCTTATCTGCCACATCATCTAGGATCTCTATCCGTTGATGATGAATCATCCAAGCCTAAAGCCTGTCATAGCACATTGATCTGGTCTAATGCTTCCCTCGGTCAATTCCTTTAGCAATGTTTCGTTCATTTGAGCATATACTAAGTCTTTCGTCTATCAAGAACTTAGCCTTAGCTATGTCAACTCGTACAAGATCCAAAACTCTACTAAAACTAGTACCAAGCTTGATCTAGCTTACTAAGTCACCTTGAAACTCTCGCATGCCACCATCATACATGTGATCCAACTAACCTTCTGCTCGATGTCTATCTCAAGTCTTCATTTAGTCTCACATCTGAATTTTTCATCTTGTCTATAATTTTCACCAATGTTTACCGATGCATGCCAACGCGTAACGTTGCCCCTTATTCTTGCCTACTTGTAAGTCTTTACATTGTTCGATAGTCCTGAGTGCTAAACATTGTTCAAGGCTCACCAATGCCCGCACAATTCTATTATTAGGACTTATGTGTCTAACAACATACAATTAACACTCACGAGTAGCTTTTCATCTACTTAACCCTAAATAGAAAGCTAGTGAGCTCCTTTCTTCCAGAGATATAAAGATGATGTGTTTAGGGTAAGCATTGGTAGCTCCAAGGATGTATGTTAATTAAATTGCTTCTTTAACATATTTTCTTCTTCTCAAGCCAATTTCAAGTCAAGGAAGTAAGAAGTCTTAGGTTGGTTTTGGCTCTAGAGGTTGTATTTTTGTCTAGGTATGGCACCCAGTCAATTATATGCCTTGCTTCATTGCTTTCTTTACTAGTACTCGTGCTTGTAATTCCTATGTCGATGATTGGTATTCTAACATTGATCAAACACCCACCTATTAGGTACAAACCATCTGAGCCAGGAACTACTTCTTGCATGTTTCATGGGATATTTTGGATAAGGGATATATATGGTAGGAGAGTGCTTCTTAATTAATCCGAGTAAGGGCATAGTATGTATAGGTGCTTAATAATCTTTGCAGAGTTGTTACATAAGAGGCAATTTAGGCTTTTAGCAAATAACTTCCATTTATCCCTAGTAGTAGCTTAACCTAAACAAGAAGCCATAAAATGAATGAAAGTTTGGTTACAGCTTAAGGGTACTAGACTAGTTTTATCCATAGAACTTTCAGATTGCTTGTTTTGAGAGCTTCCTTACAAGATTTATTAAAGAATAAACTAGAGGATTGACGGGCCCATCTTATGGTGTTCTTGGAATTGCCAGAGGTCCATTCAGAAGCACCTAATATGGTTATTATATTTAGAGCTTGTGGATCAAGAATATGAATTTCACTATATAACACACATGACTGTGGCATTTATGAGAACAAACTGTTTGAGATAAGAGTAGTTGGCATTATCTAGGAGTGGGTATTAGGAGACCATAAATTTTTCTAAAAAAGGGTCTTTGCACTGTCTCCTACGTTGGTCTTAAACTAGCCTTGAACTCTGTCCTTACGATTTAATGGAGTGTCTGATTTAAGTATGTGAGGCCAAAATCTTGTTTGCCCTATATGATAGCAGTGTACCACCTTACCTATAAAGATTCTATATCTGTCAACAATTTTCATATTCTTTTGATTAGCGAAGTGTTGTTACTTAATTTTAATGTGATAATGCTTGACCCTCCTTCCTCCTTTGGAAAGCAAGCAATCTTACGAGCCATCTTAACTATTCTAGCACCCTGTGAGGATCCAGATCAAAGAAATATCCTTATGAGTCTCTCTATAGTTTTGATAATGGTACAAGGAAGTGCAATGTGGGTTGAAAAATGTAACTGTAAAGAATTTAATATATAATCTATAGGTTGTACTTAAACTGTTAAGGATAAAGATTGATTACACCAATTGTCAATCCTTAACTGGATCCATTTTATTAGGGGCATAAATTCCCTGAAAAAGGGTCTCTTATGAGAAATGGGAATTCTTAGATACAAAAATGGGGTAAGGTGTTGCATGAGTCATATAATGGAGGAGACATAGGGAGATAAGTATGAAGCTGATGCAAATAAGAAGAAATGGCTCTCGCCTTTATTCATTGTTAGACCAAATATGCTTCTAAACAACTATATTGTATTCATTAAATCTTTAATAGAGTGTAGGTTAGTTGCCAAAAGTAGTAGGAGATCATCAACAAAAGACAAGTTACATATCTTTAGCTTTTTCATTCCTTATTATATTTCAATTTCCTCTCTAGATTGATTATGTATCCAATAGGCCTTAAAGTACTTCCATACCAAGTATAGGGCCCCCTATCTCACTCCTTTCCCACCTTTGAATGTTTGGATAGGGATTCCATTAATGAGAATGCTATATAACACCTTCGAGATACATTATCATATCCATTTGATAAAATAGTAACAAAACCCAGTGCCTCTTAGATATGAATGATAAAGCTTCAATTAAGGTTTTCAAAGGCCTTCTAAAATTCGACTTTGATTACACAACTGTTAGGAGACCCCTTTCATTCCATAATTCTTGAATAGATCTTGAAGCAAAAGGATATTGTCCTCAATATTCCTTCTTTCAATAAAACCTCATTATAATCCATGAATTAGTGGTTTTATGGCCTGTTTGAGTCTATTAGCCAACATTTGATAAATGAATTTATATATGAAATTATAGCACGAGATAGGTTTGAAGTCTTTAAAGGAACTAAGATTTTGTTTCTTAATAATAAGAGTCACAAGTGTCTTGTTAAATTCCCTTAGGATCTACCCCCTGTTGAAAAAACTTAAGATTACCCTAGTGAATGTATCCTTGATTAGATGCCGACATTTTTGGTAAAATAGCCCGTTGAACCCATTAGGGCTAGGAACCTTGTGAAATTTGAGACTGAAAACTACTTTCTCCATACTACTGATGTGACGGGGACAACTAGATTACCGAAAGTCTCCTAGGAGATTGTATCTGATATAAAGAATTTTAGCAGATTGGTTAATGATAGGGACTGGTCTTAAGTGCCTATAAATGTTGAAAAGTGGATAAATGCAGCTTTTAAAAGTACCTCCTAGGAAGTGACTATAGTTACAATAACCGTTTATATAGAATAAATTATGTTTTCATTTTTTCTATCCAACACTGATTTGTAAAAGAAGGTTGTGTTCCTGTCTCCATCGGTGAGCCATTGAAGCCTAGATCTTTGCTTGGTCAGGTAGTAGTGTGCTTTAAGAGTCATTGTGTGATTCTCCAAAGCATATTTCTCTTTAGCCTTTAGTAAGTTATTTATAGGATCTAAGTATAAGAGGTTTTGTATTGTATCCAACTTACCTTTTATTTCCTCGATGGTTGTGCTAAGATTTACGTATCTAACTAGATTAAGGAACTTAAGTTCCTTCTTTATACACTTTAACTTCTTATTGCAGACAAAGGAAGGAGAACTCTAACATATGGATTCAATCCTCTCCTTAATTCTTCCTTAAAATCCTCCTCCAGTAAAAGATAATTATTGAATCTAAAGAGATGGTGTAGGGTCTCCATTGATAAGTGACTTTTATAGAATCTTTATACAGATGTCCCTGGTCAATTAGTCTTATTATTGGGGTAAAATTCAGAAGGGATTGTGTAGCTTCTATTAGGGCACATATCTTTGCATAGCTGATTCTCCTGAATGTGGCAGTTGGCTCATCCATTCCTATTAGTTTTCTGATAAAATTAGAAATATAGCTTAGACCCTCAATGTTTTAGTATTCAAGAGGAATGCCATGTAGATTGATTCATAATAGTATCCTCTATTTCCAATATCATGAGATAGTACTATTGACTACTATTTTGAAGGAAAATTGGTCTGCTATTAAAATTCCACAGACTATAGTCCGTAACTCTTTATGCAACAACTTTAAAGGAAATTTTGAAAATGAATTTGCCTTCATATGAAATGAGGACATCCATTAATCCAAACATTTTCCATGTTTTGAAGGCCCGAGCATAAACTAGAGAAAATGCTAGCCTTTTTTTCATAAAAAATTCTGACCAAAGAAGATTTTAAATTTGTCTTTCCATCTTGAAGGACCTGTATTGGGGGAGCAACAATCTTCTACTCATCTTTGCTTTCGGTTGGGAATAACTGGGTATAATGGATCTTTGAGAGTCGTTCAATAATTAACACCAGGCTTTCTTCGATGATTCACTATTTTGGGCTATAGGCATTGCTTGACCAATAAGCAGTGTGATATATATTTTGGGTGTTAAGAGGTTAGATGTTTGTGGCAGGATATGGAGATCTTTGTGGATATAATAGAGAAGGCTGAGGAAATTATTTAGGGTGTGAGGGAAGTGGAGGAAAGGAATCCATTGTTTTGGTTAGAGATAGGGCGGAATTGTACATCATTTTGCCTATAATGAAATTGTTTTTCTAAGTCATATTTTCCATAATCATTGAAATGTTCAAGTTTAATGAAAATTGCATATTATTTATGCACAAATATACCCAATTTTTTTTGTGAGCTTTTGAGCCTAAGAGCAAAATTTTCAAAGCTCTTATTATTCTTTCATGTGTGTTATCATTGTGTAGTAGAATAATTCTAGAACTTGCTTTCATTATACATATTGAGACCATATTTATTTGATTAGAATTATCAATATGATGAAGCATTTAGAATCAACAAATTGTTTTAGCCTATTTCTTTGAAAATTACCATACCCAAAAATTTAACTTTAGGAATAACTCAGTTAAGCCTTAGCCATTTTCTTGATTTTACCCATATATTAACCTTATTCCTATTTTTCTTTGAAAACTTGTTTATCATTTTGAATCTTGAAGGTTATTTACATTATTTATTTGTTAAGACTTGAAATTATTGAAAGGTCCAATAGTTGTTGAATTGTGGTATTGAATGGAATACTACAAAAAAGAAAAGAAAAGAAAAAAGGAAAAAAGAGGGAGAAAATGAACAAATATATAGTACCATTAGTTTTGCAATGAATATGTATACTTGAAAACAAGTCTTGAAATATATTGTGCAATAAATTTCCTTCAATTTAACCTTTTTTATTGTCGTAATTCATAATGTACCTAAGTCCCATTACAACTTGTACAAAGACTTTTTATTTTTGTTTCTAGTTTGTATATAAATGGTGGAGATGTGATTTTACTACAAGCCTATGTTAAACATTCTACTATGCATTGATTAAGAATCTTGCTACTTTTCACCACAAAAACTTGAGCGCATTGTGTGAAATCTTGGTGAGGGTGTAAAGAGATATGCTTCTAGTTTCAATGTGATTATTGATATGATTACTAGTAATATTACTTAGGAAATTAATTTTATGACAATTTGATTCTGATTTCATGTTAATTTGATCCAAAAGGATACGATGATGTATAATATGAATGGACAAGTTGAGATTGATGATGGATTGATGTTGTAAAATTTATATTTTTTATTATGGTTTGCTTGAGGACAAGCAAAAGCTTAAGTGTGAAGATGTTTAATGGATGGATATTTGACTAAATTTTTACACCCATATTTAATGTATTTTGTTTTATATTCATACTTTTATCTTATATTTGGTACTTAATTTGCTCCAAGTGCTTTCATAGGTGATAATTTTCTTTGTGGACTTAAAGAAGAAAAATTTAGATGAAAACATGGCATAAAGCTTATTTTTACTAAATTGGTAGCCTGAACACTAGAGCTTTATATGGACATATATGAGGCTTATGAAATCCAAATAAGGTGATTCAAAAGCTCAAATTCAATCCAAAATCATGGGCATAATTCCTATGTACAACTCGAGGCCCCAAAGTTTTGTTTTAGGAGGTTGAAAAGGCTGAGAATGAGATACAAAATTTTTCTATACCCGATCTAACCTTCTCTTAGTTTTTGGGCTATAGCTTTAGCTACAAGTCTTTGTTTTAAGAAAAAGAGAATCCTTTGGAAAGATGAGAAGTGGAGCTACAATTTATTTAAATAAGTTGAGAATAAATATAAAGATATTGAGGTCAATAACCTGAAGGAATGCAGGCTATGCATTTGCCCATGCACTTTTACATAGTTGTACACTTTCACGATTTTCAGACAATTTTGGTTATGCATGGTCTGATGCATAGCTATTAAATGGATTGCATATCTCCCCAGACCCTTGAACTTCATGAAAAAAAAAAGAAATTTTCAGGAGGACAAGAGAAGAGGTGACTTTGGGAGTGATTTCTAGGCGTGGAGTCGTTCTCTAATTGCAATTTTGGTCTAGAGAAGTGAAAAACACAAAGAAATCATCAAGAGATCTATCAGAATTCAAGATCAAGCCTCTACATCGTAAGAACATTTGATAGAAGATAATCAGGGAGATTAAAATTATGATTCCATTGTTTTCGATTCATTTTTCTTTCATTGTATGTTTGGTTTCACATTCAATCATATGTAATTAAATGTCTAGTTAGTATTTAAGTTAGATGAACCTTATGTTAATAGTTTGATACGGTTTGATTCTTTTATTAATGCAATCGGTTTACTAATATATTATGATCTGATTATGCATTTTATTTATGTTCTAATAACCCAAGAATATTAGATCATAATCTGATTTCATACGTAGAGATTGAAAAATCCTAGTATGAATATATCTACTGTAATTAGTAATTGATTGTACCCCTAGAGATAGGATGACATAAATCTTCCGTATTAGGGTCAAACCTGATAGAAGGACTCATATATTGGTAACACAATCTTATAAAATTTAACGTAATTCTGTTAGAGACTTTAGGATTAGTTGTTAGTAGATTCAAGGTTAGCTATTAGCACACCATAGAAGTCTCCATAGTCTAATACATCAAAAAACAATTGCATGATAAAAGATCAATATGTTAAGAGTTTAGGGGATTCGAACCTAGATACTTATTTCTGATAACGATAGTTTTCTAAGTAAATTCCACTGTCTTTACATTCATTATCGTTTACTATTTCTTTAATTTTTTAGTTTTATTTTCTTTTTATTAAAAGTTTAGTAGTTATCTCCTACTTCCCACAGAAAAAAGTCATAGTCAATTGAAGATTTAGAAAGTTTTATTATTCTTTATTATATTGATAGTTTTTCACTAAAAAGGATATTATGGATTCACTTAATTTTATTAGTTTATGTCCTTATTATCTTACGACATTTAACCTATTTGTAGGATGTTGAACCTTTATGTGGGAAAATGGTTGGAAGCAAGCCATTGATTATAGATCTGGTTTAAAGATAGACTTGCTAAGAAAGAAGGACTTGTTAAGAAGTCCAGATACAAGACTTATAAAGAAGCATTGGTTGGGAGGCACTAACAATTAGGTTTTTTAAAAATATTTTGATTAAGTAGTTTATATGATTTTCATTAGTAGTTTAGTTATTTTTAGTTTTAGTTTAATCGTCATAATTTTTTAATTGAGATTTGTTGGAGTTCTACAGATTATGAAGGCAACATCAACCCTTTATTTAAAGTATAAAAGATTTCTCCAGTATTAGATGGAAGTTATCAACATTAGACTAGGGTAAAAATCTTTTACTATAAGAGGAGTACTATTTATCATTACTGCCTCCTTTATTTCAATATTTTTCATTGTTCTTGCATGTTTTACAGGACAATGTACAACTTAAGTGTGAGGGAGAGATTTAGCTATGAAGCTTTTAAATTTCGTTATAGTTAGCTTAATAATGAAAAATTAAGAAATTTTTATAAATAAGATGTTGACCAAGATGATTCATTATAAGTTTAGTTATAATTATAATTTAATTTATTTAGGCAAATAGATATGAGTTTTGATGAATAATTTGATTTCAATTTAGTTCACTAATTTTAAGAATGGATACTTGATTTGCATTATGATATTTTATATATAATTTGTACGTGCATTAAGTGTGAATTCTTTTTGAGTATTCTCATTACTCCACACATATAAAAAAAGAAAATAATAAGAAAAAATATAATAGTATTTGAACAAATGAGTATAAATAATTTTATTTTACTAGCTCTGTACCAATAAAAAGGTTCAAATTAAAGAGTAGTATTAATAGCCATTTGAGATAGTGACCTAGTTAAATAATCAAGGGTATTCATGACAAGATGTTTACTCTCACGTCAAAAGTTTAGGTAAATTTTCAAACAAGCTTTTAAATGCTCTTAGTTTGTTTAAAAGTATTGCTTTGTTTATAATAAGGGGTATGAGAATGTTTAAAGGTTTTAGCTTTTTTTTCTTATGTATGTTTACTTTATTTATTAAGGAATAGGGTGAATTGAGTTGAAATTTTAAGAATTATGGATTGAATTTGATTGATCTATAATTTGATGTGAGAAATTAAGTACTTAACAATTGAATGAACTTCGTAATTAAATGAATAATGAAAATCTTAATGGATATTTTTGATTTGTTGAATACTTCCTTAGAATTATTTCTTATTAAGCTAAGAATAATGAAATTTATTTATCTGAGGACAAATAAATGGTTAAGTGTGGGAAAGTTTGATAAATGTTAAATAGACTATATTTCAATCCTATATTTAGTGCTTTTTTTAAGTTTCTTATTATTTTTGATACTTAATTTGTTCTTATTATGTTTTTGGGTACTAATTTCCTTTATTGGTCAAAAGGAGTGGAGATTGAATGGAATCAAGTTAAAAAAGTGAAAAATTAAAAATTTCCTTAAGGGATGTTTGGAGGTGGACATGATCGTGTCCATACCTATGCAGCTCTATAGGACTCCATTTTATGTAATTTTTGAAGAATTGAAGCAAGATTGAGGGATACGATTATGCACACAATTGCATAGTTGATCACGTCAACTTTAAAAACCCTAATTTCAAGCTATAAAAGAGAAAAACTATTAGGAACGAAGGGAAGGTCCATATAGGTCCAAAGGCTTCCTATAAGGATTAAAGGAGAATGAAGAACAAGCAAAGAAACATATTTTAGAGTAGCTTTTCATCAATCCAAAATGGATTTTATGGAAATTAAAAGGTATCTCATCATGGTTAATTTAGTTTTGTATGTTTCCTTTAGTCTTCATGTTATGATTATAAACTAAACTTTTGTTGGTACTAAGATTAGAATGTGACAAAAATAAAAACATATAAAATTAAAATCAATTGCATTACATATGAGTGTATCTAATTTGAAATTTATGAGTCAAAATTACAAAAAGTTAAAAATAAAATAAAAATGGAGTGAAAAAAATGCGACAAAATTAAGTCTTGACATTTATTCTTTAAAGAAATAATATGATCACATGGAATGTAAAAGGTGACGGAGATACTAAGTTCATTAATTATTTTTAGAAGGTTTGATGGAATAAGTTACAATTTTTTACTACTACTATATAATCTTAACCCAATGATCAAACTGATTTCTAATAAATATAATTTCAATGCTACTTTTAATCTTGTTTGTGAAGTAGGTGATGATATAAGGAAAAATATTTTTAAGGAGATAGGGAATGATGTGAATGCAACTGTATAATCAAAGGATTCACTGCATATGCGAAATTGATTAATCAAAAGATTTTGGAGTAAAAAGAGTTTAAAGAGACTTTGAATTGGTTGATTCAAAACATATATATAGATCAAACTTAGAATAGAAAGTTAAAAACTATTTTAGAAGATTTATTGGACCTAAATAAAGACTAAGCACTAATTAACATGTTGTATAATAATATTAGAAATTATTTGGATGCATAAGCCTAATTGTTAACATGATGTATACTAATATTAGAAATTATTTGGATGCATAAGCCTATATAATTAGAGTATTCTATTATAGTCATATTTAAAGTACATAGTTTCCAAAGTAAATAAGAACTATAAAAGTTCCAAATTAAATAAAATTAGTAGTTAGTTTTTTAATTTAATTATATACCTTGTTATTATGGTCATCCTATATAAAGGGGACATTAGTAATCATCAAACATAAATTTGAGTTACAGAATGTGTTGAGAGTCTTCTCCTATTCTTCACTGAATTCTAGAACATATCAAAGGATTCCTTTTTGTAGAGTTAAAAAAAATTATTAACTTTGTTCTTGATTCTTCAATTACCATAAAAATCTAATTGATCTTTTTTATAAAAATTCAATAAGTTATTTGAAGTTTTATTCCTAGATATGTTCGTATTACTAAAAAAGAATGATGAAGATGATGAAGGAACTTATAAAATGAAATGGTGTAACTTTTAAAGTATCAAAGGTTAAAGTGATCATAAAGAAACTACTCCAAAAGAGAGTAACGATAAGTCATATCCCTCGTTACTTGAAAATTCTAGTTCTTTAAAAAGAAGAATAATTATAGAAAGAGACTTCATAAGCAAAGGTAAGAGTAAATCCAAAATAAAATATAACAATAGGTGTTATAAATGTAAGAAACTTAGACATTTTAAGTTCCAATGTCCTTTCCTCAGGAGAAGTGAAAGAAAGGAATTCAAGGAAAAAAAAACACACTAATAATTTAAAATGTGAGAAGTACGAAAAAGAGTTCACAAACATATGTTCTGTGGCACATAAGATGGTTTTAATCTATAGAAGATAATGACTATGAAACTTTGAGCAAAAAGAAGAAGAAACCATTTATCTAAGTGCAAATGAATCTAAACGATATTAAATGTATGCTCTAAAGAAAAAGAGAAATTGAAAGTGAACATGTTCATAATGTTACGAAGATAAAAAATAAAAGTTGCGAAATGAGAATGCTATCTTTAAGTAGGATCTAGAAGAAAGAATTTACATCTTCTTTTTCATGATTTAATAAAGTTAAAGAGAAATTGGAAATGTTATTTGGAGATAAAAAGATTCCAAATCACAAGCATGTGATATTTTAACTCGTACACTAGTGCATTTTCATCCAAAACTGTTTGTGTTCAAAGAACATGTATATATAAGCATGATTCATTAGTTAATTTAGAAGAAGCATCCTATAGTAACATGCTTAGATTCATCCATCCATTTGTTGAATCCAACAACTACAACAACTCAATAAAAGGTCTGATCTAAAACGAGGAGTCTAGAAGGTTCAGTAGTACATAATCTTATCCTTAACTAGTAGAGAGATTGTTTTCGATAGACTAATATGAAAAAAAGAGGAAAAATATAAAAATAAACAAAAAAATAAATAAATACGTAAAATGCAAATATGTATAAACACAAAATCAATAAATAAGTATAATGCAAGTATGTATAAACACAAATCTAAACCAATGAACACCTAGATGAGTGCATATTATCGTATTGATCAAAGTATAAAAGCATCAGAAATTGCATTACCCGCATATGCTTACTCTTCAAAAAGGCACTATTATAGCACACATAGACCATATGCATATAAATAAAAAGGCATGATTACCAAAAGTTTAGAAATAATCATCAAGAACCTAAGTATATCTAGATACTTAAAGCCAAATGAATTGTTCTTGTAGTTTTCAAGGTAAAAAAAGAAAAAATGTTACAAAGATAATGACTATAGTGAAAACGATCTAAAAAGGGAGTTGAATAGATCTTTTAATTTTTTCTTGCTCTTTTCTCAAAGTACTACAAAACAGAAAATTAAAATACACAAGACAAAACAAAAACAAATCGAAATATAAAAGAGTAGAGAAGAGAGATGAACACAATATGTATAGAGATTCGGTGCAAAGACGTACATCCTCTACCTAAACTTCCACTTAGGATTTTGTCAAAGCTCTTTACTACACACTTTTTAGTTTAGTGTGAACTTTTCCAATCAACTTGACTTCTGGCTCAAGTTATACCTTACACATGATTTGTTTTCTTCGCACAAATCCTACCTTCCAAGTGATTCTTCTCTAATCACTCAACTCACAATAATAACAAGGATAGTAATGAAGTGATAAAACTAAGAATAGCATGCGTAAAATCCTCGTGCAAAATTTTCACATGAAATTCATGTTTTTATTTTACTGATCCTCATTATTCCACTAGTACAATTCTGATCCTCATTAGTCGACTAGTGCAATTTTTCAAAATATGCGCTTTTCATCTCTTCATTAACACAATAGTCAACTTGTGCAAGCTTTTAGTCGACTAGTATTTATTAACTTCTTTAACCTGAAATTATTTCTTAAGTTTGATTATTATCAAAACATAGAAAGATTTAAATTTGTCAATCTCCATTGATCCAACACGTAGAAGACATATGACATAAGACAAACAATTTTGTGCGAATTGAGGAGAAGGATGAAGGTTGTGTGATAATTGGAGATTGGCATATTTAGCACTGAAAAATTAACAACTCCTCTTTGATTAAAATTGTTGTAGAAAAAGGTACAAATAAATCCTATATGTTTCTAATTTCGATAAACAGACCCTTAACATTATGATGTAACTTACTATTAAAAACACAAATTATGCGTTAACATATTGGAACTTAGTAATTCATCCCTTGAGATTTTTCCTCTAATATAAGCAAAAATTATTATTGTCATATTAATTATGAATTTGTTACTAAGTTTAGGATAAATAAGAGTTGCTATGTTAATGACTAACAGTCACAATGTCAAGGATTTGATTTAGTTGAATTTTTATGTAAACCATAAAGGTGTTAATTGTTTAAAACGTAACCTCTTAAGCACTTTTTATGTAAGGTTTGTTAAAGTTAGTTTTGATTTTAAAAAAATTTGCATTGTTTATAGAATTAAGGATAACTTTATAATTTTCATTAAATTAAAAATAAATAAGGAAACATTTACATAATAATATTTCAAATATTTAGTTTCCATTGTTAAAGATATGTGGAATGCTGGCTTGAAACTCATCACTAAGTTAGATTACGAAATTCAAAGTAGTAAAAAGACAAAACTTGTGGTGCGTGCCAAATGGATAAAAAAGTGAAGAGTTGATACAAAATCAAATGGTATCATCTTCTAGAAGCTTTAACTATGGCATATGGACATCTATCTAAGATAGAGAGCGTAGGTAATCTTTGTCAGGCATCTATCAAAGATTAATGCTTTTGTTAAATATATTAAAATAATTCAAAATGAACATTACATCTATTAACAGTGATTAAGGTTGAGAGTTTGAAAAAGAAATTATTTTATAAAGAAAAACATATATTTCATACTAACTCTCAAAAAATGGAATAATAGGAAAAAGATTTAACACTTCAATATATTAATAGTACCATGGTGAATGAGTATTTCTCATCTACATACCATAAATTACATTGTATCAGAGTATATCTGAATAAGTCTCCTTATAAAACATACGATAAATTACTTTAATTATAATTGTTTTAATTTGAATATTGAAAATAACATGAGAAATTTTGAATTAAATCGGATGAAGGCATTGGGATATTAACTCACTGATAAGACAAATAACATATTCAATTAGAAGCTATAGTTTTTTTTTGTTTTTTGGGACATTCACGTCGTATTTGAAAATTTTAAACTTTACCAAATGAATGTTAAAACAAGTTTATGTGGCACAACTCCTTCATTTAAGCATCATTATGCACCTACACATTTATACAAGCAAACCAAAGCTGCATAGACCAAAAGTACGTAGACTACTAATGTATATGATATGTCTATAAGCTAGAGTTCAAGCATCACACTGGGGGATATCACATATTAGCCATTAAGAGGAAGCTTCGATATTTATATGGAACTATCATTTTAGGATTTTGGTACCTTAAATGCGATAACTTAAATTTGGCGAGTCATTCCAACATTGACTTAACCAACAGTTTACTGAGTAATGACCCTTGGCAATTTATAGGAAATGAGGTTAGATGCTATGCAATCATATTTTTGGTTGAGGGCAAATTCTCAAAGAACCTTGATTTACAGCTTTCATGCTTAAGGGACATGGCTTTAAAAGAAAAGGTACTTACATATTGAAGGTAAATAAGATCTAAAAAATCAACCAGCTGTACATACATTAGCAGACTGCTGCCTCCAACATTTGCATATAGAGTCAGTAAATCTCATAATCAACTCCCCGTCAATTGAGGAAAGTAACGGCTAAGAGAATACTGATAAAAGAATCCATCAAGCCAGTGCTTACTTACTTGTCAAAAGCTACAATATGAATGATGCACACCAAAAATCTTCAAAACTGTACATTTTGAATGAGTGCTGAAATTTTAGGAAAAAATGCCGGCCAACTCTGAAACAGTTCTTGTCAATGCCCGTCCTCCTCAGCTCCTCCTAAATGCTCACCATCATCATGCAACATGTCTAACGTTAGATGCTTGCCCCAGTTATTACTATCAGGACCTCCATATACGGAGGTATAACAATTTACAAATCACTTCCAATCCAAAATAAAATGGGTCAAACTCCAACTTGTCAGTTGCCTCAAGAGATGCCACATAGAGATAATCTTTCATGATTGTAAGTGATGGTCGAGAGTATAGGCACGAATATCTGAAGGGCTTGAACCAGGCCTACAACGTATTCATCACATGACAATAAGCTTCACTACATAGTACAATAAACAAGGTAAAGAAAAGGTAAATGGTACAAATCAAGTCAGCCTCATTACCATAAGCTTCACTACATGGTAAAATAAACAGGGTAAAGAAAAGGTAAATGGTACAAATCAAGTCAGCCTCATTCTACTACCTAATTTCACACTTGACACATGACAAATTCACCCAGTAAAAAAAATCTCGTAAAAGTATGTCTCTCATTTGCAAAGCAACTAAGGTGGCAAGCTAATGACAGTGGAAGCATTAGCATGGTGACGCCCATTCTGTCCCAAGTATCAAAACTCTGCCTCGATCATTATACCTGCCTATAACATATAGCAATTGTTCTCTAGCTACTTCCTGTCAATTTTATTTTCACCTATATTCAATACAACAATACAGTACAGGTGTACTTCCTGTCAATTTTATTTTCATCTATATTCAATTAACAGTGCAATGTAAGTACAGACTCCGAAATGTCTGAAGCAAGTCGTGAACTAGAAAATTTCAGTATACAGTTTCATCACTGAAGTATATCAGAGAATTTGTTTTCATCGTTCTTCCCTCTTTAAGATCGCAAGACTTCTGTCATAGAGAAAGGCAGAGTCAAATTACTTGGATTACCTTTTCTTAATGATACCATAGTGGAATTTCACATTTCCAGTTTCAACATCTTCAGCATACTGCAACCACAGGAAAAGATGTTTGTGAGTGGAAATAGACGCCCATAGAAATGAAAACAATTACTTAGAATAGGTTTACCAGTTTCAAGGTAACCAAAATTGAAGAAAATGCCAAAGAATCAAAAGGTATATCGTCCAGTGAGAAAAGCTGACACTCCAGTGATTCTGGGCCTGGTGAAAAATGGGGCTTTTTCAACTTCGCCAAGAAGATTACGTATGTCTGCATCAAAGAAGGTATGGGAATCTTAATCAAATTAATGGCATCTCAACACCACCCAGCCTTGCAGCTCCATGGTAGAGGAGGCTTCTCCTTAACTATGGTTCAAGTCTTGGTGGAGCCTCTTTAGGGCAAGGGTCAAGATATATTTCAGTGGCCCATAATGGGTGATTCCATCCAACAAAACCAAAATTAAAAAATATAAAAAGCAAGCTCAATAAAAGAGAGAGAAATGATAAATCTACTTGGCCAATAAGAGGAATGTCGAGTTGAGCAAAAGGTGACACCACTTCCACTTCTGCATGCGCTTCCTCCCAAGTTTCCCTCATTGCCCCTTCTGCAGCTGATTCGCCAAGTTCCAGGTAACCAGCAGGAAGAGTCCTGTGTTGCACCATAACATTTACCGAAGTCATATACTGAGCACCAGAGCATAAAAACAAGTAAAATAATGGAGCAGACAAAAGGAAAGTACCCACATAAAGCACATGGAGGATATCATTTTCTTCCTTTTCATAGAAGTTAAAAGAAAAGTTTTGAAGAAATTGCCGAAAGGCAAAATGAAACACCATTATGTTATAGGAAATCAAAGCAGTGACTACACGTACCAAAGGCCATATGATGGTTGTATGTTCCTCTTGCAGAGCAGGACTTTATTATCATGCTCAATGAGGCACCCAACAACCTAAGCAAACATATAAATTAGTTTTCCTGCTCATTACTGAACAAAATAAAGAAAAAAAAAAAGCTAAGGGCAACACTGCATCATTTCAGAGAAATATGAAAAAAAGAAGAATGTAACAAATCAAAAGAAAGGACTGAAGTGGAGCAGGTAAAAATGTTAGGGTGCAAGAGGAGGAGACAGGCTATTCCTGCTTCTGCCTCCTTGAAGATGAGAAAAAATGAAACATCTACCCCTGTATGTGGTGTTGGCCAATACAGATCTTTTTAGCCAACTCATCTCCAAAAGGCATTCTTTGACATGGTGTGAACAGAAGGTGCCTTGCAGTTCTATGAAACTTCAGTTTCACCAACATCAGAAACATGTTCCCTATGAATCCATCTTTAAGGTTTTGACAAATAAATAAACTCTTAATGTTTGACATTTACATGTTAATCTTTCACGGTAACATCTGTTCACATAATACTATTTATTTATATGGAAGTTAGTAATCATGTCAACATTACTGTGATAACAATTAAGATTTATTTATAATGCAAGAAAAATTTTAAAGGGTTCATTATATTTCTAATTAAATAAAAATGATTCTGTGAATGAATATTAATGCTAAGAGTTAATTTATAAATATTGATATGATAAAGATATATTTATATTTTCATAAAAAATAGAAGAAAATTCATATATTTTTACCTTTCCTCAAAACATTAAGAGAATCAGAAGAACTGGATTACATTCCATTACCCTGCGGTAATCAGCCTAAGAACTTACGCTCTGTATGTCTTTTAACCTTCTATACTATATAATCATTTCTTCACTCCCTTTTCTATGATAAAGAATTTTCTCCAAGGCATTCACCTCTATGTCTAATGCCCAAAGTCTTCTTAGCTCAAGAGTTAATAAAAAGAGCTTAAGATCAATGCTCTGGACTTCTTGTAAAGAAATAATTAGATCCAGAAATTTCATTCATATAGAATACTAACGACACTTTTAACAATCAGGATAGTAGAATATAGTCTTCAGTATCTAGCAAAATGCAAATGCAGAGCATCCGCTCAGCTTTTAGGCCAATGCAGGCTCTTGAAGAAAGAGGCAAAAAGCATCACCACAAAATCTAGGTATAGCATACCATTTTTGGGTTTTGGTAAGCAATTCTCCCACAAATTGTGCAAATAGCCCTAATCTTTTCCTCTCCATCAGGAATCTCATGCTTTGTTGGGCTACCACACAACTGACAAAATTTGATATTTCGAACATTTCCCTGCCCAAAATGGATAATTTATAGTTCAAGAAACTACAAGCGTTAAAATCATATCAGTGCACAAGAAAGAAAATTCTAGTACAACTAATTGAATGTAAACAAGAAGCGAAGTTAGGAAAAAAAATAAAAGACTCCGTGCATTTAGCCCCATTCGATCAATTTTATCAACTCAATTATGAGTACCAACGCTACTAAGAACCTCTAACCATTATTCAACTTATATAATTCAAGATTCAATCTGTGCAGTTACCAATGAAGATATGACCATTTTCCAGCAAAAATTAAAAAAAATAGAAAACGAAATTGATCATTACATTAAGTAATGCATTTTCTTCACAATCACCAACAAATTTCAATAACAAGAAAGAACCCTGAACATAATCCATGAACAAGAAGAACCAGAGTGCACGACAGGAAACTCACAGCTGACTGAACTGTTACGGATGACGATGATGAAGACGGAGAAGTGCCATCCATCTTAGACTCAGACCGAGTAGACTGAAAACGAGTCACCCGTAAAGAGCAGGCTTTTGAAGGTGAAGAGCGAGGCAGTAGTTGAGGAGGCTTTGTGGGCGTGGCTTTAGGAGTAGAACAAGACAATGGGTTGATGGAAAATGACATCGAACCATTACAGCCATGGGGTTTCCATCGATATGCCACGAACCCGGATGATGAACCCAGAAGTTGTATCACTTTGAGCATTGACATATTGCAAATTTTTCGAGTTTATCCAAAAGATATATTGAAACACAGCGAGATACCGTGAACCGAAAGTGACAGATTTCATCAAATATACTTTTTCTTGTTTTAGTAGTCCATGTCCAACATTTCATAGCTCTTGCAAGCGTTACCCAAATCATTTCCTCGATGTCAGACTTCATTGCCATTGGTTATTACCCACAAAATGGGGGGAAAAAAATTCATGTACTTTTGCTAGTGCCTCTTTTCTCTCAAAAACTAACAAAAGCAACTTGAACCAAATATAACAAAATTTCGAGATACCTGTGATTTAGAATTATATCGTGATTTAGAGTTATATTTTACTTAAAAACTATACTTTTAACGATTCAGTGAAGAAACGACGAGAAAGCTACAGTTGTTGAAAGTAGCTTAAAGAATATAATAATAATAACATAAAGGCCTCGTTTGGTTACTAACCAATCAGCTATTTTTTTAGCTGATTGGTTGATTTTGGCTGTTTGACTTTTCAAACAGCCAAAAACATTGTTTGGAAAACAACTTTTTCATCAGCTTGTTGATAGTAAACAGCTGAAAATGAAAACGCTGCTATATAGCAGCGTTTTCATTCAACAGCTAAACTTATATGTATCAAAGTTCAATTATACCCCTCTATTTATGTATATGCCGCTGCAATAGTTAAAGAAGAAAGAAGAGATCACATAATTCAACTCTACCTAAATAAGGACATTATTTCTACTTTTCTTCTTCCACTTATTGTGATGCTAACTATAATTTCAATTCTTCCATTTACGTAATTCTGAAATATTTTGATGTTTAAATTATATTCTTGATTAAGTTGCAATTAAATACTACACATGTTATATTTTTGTTAGTTTTA
>JANZXR010000005.1:34041077-34054775 GCA_027575705.1 Erythroxylum echinodendron | reverse complement strand
GAACATAA
This sequence comes from Erythroxylum echinodendron, assembly GCA_027575705.1. Taxonomy (NCBI): domain Eukaryota; kingdom Viridiplantae; phylum Streptophyta; class Magnoliopsida; order Malpighiales; family Erythroxylaceae; genus Erythroxylum; species Erythroxylum echinodendron. The sequence continues at coordinate 34,054,767 of JANZXR010000005.1, read as the reverse complement.
CCTACAATAATGGTATGTTGGAGCAATAACAATTCTAACTTACACATGGCATCATCTAACATACTTGAATTCGTTATCATTTCCTCTTAAACATTCACTTTATTCATTGATAAAATATACTTTGTTCTGAGATTGTTTACAAAACTTTATACAGGTTCAGACAAAATTTACAAAATGACTATAACTATTTTCCTTCGGGAGTCATTAGACGGACCTCTGATCCATATCTCTATCCACAGAAACTTTAAATCTTAACTATAACTTAGGTCTCCTGTCTCGTACTGAAAAGCCACGGTATAATTTTTGATGAGTTTTGCGAACTTAATGAGTGAACTATCATTGATGAATTTACCGGGTTAGGAAAATACAATACATATTTCACAGTTATTCAGTCAAGCAGAAAAGCATTTATTTAGTGATTAACATAACAGAAGATCATTCATTTCAACTTGCATATCATTCAAACATTGCGCACGTATTTACATGAGACATGCATGAGACTCATATTCGTTCTTATTGTTATGACTGAGTGCCTTTCACACATATATACAAAGTTTGGCCCGTAGGGTTCAATCAGAACAGAATCAAAGAGCATAGCTCTACGTGCAGAACACATATATTGTGGAGCAAAGCTCTACGCGGAAGCGCTTCTAACTGGCAACTCAAGTTACAACGCCTTTATCTGAGCATGCATTTTATGAATGCGTCAAATCCTGAACAGATCACACACATAATCTTATATAAATGTTCAGATGATATTTTCACAATCATCAGACTTCAATCCGGCATTCAGCTATCGCTGAGAATCACTTATCATACAAAAGTTCATATCAAAGTATCAAATCAAACACTTCCAATATATGCCCAACTATTAAACTCCTCGGACCTTAGGTCCGGCATTCAGAAGCATTACACAGCAGTTCGGTAATAGCAGGAGTTTAACAAAATCAAGGTGCATATAAATCAAATCAATCCTAGGAAATCATCGAGGTTGACTCACAGTACACTCCCAGAAGCTATCGCCTGGATGGTTCGGCAATGTCCGACTGTCATCCAATGTGCTCCTCTAACAGACAAAACACATTCACAATTATCATCTTTTGTTCAACGTACTATAAAATATCGAAGTATAGGAAATATGCACGATGCATGTTCAATGGCAATTCCCAGGTTTCCTCATAACTTCTCTCTCTCTCTCTTATAAGAACTTATCACAAATCTCTAACATCATAGTTCAATTCTTTTTGACCTCTTTGCATGGCACTCTTTTAGGTCTCTCGTCAACTTAGGAGGATGCAATAGATATAGGTTTATTTATAAAAGGTGAATCTTTACAGATGATGCGCCCTTACGGAAGAAGATGAGTTACAGAAGAAGACGATATACAAAAGAAAATGATTTACAGAAGGAGATGATGTCACCCAAAGGAAGCTGACGTCATCATAGAAGAAATTTTCCCCTTAGCATAGATTTTTCTACAGAGATCGGATTCAATTGTTCTTTACATGATTCGAAAGAGGGAATCAAGATACACAAACTTCATGGAGAGCTCAAAGGTCAATTTTATCTTCTGAAGGGTCAAAAAGAGGACAGAAGATATGCGATGAACAGTGACCCAGAAGAAGTTTGGGAACAGTGACTCAGACGATGTTTTACACTTGCCAAATTTTTTTTTTCTCGAGGGATCGGATCAAGGTGTTCTTTATATATCTTGAAAGAGGATTTTAAGCTCTACAACTTTTATGAAGACCTCCGAGGGCAATTCTATCTTCTGAGGGGTCAACAATGGGACAGAAGATAGGTATAGACGAAAAATAGAATAAGCAGAACACAGAAGGAGATGATTTTCAGAAGAAGATGACATCACCCAGAGGAAGCTGATGTCAACACAGAAGAAGTTCGTAGTTGGTAATGCAAAGGAAGTCTGTGAATAGGAACATAGACGATACGTGTGAACAGTGACACAAACGAAGTCATGAATAGTGACACAGAGGAAGTTCATGAACAGTGACATAGAGGAAGTTCATGAATAGTAACATAAAAGAAGTTCATGAACAATAACATAGAAGGAGTTCATGAACAGTAACACAGATGAAATTTATGAGTCAATAACATAGACGAAGTTCATTCGTCTGTGAACAGTAACACAGACGAAGTTTATGAGTCAATAACATAGATGAAGTTTATTCGTCTGTGAATAGTAATACAGACGAAGTTCATCCACTTAGGTCGAAAGAGGATAAATGCAAAAAGCAAAAGAAGCAATACACAAATGAAGCCAAGGACGGACGAAGCAATACAAAGGAAGATGATGTCACCCAGAGAAAGATGACATCATCATAGACGAAATAATACAGAAGAAGTTTGTTCTTAGAGGAATCAAAACACAGACGAATCTGGTTCATAGAGGAATGCATCTTGACAACGATGCATCCTCACAGAAGAAGATAACTTACGACTAAGAATGACTCATAGAGGATGCATTTACATCTGTAAGATAACTTACAACAGAGACTGACTCGTAAAGGAAGCATTTGCATTCTTACAGAGGAAGATGACGTCACCCAGAGGAAATTGATGTCATCACAGATGATATAATACAGAAGACAGGAGGAGCAGAACATATTATCTCTTATGCCTATACGAATTCTATACATCATTTCCATTACTATGGCACTGCCAAACTTGTAAGTATCATCTATACTACTCCCTCTTTAGCTCCAAAACACCAAATGACTCAAAAAGTCAGAACTCACATACATGCCAAATTCGCAGACTACTACTCATGCTTGCATGTTATTTCTGCATTTTCTTTTGTTTGCATTTGCTTTTCAATTTAACCAACATCCAGAAACCTTATATCTATTCTCTATACTATGAACCTTCTCATGCATATATATATATAGATATCCAACATGCACATGCTCATTTATACAGTAAAACATCATCACAATCACTTACTTGCTTAACAGGTGCTCTAACACTGAAATAGAAGTCAACACCACAAAAAGCTGCTAAATTGCTATTCGGTGATGAAGATTAGGAAAGAGAATTACAATGTGGAGTGTTTCAGTGAAGAATGGAAACTATAGTGGATTCTTCCTAACTTAGACAACATAATACGTGGGTCTATTGCATGTCCCTCACATGTATCATTTATCTCCACTGATTCACCATTTGTCAAAATCACAATTTGCCATATGTAATTCCAATTACCCGGAATTGCCAATGAAAGCATGTATAATCTTATGAATGTGCCAAATCAATATGTAAGTCACAAATACTTATGTCTAACGTGCAATGTATCTTAAGTCATATAAATGTCTCCTGCATAACTATTCTAGCCGAATAGGTAACAGGATGTTACAACTTTACTTAATTCTAATGATCATATTTCTGTCACTAATGGAACTCCTCTGAGTGATGGTACACTTTATCGACAACTGGTTAGTAGTCTTATAAATCTTACTATCACCAGTCCAAATATTGCTCATGTTGTTCACATTATCAATCGGTTCATGTCTACACCTCGTACAACTTACTTTTCTGTTGTTTTTCATATACTTTAGTATATTTGAGGCACCTTGTTTCATATGCTTCACTTCAATTATTCATCTTCATTAAACTTACATACATATTTTGATGCCGACTGGGCTAGAGACCTAATTGATCGTTGATCTACTACTGGATATTGTTGCGTTTTTGCCATGTTTCTTATTTCTTAGCATAGCAAGAAGCAAACAATTGTCTATCGCTCTAACGCTGAAGCAAAATATTGATCCCTAGCTGACACGACCTTTGAACTTTTATGGCTACGATGGTTACTTCAAGACATCGATGTCCCCTTTTCTTTAGCAGTTCCTCTCTTTTGTGATAATCATAATGCCATGTAGATTGCTCATAATGATATCTTTCATAAAAAGACTAAATACATCAAGATCAATTGTCATCTTATACGTTATCATATGCTTCAAGGAACTATAACTTATCTCAATCTCATGACAAGCACAAATTGCCAACCTTTTTACCAAATCACACTCGCCTTGACATTTTCAAGATCATCTCTCCAAATTCAAGTTATCATTTTCGATACCATTTTGAGTCTGAAGGGGGATATCAACATAATCTTTGAAAGTCAAACATCAGCAAATATGTAACCTTTATTTTCTCCTAGAATCATGTACATTCTTACTGTGTAATTATGTAGTTGATTTGCTTCTTTAGTTGGAGTCATCTAAAATGTATAAATATATAGATGTACATATCATTAAACATAAGTAGAAATACATAAAGCATTTCTTCATTTCTTCTTTGTTCTCCATTTCTGTAAATAATAATATAATGTCTTCGAAATATGAATATTGATGAGTTCTCTATCTGATCTCCCACCTTCTGAGCGTATTACATAATAACCCGTTAAAATTAAAAATTAAGGTTGTTTGATTTCGCTTCTATTTTTCGATTCTAGATTTTAGTTTGTATTTCCTATTTTCTATTTTTGAATAACATTAAAAATATGTTTGGTTGTTAATGTCTAATAACTACATATTATATAAAACTTAAAGATAAATTATTTTGATAAATAAATAAATAAAATTAATTTTAATTTAATCTCTTATATAATGTTTATTAAAAGTTATCAGTAAAATTCACTATATTTTATTGAAATAAATAATTTAAGAATTAAAATTTTATTTAATATTTATTTTAACTTATTTTAATTATTATAAGAAAATTTTATTTAAAATTTTTATATTTTTGAAGAAATTTAATTTAAATTATATTTATTAATAATTATTAAATTGAAATTAATTTATTCTAAAAATTTAAAATAATTACAAAATTGATTTAATAACTAATAATTCTTATTAATCATTAATATGAAATAATAAATATGTAATATTGAATTGATACTTCTTATTAAAAATTAATATTATATAATTAAATAATATATATTTATTTGATAGTAAATCATATTATAATTTTTTTATAGTTTTCATAATTTATAAAAATTGGAAGAAACTAAAACTAAAAACATAAAACATAAACTTAAATAAAAATAAGTTTTTAGTTTTAATTTTAGTTTTAGTTTTCATTTTCATTTTTTAATTTTTTTCTCTCAAATAAAAATAAAAACATCTATGATTGTTATTATTAGTTATGTTTTTATTACTAATAATAATTACATATTAGCTAAAACTTAAAGATAAACTATTTTAATCGGTTTATGTTTTTAATTCTAGTTTAATTTTTGTTTTCTATTTTTGTTTTTTCACAATCTGATTTATTAATAACTAAATATATATTATTTAATTATTTAATAATATTAGTTATTAATAAGAATTATGAATAATTTAATTTAATATTATATTTAATTAATTAAAATTAATTGTCAATAAAATTATAAATAATATATTCAATTTATGTGATTATATTAAATAAAATTAATTTAATAATTATTAATAAATATAATTACATTTAAAATATATATTTCAAATAAAATTAGATTTAATAATTAGAATATATTTAAAATACTGAAAATATAAATAAAAATAAATAGGTCTTTAAAATGTGCCCTTACCAACGAACGTCCAAACACATAGAAATGAAAGTAAGAGAGAGGAAAGTGTTAATAGCACTGGCACTTGGCATCAATAAACAAATGAATTTCATTTTTTCCTATTCTTGTCTAATCGGACATCCAGTGAAGCCAATACAACGATACCTTGAAACCATTTTCAGAAAACTTCCCGAAAGAACAGAAATGAGGATGATAAAGTAAACTTTTCTTTTTGAATTAGACAATCTGCTATCCGCTAAAACTATTTAACTTACAACAGGTATTTGAAGGTACATTCTGCCTTCCAACTGACCTTTTGTGGTTATTGGATCGTAAAACATCTTGGAGGAATTATAGCTCCTTGCATTGCAGCAACAGAAATCGAATGACAGTGCTCTGAACCTACTTTCATGTTCAAGGGAAATTGGTTAATTGCATAGATAGCTGCAATTTTAAGCTGGAGCCAGCTTGTCACATAAAGTTTGATATGCTGCACTACAAAGCTTGAACTTTTCTTCTGCAGTAGCCTGTCCAAGTAGATTGATGAATTGTTAATACGCGCAAATCAAGAATGGTCATGCCTTATTTTAACAGAAAAGAAAATTTAGTATGAGCAGCAGCGAGATTAAAGAAGGAATTCACTGAGAAAAAGTTTTTTCCGTTGATCTCTCTCTCTCTTGTCAGGTATAATGGCTATAAATGGCATGTGATAATTCAAGCTAAACATATCAAACAACATTGGTGTTAGGTAAAAAGAATAATTTTACATGGATCAGCTCTCATGACAGTGTTCCTCGTGCCAATTGAGTACAAAAGAACGAACTTAGATACCTTGGAAGAGCCATGGTGACGATCTGGATGCCATCTGAGTGCGCATGCTCGATATCTGAAACTAGAATATGCGTAAGTAAATAGTAGAAAAGGCTGATGCAATCTACATTCATGAGCAAGATCAGTGCAGTTCAAAAGTTAGCGTACTAAGGACTCACGCATTCTTAACATCTTCGAGTCTCAGAGGACCAGAAGAATTAAGTCCAAGGGTGCGCCTCTCTGAAATCAAATAAGATTCTGAATTATCAGATTCTGATGAGGAAGTACAGTCCTCTTCAACTCTATGTCTCCACCTTCTTCCATAAGTGCTAGAGTAGCCAAATGAACTTCTCCATCTGGGAGTTTCTTCATTAATGAAGTTCCAGTAGAAGTATCCACTTTCATAAAATGGAGATCTATAGAAGGTTTCTACCTCAAAATCATCTTCATAAAACTGGAAAGCTTCTGAAGAAAGAAAAACCACAAACTCTAAATTTCTAACTCAAATTGAGAAAGTTCAATCCAAGAGGAAGATATAGTATACTAGTATGGCATATATTTATAAAGAAAAAGCATTTACAAAATGAAAAAGAACATTATGTCAATGTGCGAAAGGACGCTGAGCTGCAAATGAACCCAGTCATCCATATTGGAAGTTTCCATTTGCAATCGCTTTTGAGCCCAACTACTGCAACAATATCCACATCTACTCCAGCCAATCAGATCAATGGTGTAGAAACAATTAGCCCATCAAAATGGGGCAAAGAAAGTCTATGAAGTATCCAAATCTACATGACAATGTGGTAAGTGTATCAGTTAATCAGAAATTCTTACTTTTAGTCCAATGTCTGGTGTGCTGATTACCAGTGCCCCATCTTCTGGATCCCATATAGTGTTCCTTTCGGATCCGTGAGGGGCCCCTACTTGAAGATGGATCTTCCTCATCAAAACCATTCTGCCATCTCTGAATACTCGAAAAAACAATTGATATGTAAGTTAAGAGACCCTCAATAGACACCGTGTACGGATTAAAAACTTATGAAAATCAGAAATAGGAAATCAAGTTTATCAATTATACACACAAACACATATTAAGCTGTGAAAATCATTTTAAAAAGATCAAGAATAAGATGAAAGGTTTCTCTAGGTGTTCATCAATAGCTACAATGAGTTCTATAGAGGACATTAAAACAACAGTATTTTGATAGCAAATACGATAGAACTAGTACTGGAAAAGTTACATGTTTCAGCCTGGATTGCCTCATGTTCTGATTTAATCTTTCTCAACATCAATTTCTGACGCTAAGATTTACAAATGAACACCTATTGGAGATCAGTTTTATGCTTTTTGTTGCAACAAGCAGAAAAACCCACATATGTCGAAAGAAGAAAAATGATGGTTAAATAAACTGTTGATTTCAACATTTTCTTCCTGGGTAAATTTCAGAGAGATTTTAGCTGTCAATGATAAAGAATGCAGTAAAGACTTAGAGGGAATTGGATCTACTCTACAAATGAATCCAGCTTGGGCCACACACGTGGTATTTTTATTGCCACCAAGTTGTTATCAGCAAGCTATGTCGACAATTAGCTGAAGTGAACTAAAAGTCACTTGTACATGTTGTAAAATTAAGTAGTTTTACACATATAACAATGGTCTTTCTATCAGCTATGAAAGTAGTTACAGGTATCTCTCATCACTGGTTTCCCATTTGATCCAATTACAGAAAAGCCAATTACGGTAAAGCAACAAAAAGAACTTATCTAAGCCCCTAGTTCGAGAATCAAGGCTAAGAAACAAATACAGAGAACATTCTAGAGCATCAAATACATAAATGCAGTTAATATATGGCTAACACTGGTGTATAACTTTATACCACCAAGTGGATAAAGGATTGCATCTAAACCATCCCAAGTAGTTAAATCAAGATTCAGACAAGCAACTCAATTTCAGACCATATGCGCCATTAACTATTTCCCATGGAAATTAATGTTAAGAAGATGGAAAGTAAACATGACGGTGCTAGTTTCTATCTGACATCCAGCCTGCCAATCATTCTTGAGCATTGAACATAATCTAATCTAATTATATGTTTGAGAGTTTGACAACTACAACCAATTTCCAAAATCATATTAACTTTAACATACAACCAATTTCCAAAATCATATTAACTTTAACAATCATACTATCATGCCCATCCTAAGACAACAGGAAAAGGAATAACATTAGAACTCTTTCATTTGCTGCATGCATGGACAAAGAAGAAAGCAACCAAACTTTCAACGTCTTCAGTATAAGCAAAAAAGCGAGCAACCCTTCTCTAGTTCATTTTAAACCTGAAATAGGTAGTCTGCCAAACCACTGACATTCTGAAGTAGTGACTGCTTGGAGTACAGCTTCCTGGACCGCCTTGAATAATAGCTCGATCTCTACAAGCAAAGGACTGAAATTAATCAAAGATCATGTTTGTCAAAAAAAAAAAAAAAAAACATATGAAAGGATAAACAAAGTCTGCTTTCATTTTCTTTTGTTTTGATGGGGGCAGGAGTATCAAACATTTAGCCAAGGAAATGCCAAAGACCAAAAAATGAATAAAGAAAGGAAATATACATTGTTTCTGTTTGCATATGCTGCTCACGAGTTGGGAGATTTCCAAGAATAACAGCTAACAAGCATAAAAGATTATGGAATAGTTTCAAAAATTAAAATAAGAACGGAAACTTAGGAGCAGTGTCAATAACAGTAGAGATCCAAGTCATGAAACCCCAACCTCATTGTAGCATTAGCCTATTATAATACAACAAGGAGTTTGGGTCACTAACATGTTCTGCATTTTTCATTTTTTTTCTTTGTGTTCCACATCACAAATTTTAGCTTTCCCATGTCAATTAAGATAAGATAAAATCAATGTTTAACCTTAAGAATTTTGCATCATAAAGAACATGTCATTACCACTGATACGGAGTCATAACCTATTTACTAGAAACAAGAGACGCATCCCAAGACACTCCACAACTGAACCATATGCTCTCTTCCAAATTTCTTAAGTTCTAACTTTTCAAGCTAGATCCCTTGGACATAATACATTCTACGATAGAAAGCAAGCACTTCTTAAAAGGTTTTAGATTTTGGAGCTGATTTCCCTCAACCTTAGTCTATCCTCTTACTTTATAAATGTAAATTGAAACTGAAATTTTCTCCCAGATTATCAAACCAGCATATGGTTGCTTCTCAAATTAATGAATCATCTTCAACTACAATTAACCTCATTATTACTATAGGTGCAACTTAATACGCAGAAATAAGCAAATGGAAAGGCTAAGATATGCTAATTCTCGATAGGGCTACACGCATTGGAATTTGATTTTAAAACTGTATCCCATTAAGCCATACACAGACTCAAAAGCACTACCATAAAGGAAAAAGAAAGCGCTGGAACATAACGGCTAATTGGCAAAGGCCCAACCCAGATAACAAATCTCCAAATATACTCTATTCCACTATCCAAAAGGAAAAACAAAATTTTTCCAAATTTGTGTTACGTGCAGGATAATGAATCAAACAGAAGGCCACAAGCTAAATCAATGAAAATGGTATCCAATTTCAGCTTTTTCCTTCAATAAGCAATCACAAATTCGAAAGTAAAAAGAGATATTGAGAAGCATCCATTGGTTCACTCAATGTTATCAATCAAGAAGCATCCAGTGGTTCATTCAATGCTATGTATAAAGCAATGAAACGTCAGTTCTGTCAGATTGATCGGGAAACCAAGAATATTTATATCACTTTGAATGAAATATGACGAATGATGGTTGCAATATAGCGGCCAACAAACACATGAAGGAAACTTTATTCATATTCATTATCATTCAGGAATAAGCGAAAGCCTCCTGCTAAGTTAGTCCAATCACAAAACCATAACAAGTATTAAGATCAATGAAATATTAAAGATTACCCAATTAACAAAATGACCAGCATGAAAATTGCACATGCAAAAAAAAAAAAAAAAAAGTACGAGAGCGCAATAAAGAAGGAAGGAAGGAGCGAGAAACTAACAGAGCCCCAAGAACCGGAATCGCGTCTTTTGCGTTCAAGGATAGGAGTGGAATGGAAGAGAGCAGCTCGTAGTTGAGAAGGGCTGGTTTGAGGTACAAAAATAGCTGCTTTTGAGGGACTTTTATTCATCATCATCATCATGATGTCTGCAAATCAAATCCAGCTCAAATGGAAACCGTGAGGTAAGAGCGAAGAGCTGTGACGAAGTCGACCCGACATAAACTTCTGCGTAGGTTGTAGCGCAAGCGCAATTTTTGGTCAGGTGTTTTTAAAGTGGTTACGCAACCATTTCAATTAAGGTGAAGTTGAATTTCACTAATTAAAACTTGCCTTGGTTTTAAAGGAACTCGTGATTTACAAATGGATGTCTCACCCTAACTCACGGATAAATTTATCAAATTGATTTCTTTTAATGTAAAATTATCTCTAATCTTACTTATATCCTAACTTATAACTCAAATTTGCAATCTCAAACTCATCAACCCGCCTATTGCCCAGTTTAGACAATGAAACTATATATTGGTTTCTTCTCAGTATGGCCTAAATTATATTCCTTTATAATGCATACTGTACTGTGATAGACGTTACTGGACACAAATCATTGACCCGTCCAGATGCAAAACCTTCAGGGACAAAGAAGAGCATTGTCATTCATTATTACAGAGTGAAAGGAATAAGAGAGTATTTCTAAGTATGCATCAATATATTCATAACTTGAGTTGATACTTCCTCTTAAATCAGACGGATCATCGTAACCAAGAGAGCTACAAAGATAAGCATAATAGCAACATAAGGTTGGAACCTACAGCCTAGTTATGGATGACTATCCTCTGTTGATACTTTCTCAACAACAAGCTGTTTGCTATCGCTAATATGCTAGAGAGTCGGTCCCTTCCTAGACTTTGAACTTACTCAGATTGCTTCCCTATTAATAACTATGGTTTCCGATCATGGCTTTATTTTGGCTAATTTGATTGATGCACCATATTTAGTGCAACTTTTAGTGCATGAAACTTGTTTGGCTTTTACTCAGTACCTTTTTTTAAGGGCCTATTTACTAATCCATTTAACTTTAAAAAATTAGAATTAATTGTGCGTGTCTAAACTAACCTCCAAATTGAAACCTCCTTACCCAAAATAGTATAGAGTTGATTGTGGGATTTGATATGTAATTTTATGTTTTAAACCGCAAGTGTACAGTGTAATTGTAACTAGCACTGATAAATACGAGTCGATCTCATGAGGACTAAAATTTCTAACATCTACTATCTTTCTATCATCTAGCTTATCCAATTATGATGTTTAAGATAAACGAAATACAAAATTAAAATAGATCAACACAATTAACTAATTAGAACATAGATTAAACTATGAAAGAATCAAGGAAATAAAACAATGGTACGTGGATTTCGAATCCCACTAGGACTTCTTATGCAATCATGATTTCACTAATCAATTTAACCTTTAGTTCATTAAACCATGAAAATTCCTATCTTATGTTAATATCTTTCTCAAAGTTATTAATAACTAATTATTGATTGATTAACTGAAACATTTTTCTAATATTTTATCAATTAATTCGGTAATTGAATTGACCATAAACTAGAGGATTTATGTCAATATATCCTTAGTTTTGCATGTAATTCTTTTCAATTATGGTAGATCTATTCATACAAAAAGATTTCTTAGTTTTAATTGCATGAATTCACATATGAGATAATACGCTAGCAATATTAATATAAGAATAATTAAGAACACACAATTGAATCTTAATGATACTAAAGAATGAATTAAGTTAAAAATGAAATCCTTATAAGGTCTATCATAGGGTCCATCTAATCCAAGTCCTAACAAAAGTTTAGCTCCTAATCAGAACATCAATACTAAAGTAAGAACATAAATCTAAAAGAACCTCGATGAGATCCCTTTTTATCTTCATGAAATTCACTTTAAATTGATGATAATCCACCCTAAATATGTTTCCTTGTTTTTTGTTCTCTTTATCATTCTCGGCCATTAATTTATGTTTTCTTGAGCCTCCTAGGAACCCCTTTTGATTTCCCTCCTTTTCTCTTTGTTTTTTTTTTCATTTATAGCTCAAATTTAGGGTTTTTAGAGTGGACAAGGTCACTCAAACAGTTATGTGCATGACTGTCGGACCCCGTTTTTGAAGCCCGACTATCACATTTGGATACCACTATTTTTACACAACCACTTGCATTCAAAATAACCCGTTTTTGACTCATCTCCATTTTAGCCCAAATATGTCGAAGCATAGTGTTGGTGAGTTCCCAATTTGCATATGAACATACTTCGGGTCAATTAACATAACTTCTTAACTTCTTCTTCTGTGTTTGGCCTATAGTCTGTGTTTTATCGTCTGTGTTTGACTTTTATCGTCTGAGTTTGACCTCCTATCGTCTGTGTTTTATGTCTGCCTCTCATTTGTGTCTTCCTTTCATTTACGTCTGCCTCCCATTTGCGTCTGCCTCCCATTTGCGTCTGCCTTTCATTTGCGTCTGTGTGTGACGTCATCACAGACGATACTCTTCCTCTATATTTTTCCTTTGCGTCTGTGTGTGACATCGTCACAGACGATACTCTTCCTCTATATTTTTCCTTTGCGTCTGTGTGTGAGGTCATCACAGATGATACTCTTTCTTTATATTTTCTTTTACGTCTCTATGTGACGTCAGTACAGATGATACTCTTCCTCTATATTTTTCCTTTGCGTCTGTGTGTGACGTCATCACAGGCGATACTCTTCCTCTATAATTTCCTTTATGTCTGCGTGTGACGTCATCACAGACGATACTCTTCCTCTATATTTTCCTTTGTGTCTATGTGTGACGTCAGCATAGACGATACTCTTCCTCTATATTTTCTTTTGCGTCTGTGTGTGATGTCAGCACAGACGATACTATTTCTCTGTATTTTTCCTTTGCGTTCAGAACATAATCCCTCCAATTCTGACATGCTATTCTAGTACAAACAACCTTGGCAATTTCAACAGAGAAGAACATGCACATGTTCGTTTCATTATCCCAATCTTCAATTATAAAAAAATCAGACATGGAAAGGAATTCAATCTCACTTTCTCATTTTAAACACAGTCAAAGTTTGTTACATGTCAATATACACATCAAAACTTAAAAAAAAAATACAAAAGATGCTCATGTTTGACCCGCCTCTAAAGCTATCCAAAAATGTTCACTAACTTAGTACAAAAGACTTCTAGCTATCTTGGAGTTTTTGATGCCTTG
>JANZXR010000005.1:33999469-34040977 GCA_027575705.1 Erythroxylum echinodendron | reverse complement strand
TTCCTAACTTCTCCGATTGACCTCACTTGGGCCTGTTTCTCAGGTCCGACCCGTTCTAGGGAAACGGGATGTTACATGTACTCGTTTCTATGGTTCAACTCTTTGTATGGAAACGGGATGTTACACAACATCTGACTGGAAATCAGAATCTGTATATCCTATCGGAATAAGATTACTTTCAGAGTAAACAAGCATTAAGTTCTTCGTCCTACGAAGATATTTAAGTATACACTTAACTGCAGTCCAATGTTCTATTCTTGGATTGGACTGAAATCTGTTTACCAGTCCCACTACGTAACAGATATCTGGTCTAGTGCAAAGCATTGCATACATCAAACTTTCAACTGCCGAAATATATGGAATGTTAGGCATGCGTTCAACCTCCTCTTGGGTTTTAGGTGCTTGTTCCTTTGAAAGTTTGATTCCATCTCTAGTAGGTGTGAAACCCCTCTTGGAATCTTTCATGGCGAATTTATTGAGCATATTCTCAATGTAGGTTAATTGAGATAAGGCTATCTGTTTGTTCTTATGATCCCTTATAAGTTTGATCCCTAGAGCATAGTTAGCCTCTCCCAAATCCTTCATTGAAAACTGTTCATTCAGTCATCCCTTAACCGTAGATAACATTCCCATATCATTCTCAATGAGCAGAATGTTATAAACATTTAGGATTAGGAAAGTAACCTTACCTTCTTGTATTCTTTTATAAACACAAGGCTCGTCTAGGTTTTGTATGAACCCATAGGTTTTGATAGACTTATCAAACCTAATGTTCTAAGACCTAGATGCTTGCTTAAGTCCATAAATGGACCTTTGCAACTTACATACCTTATGTTCATTTCCTGGCTCAATGAAACCATCTAGTTGGGCCATATAAATGGTCTCCTCAAGATCCCCATTAAGAAATGCGATCTTGACATCCATTTGCCATATTTCATAATCGAAATAGGCTGCTATGGCCAAAAGAATCCTGATGGACTTAAGCATGGCAACTGGAGAAAAAGTCTCCTCATAGTCTATATCCTCTTTTTAAGTATAGCCTTTAGCTACCAATACTCCTTTCTTTTTGTAGATCCATTTACACCCTATGGCTTTTATACCTGGTGGTAGATCTACAAGGACCCAGACTTTGTTAGTGTACATGGAATTTATTTCTGATTCCATCTCCTTGAGCCATTTTTCTACATCAACATCATTAATAGCCTAAGTATACGTAATGGGATCCATTTCTTCTTGGTCTGAGATGGCAATTAAGCCTTCTCCTAGACCTAGATACCTATCTGGCTGTCTCACAACCCTCCCACTACGTCTAGGCATAACTTGATGTTCAGGTTGCACTTCCAATTCAACTCTTGAATCCATTTCGACATCTTTTTTTGTTATATCCATATCAACTCTTGGTTTGGATGAAATAGCTAACTCCTTTAGTACTACTTCACTTCTTCCTTTGTGATTTCTCATAAACTCTTCCACTAAGAAGGTCACATTTGTCAACACAAATATCTTCCTATCTTGAGGACTATAAAAATAGTTCCCTTGAGTTCCTATAGGATATCCTATAAACAAACATACTTCTGACCTTGGTTCCATTTTTGTGGATTCAGACTTTAGAACATAGGCTGGGCAACCCCAAGTCTTTAAGTGCCTCAATGAAGGTACTCGACCAGTCCACAAATCCCTAGGTGTTTTAGGCACCAATTTGGATGGAGCAAAGTTAAGAAGATATTTTTCCATTTGTGTGGCATATCCCTATAACGATTCTAGAAGGCTAGCGTAGGACATCATTGATCTTACCATTTCCAATAGAGTCCTATTTCTCCTCTCAGCTACATCATTTTGTTGAGGTGTTCGAGGAGCTGACAAATTGGAAACAATTCCATTGTTAATTAAATATTGCTGGAACTCTCCAGATAACTACTCACCACTTCGATTCGATTGAAGTTATTTTAATGACTTACCTAGTTGCTTCTCAGCTTCAGCTTTAAATACTTTGAACTTATCAAAGGATTCACTCTTTTTATGCATCAAATACAAATAGCTATGTCTTGAATAATCATCTATAAATGTTATAAAATATTCATAACCTCCTCTAGCTTGTACGTTCATAGGCCCACACACATCAGTATATACCAGGTCCAACGTGGATTCAGATCTATTTCCTTTAGAAGGAAATGAGGCTTTGGTTGATTTTCCTTCAATACAAGATTCACAGGTGGGTAATGGATCACTATTCAAGCCATAAGGATCCCATCCTTTGCTAACCTGTCAAGTCTTTTCTGATTGATATGACTCATTCTTAAGTGCCACAGATCTTTTGAATTAATACTAAAGTCATTAGATTGTCTTGGTTTCATCAATTCTGTGGTGTTTAGTGAGCCTGCCATAGGTTCTATAAAGAACAATCCCTGTTTAATTATTGCATCAAAAATAAAATCCTTATTCTCATATATTGAAACAATTTTTCCAAAATATAAGGAATAACTAGATTTTATTAGACAAAAAATAGAAATCATGTTCCTTATAATCATTGGCATATAATAAATATCCTCCAAATATAGCCTATGAACACTAGGAAATTCGAAGATAACTACTCCCACTGATTCTACTTAAACATAGGAACCATCTACTATCTTGATTTGAAACTGTCTGTAGGTAGTCTTCTCCTTTGTTGGAACCCCTGCAATGAATTGCAAACATGGTTAATGGCTCCAATATCCAAGAAATAGATAAATTTGCCACATTTCTAGTTCCTAACAAAATTAGGAAACCCATACCTTGTTTTCTTTTGAGGGACTCAAGGTAGATTGGATAGTTTTTTTTCCAGTGGCCCATCTCATCACAGTGGAAACACTTTCTGTTGATGTTCTCTTTGGCTTACTTTTTCATGGGTTTGGCCTTGACCCCTATTTGGGCCTTCTTTTTCATTAGACCGTTCTTCTTCTGCTTGCCCTTACCTTTGGGCTTTGAAGAAGATGCTACATTAGCTTCAGGCCAATGAGCCTTGATATTCAATATCTCCTCCATGCTCTGGAGGGTATTCCTCAACTCACTCAAGGTGTAATCCTTGTTGTTGAGCTCATACTCCAACTTAAAATACTGAAAAAAAGAGTTTAAGCTATCGATGATCATAATCATCTGTGTTTCTGCATCCATATCCGCCCGAAGCATCTCAGCCTTAGTAACCACAGAGATTACCTTCATCATGTAATCCTGCACTGGTTCACCAGGTTTCTGTCTGAGATTATGAAAGGTTTGGATAGCTTTCACTCTTACAGACCTAGTCTTCACACCAAACATCTCATGTAGGTGATGGAACATTGAACGAGCAGTTTTCATACAAGCAATTTTCTTTTGCAACATACCGCTGACAGAAGCTAGAATATAACACTTAGTAGTCTTGTAAGCATTCTGCCAACGCTCATATTGTTGGACTATCTCAGGAGTCGAATCTCCACCCGAAGGTGAAGGCTCATTTTTAGTTAACACCAATGAAATACGTTCATATTGAAGAACAATGTCAAGGTTACGTATCTATTCATTAAAATTGTTTCCATTTTCCAATTTGTTCTTTATCAAGAGCAGGGTGAGTGGATTCATTTTGAGGTTGATAATGTCTGAAAATATAAATTATTAAAACATGAGCATACTAGTCAACAATATTGGAACTTTGTACAAAATCATGATGCATGTATGCATGATGATAGTTTTAACAGACTAATAAAATTAAAACATTATACGACGGTTATTTTTCTTATCTATAACAAACTAAGTGACGTTGGGCCATCTTATCCATTAAAAGAAAAACTGGGACCCTCCCACTCAAAAAACTACCAAGCATCCCATGCCCAACTTTTTGAGAAGTGTCATAATTTGGTCCATACTTTTACCAACAGAGCTACGGTGGGCAGTTTATTGATTAAAAAACATGTTGAGTGTTTAACCATTTGATTTGTTCACTAAAGATACTTGCAAACCATGCCTCGGTGAGAGGTCACATTTGCTACCAATAAGTGGACTTATCCTTAAGGAAACCCAAACCATGCAAGATCTAGGATTCATGCCCTCCGATGGGGAGTAACACTTCACCACATGCAAATAGGCCATCATTTGGAGACCTTGGACTCTCACATAAGCATCCTTTCCCACTCAATCTTTTTGGGCTTTAAGTTTTAAATACCATCTTGTCTAGATGCAATTTATTGTCCATCCTATTTTGTTTCACTATATATCTTATACATAATGAATGCATGAAAAGGCCCAGGGTTGGCAATTTTCTAAATGAAATCAATCACATAATATCATATATTATTTGCATTCATTTCTCTATTCATTACATGAACTAATTAAGCCATTTTTTATTGTCCATCCTAGAAATATAAAAAAAATTACAAGCCTTTTAGGCCCAAAAATTCTTCTTAGACTTGAATCTTCCACTTCAAACTCTTCGCTCAAATGATCTGGCCCATTCGGTAAATAAAATGTAATGGCATTTATAAAAACCGAATTTTGTCACTTTGAAAATAAAAAATGCAGCACTAGATTTTCATAAAACTGAATATTTGTTATGAAAAAAAATCCAGCACTTGTTGTCATTAAAACCGAAACTCCTTCCCTTAAAACAAAAAACCAGCATTTAGTATTTTATCAAAACCAAAACTTGATTCCTTGAAACAAAAATCCAGCACTTATTTTTACATTAAAAACAAAAACTAGATTCATTGAAACAAAATTTCAGCATCTTTGTTTTCACAAAACCGAAACTATGCCAATACACAAAAGGATACACCGAAACCTTTACCTCTCCATTTCTTCAATCCATGGCTTCTTTATCTTCATCATTACATCAATTAATACATTATAAAATCAAAGAAAACAGAAAAACGAAGCCAAGGAGGAAACATGGTGATGATAGACCATCCTCCTTGTTACTACCAAATGAAGAAATCTTACATGGTAAATTTAACTTCTATGGACAACCAAAAGAGCAACACATACACCATATATATTTCTATCACATAAAAATATGCCGCATACAAAAAATGATTGGGTGCCCTCAACCAAATAGGAATAGAAATCATGCATTAAATCCTTGCTCTGATACCAATTGTTGGATCAAGAAAAAGAAAGCATGCCATATTTGGAGAATTGGTAGATTTCAAAACTTTTTAAAAATCTTATTAGAAGCGGAAGCAATATCTCCAAATCATAACGCCAATCTATACATGATATGGTATGAGGATAATAATAAACACAAACAAGATAGTGATATTACCGACTCCTTCACTACAACTTTCATTTCTCGCTGTGCTATCCTCTCCTTCTTCTTGTATCTAAAGACTTTTGCTTTTGAATCCTTTTCTTTGTCAATCTATCCTCTCCTTGTTATTGTATCCTCAACCAATTTGATTTACCTCTTGTTCTTCCAGGATAAATTGATTAACAAATTTCTTTGGTGGGAAAGGAGAAGAAATGTTTGGAGGAGATTTTTCTTATAAGATATGAACCAAAAATGGGACTCTTCGCGTGCAAATTTCAGCTCACTTATGCATGAAAGGAGAGAGAGAGTTAAACCATGGAAGAACACCTTCTTACACCCTAAATTTCGGTTATGCATGGAATGGAAGAACAGAATAGCATCCAATGCATCACTCTTACTTTAATCAATCATAAAGTAGCCAATAAATGAGACTCTTCCCATTTGTCTTTAAGATGGCTATATGAAAAGACTATTAACCTAAATATGACCTACCAATTTCGGTTTTGGAAGATGGAAGAAGGAAGATAGTTCATCCAATGCACATCTTTATTCTTTAATGCAATGAATGCTAATAGGTTATATGCTAACATTAAAAGATAACTATTAAACCATTTAATGGTAAGTTCATAACTCCATTTAATGATGATAAACCATAATAAAGACCATCTTTATTTAGCAATTTAATGTCAAATGTGCAGCTGCACAATTAGTCCATTAAAACCGAAATTGCTACTCCTTTCTTTAAAAAATTTGTTTTAATCTAATCAATTATATTAAACCAAAGTCTAGCCCATTTCTAAATGAACATTGGGCTTCTAATTAACCATTAATTAGTGCAAGCCCAATATTCAATTATGGTCTTCTGAAACCTCTATTTATATTTCTTACTTACCTTGATAACCTTCCTTGAAGCCAAGTGGAGAATCTTATTGGAGTTCAATAATTCAAGCTCCAATAAGCCTAGAATTAATTTAATCTCACTAGAATTAATTCTAGCTTATTAACTAAATGTTATTCCACTAAAGAAAATTAGTTGAACTCTTGAACTATTAAATATTATAAGAACACATATTTTACGTCCAATTGCAAACCCTATTTAGAACCTTATTATAACTATCCGCACAACAAAGAGTAAAATTACCGTTTTGCCCTTATGTTAGTTTTTCCTTCTAGATCTCCCGTTTTACTTTATATGGTGATTAACACACAAGATCTCATCTTGGTGTTTAGACTTGATAGGTAGGTAGTCCATTAAACTACTGGTGCTAGTTTAATCACCAAATCTCCTTAAAATATCTACAAGTGATGATATCACTATAAACTCTTTATTTGAGTAAATGTTCCCTGACACATGTTTCAATTAATAATTCCAACATACAGACACTGGATTAATACTCTGTAAAAATCTATTCCGATCATATCAAGAATTATAATGAAACACATATGAGTTCATCACTCATCAAAATTGTGGTTCATAATAAGCAAATGCTTAAGTTGTATGTTTTAAGATTAAAGTAACAGCCCACTTTACTCTTGAAAACATACCTGATTCCATATTCATTTAATAATCCCATTATCGATAATCAACTACTATCATGATATGAAACTCATCATTCCCTTGAAGTAAACTCCTTTATTTACACGGAGATAAATTGCAACACTACAGTCTAAGCCATAATCAAACAACCAACTTGATTATTCAACTGTGAATCCATTAATATAGATTCTAATAGTATACATGTTTCCCATACATCTCTATGTATATGTATACTACTTACAAAAGAATCTTGGTACCTTATGACTAGATATACAATGCTCATTAAAAACAAACTCTTTTATTTTATTAATAATAAATATTTCCATTACAAAACTGTAACTGAAGAAGATTAAGGTACATGTAAATACACTTGCTTTTTAGGGCACTATATTTACATAACTCTAACACTTTATTCAAGGTGGAGTTAAAATCTACACATATAACCCAAGGCATATTACAATTGATTCCTAAATGCCTGAGATTATTCAATAAATCATTCCTTTGGAATGAAAAATTGCTTGCATAAACTACTGTAAGAAAAATGAACACTTTCTCAACCTTAAAGGAGATCTTTAAGTGCATTATTTGTCAAAAATCCTAGAAACCTCCATCTTAATTCTATCTAAGTTATAATAGATGATGATTCTACCTAGGATGTGGTAAGTGTGATTAGAGACAAAACTTCATTGCTTCCATAAAATTTCAAGCTTTTTAATGTTATCCAACTTTATTTTTGTTTCCAAAAGACCAATTAGAAAAGGCTTTTCCTTGAAGAAAAAATCATTCAATGCATGTTATTTTAAAGGATTATTTAAACCGCTAACATTTTAAACTATAATGGACATTTAATGTTTTTCCCCTTTGTAGCTAGAACCCTTGCTCCTCTGGCATTTTCTTATACTTGATACAACCTAAAAAGACTCCTTATCAATATGATAAGAAGTTTTTAAATCATTATTAACTTCTCTTAAAGTATTTCCATTCTGGACTTTAGAAATGAGACTAGCATTACCTTACTCAAGTTCATTCTTATTATATAAACAAGTTATTTATACTAGTTTAAAAGATTCAATTATATTATTTGTAACTATTGTTTCACCAAGATTCACATCATGCTTTATATAACCATTTTCCAGAAAATTATCAACAACTTTAAAGACTAGACTAAAATTAGGAACATTCTAGTGATGATTGGGTAGAATAACTATATTACCTGAGTCCTCATCAGTTTTCCTCGAGCTTGGAATAACTTTAGTAGAATTCTCTGCAACTTTTATAACTTTCATAGCTTCCAGTTAAGAAGGTTCTACCTGTAGGATTCCAAACCTCTTAAGGTTTCATGCTGGGAGGTCTCCAAGCATAGGTTATTTTTGCTTTATCCTCCATTAGCACCATATTGTCATTAAAATCCATTATAGGAACTTCATTAGGTAAATCTATGAATGCCTCTGCTGCTATCCATATTCTTACAAAGTTTATACTTTTATTCTCAATAATAGCTTGGTCAAGACACAAAGGTCTTCCAATTGAGCTAGCAAGGTAGTTGAGACCTTTAGTGTTCCAATACTCAAGTGGTTTGACATATACACAAATCCATAAAGAAATGTTGATATGTTTAAGATCTTCAAA
Organism: Erythroxylum echinodendron; assembly: GCA_027575705.1. Taxonomy (NCBI): domain Eukaryota; kingdom Viridiplantae; phylum Streptophyta; class Magnoliopsida; order Malpighiales; family Erythroxylaceae; genus Erythroxylum; species Erythroxylum echinodendron. Next base: position 34,032,554 of record JANZXR010000005.1, on the reverse strand, counting down.
TTTAATCATAAGACTCTAAGGTTGAACCAAGAAAGGTTTATTATTCACATGCCATAGACCAGCTTTTATAACTTCAGTGACTAAATTAAGGGAGTTAAATTGAATAGAGAAAATGTCTTCATTGTTCAAGATTATATCAAGTGGTTCAAATTGTTTACTGTTGGCAGTAGCCCAGTTTTTCATGATAGGAAATGGAATTCTTCTTTTTAAGAAGAATCCAATAAAAGTAGACTTCCATTTCTCAACTCTTATATAAAGGATGGATATGAGTGGGAAAACAACCTTATGGTCTAACGTAGGGTGGGGGAATAAAAGGTGAGTTTGGATTTTGGATTATGGTTCCTTACAACTTGCACCCGGGTGTGTCTAGTTGGAGGGATTGGAATGTGAGCAAGAACATCTTGAGAAGTTGGAGAAGATAAAGGAGTTGACAAAGAAGTAGAAGGGTTTAAGGATAGTGAAGGAATCTTAGGAGATGAAGAAGAGGAGGGTAATAAAGGCAAAAGATGTTAGAATTAGAAAGCGTGGTTAAGGACTATTGGTTAAAATAAAAAACTAAAGGACCAAAGGAACCTAGATGGAATAAACTAAGAAGAATGGTAATGCATAGGAGCTAGAGAGGAAGAGGAAGGACAGCATGTGAAGAAATAGAAGTAGAATGGGATAAAAGCAAGGATGAAATACTAAGCAGAAAAACAAAAGAAAACTATTAGAGAGTCTACGAGTTTTAACATATCAAAATGAGATTAAGGTACTATAAAATATAGTAAAAATTAGAGCTATAATACAAGAATGTAGGAACTTCATAGAAGGAGCTTTACGGCATGAGATGGCACTATCATCCAAACCCCTCATTTTCTGCTAGATAAGTTTTAGTGGTATTTATTAGAGGAAAAGGGATATATATATATATATACTCAAAAAATTTGATTTGTGCAAATTATTCCCCCAACTAATGAAAAGATCTTGACGGAATTGCCATATATGAAATTGAGCACAATTTTGCAAAGAAATAACCCACTTCTTTCTCGAGAAGAGACGAGAAACATGCTCAATATCATTTGATTGAATAGTTGACCCAGAACCAAAACAGGCCACCCTTGAGAGAAATAAATGAATTCCAAAGATCTTGGGTAAATCCAAAGAGCGTTTTCCTGTACGTTCATCACAAAATATTTCTAGATCCCAATATATCCAATTCCAGATAGATGCTAAGAAGCACAAGCCGGAAAATACAATATGAATCATCGCACCTACGGTCCAACCAATTGGGAGAGAATCAATAGATTCCTTTTCGGGAGCGATTCATCCTTCCTGAACGCAGCATACAACTCTCTGTTGTACTGCGCTCTCCAAATGTGCTTGTTCCCTCCTTCTTCCTTACCATGGCAAGTCTTTTTGAAATAACTTCGATGAGAAGAAAAAATAAGGCGTTAAGAGACCCTCACGGCCCCACCTTAAACGCTCTAAGATCCTTTTTCAAACCTGCTTCCATTTGGAGTCAAGAGATAGATAAATAGACACATCCCATTGCACTAATCGGGGGCGTTCGTAGTGACTGATGGGGTCGAAGGGGAGCATTCCACCTTAGAGGAAGCACACACACATATATATATATATTCTCTCTTTTTATCATTCTTTTAAATCATTGATTATGTTTTCTTTTTTTAAACTAAATTTATATATCTATATATATATATATATATATATTCTCTCTTTTTATTATTCTTTTGAATCATTGATTATGTTTTCTTTTTTTATAAACTGAATTTATTTAGTACCTGGGTGGGATGAACCTTATGATGGATTTTGTGATTTGACCCTATATTTAATGCAATTTGATTTTTTATTCATTGGATTCAATTATGCACTTTGATTATATCTTGAATTAATATTTTAAGGATATTAATTCATTTATGATTTAGTGTATTTGAGATTGGAAATCCTTTGTATAAATAGATCTAGCATAATTGTAAGGAGTTGCATGTAATCCTACAAATAGGACAACAAAAATCTTTCAAATTTAAAGAAAAAGAGAATTCAGTTAATCAAACTTGGATTAGGTGTTGATAATCTTGAGAAAGATATTAACAAAAAATAAGAATTTCCATGAGTCATTTTGGATTGGAGCATCTTACTATGGGTTGCAATAGAGTCCACTTTAGAATTAAGCTTCCTAATCTCTTCCTTTAATTCTTCATTTTTCTTGCTTTGTATGGTAAGGAAGTCTTCTAAAAGGGACTCAAAGGTTTGATTTCTGGGGAGGGGGTTGAATGTTGTAAGGTGGAAACCAAGCGGTTGCTTATTTAGAGTTATAAGGTTAAACATATTTTTGTAATAAAGATTGACGTGGTTTCTCCATATATAACTATAAGTGTTTGAAAATAGATCATTCTTGCATTTGGAATTGCTAATAAAGCTAAAATGTTACAAAAAAGGATCACGTGCAAATTGGTTCCTTAACTAGCAATTTGTAGCTAAATGTTTATTGTGAGGTTCTTCTTCAAATCTTCCAAAACTGCTCTATTTTGTTCCAATTCTTCTCCAATTTTGTTTTTTTAACTTCTATGAGTATAAATATAACCTAAAAAGACAAAATTTTATAATATATATGAAAACAAAGCTAAAAATAATGTATGTCTAACATATATCAGAGTGGGCCAGAGAGAGTAAGAGTAATGAAACAAAAGCAAACACCCAGAAAAATTTCAAACACTTTGTTCAATTAAAAAATTAGAGAGAAACATAAGGGCAAAAGTTTGAGCTTGGTAACGATACTGGGGAATGTCAGAGATGCATTCTTAGCCAAATGTTATATGCTTTTTCTTATTTATAAAGATTATTTCACTTCTTAGAAAGTTGATGCTAATGTTACTTTAACTAGTGGCTTTATGTCACTTTTTTAGGAGTTTGATGATCTCTTCTAGACGATATAAAGAGTCGATACCACCTATATGAGGGATTGAGTATTGATTTGACTTCATTTTAGGTGTGCATATTTTAAATAAACCAACCTGTCGGCAAATCTAAAGGAGACCAAAGAGATATAAAAGCATATAGAGGTTCTTTCGGATAAGGTCTACATAAGGGAGAATCTAACCTATGTGGCTTCTATTTTGTTAGTACTAAAGGAAGACGGAAGTTAAAGAATGTGTGTAGATTATCAGTCCATCATCAAAATCACTTTAAAGTATTTAAATCTTATTCTTAGATTAGATGATATATTTGATGAGTTTTTTGGTGTTTACTTATTCTCTCAAATTGATTTAAATTTTGGATACTATCAAATAGTATTAGAGAAGGAGATAAATATAAATTTTACTTTAAAAAATAAATATGGAATGTATGAGTGGTAACTAATGCCTTTTGGTTTGACTAATATAACAAACTATGTTTTACGTGAATTTTTAGGCAATTTTCTGGTAGTATACTTTGATCATATTCTTGCCTATAGTATGACAATGGATGTGTATGTTTAGTATTTAAAAAAGATTTAGCATGTGTTTAGACAAGAAGAATTGTATACTAATTTGAAGAAATTCACATTTTATGTTTAAAAGATTGTGTTTCTTAGATGTGGGGAGTGAAAAAGGTATAAAATAGATACATGAAAGTAAGAGCTATTAGAGAGTGGATAATACCTAAAACCATAAGTGCTGTTAGGAGTATCTACAAGTTGGTTAGTTTTTATAAAATATTCATTAATAACTTTAGCATAATGGTTACACCATTGATTGATATAATAAAGAAGAGTGCATGTTTTTAATGGTGTGAAAGATTAAAAGTTATTCTTTACATTATTCAAGGAGAAGTTGAGTTTGGATTCAGTGCAAAGTTGCGAATACCGTACTGGACTGGGTATCAGAATAAGTTTTGGTATGGTACTATACCAGTACCAGTCAATACTGGGTACCGTTTTGGATAATTTTTAAATTTATAAAATAGTCCCTAAAATCTTTTAAATTTGCAGAATAGTCCATTGGTATATTGTACAGTTGTATACTGTATACTTACAAGTTTACATCAACCCTGTTTCCAAAAATCATAATAATAAATAATCATCACAATTAACAATTTAATATGAAATAATAATAACTTTCATAATTTTCACATATAAATAATAACCATAATTAATAAGAAAAAAGACAACCATCACAATACAAATATAAAAATAAGAATAATACAAAGTATTTAAAATATTACAATAATACAATTTCATCATTTTAATAAACAACAATATCAAAATATCCAATAAAAAGAACAATAAATATCCTTAACTATTACAATTTCATTATGACGAGAAAACAATCAAGTTGCAGTTAAACCAGAAACAAAAACATTTATAATTACATCATATATATATAGAATTTAATATAAACCGATAAACATCAAATATAAGTAATATTAAAAGAAGAGGAAAAAAATAACTTAGAGCGAAATTCAATCGTCAACGGGAGGATACCCGCTATAACTGCACTGACCCAGTTATCATTTGGTACAAAATCCTCATCATTGAGAGGAGCTTCATCATCATTACTATTCAAATTTAATGCACCAAATGACATGTCAATGCTTTTCCATTCAAGATTATCTTCCAAGTTATTGACATCTACTAAATTCGATTCTTTAAAAACCCAATCCACCAAAAGCTCGATATTATCAAGGAAAATTAGATCAGTTGAACTACTTGTACTATTAAAACTCCTACTAAACAAAAAAATTTAATTATTAGAAAATTATAAGAAATTATATCAAAAATAATAATGATAATAACATATATTTCCCTAAAATTTCCATTTCCAACAATCACAAAATATTCATGAAACAATTTCTATTTTCAACAATTCTCATTTCCATCAATAACAAAAAATTCATAAAACAATTTTCATTTCTATCAATTCTCATTTCCAACAATCACAAAACATTTATAGAACAATTTTCAATTCCAACAATTTCTAACAATTCTCATTTCCAACAGTCACAAAACATTCATAAAACAATTTCCGTTTCCAACAATTCCCATCAATTCCCATTTCCAACAGTCACAAAACATTCATAAAACAATTTCTATTTCCAACAATTCCTGTATCCAACAATCACAAAACATTCATAAAATAATTTCCATTTCCATCAATTCCCATTTTCAAGAATCACAAAATATTTATAAAATAATTTCTATTTCCAACAATTTCCAACAATCACAAAACATTTGTAAAACTATTTCCATTTTCAATAATCCCCAACAATTCCCATTTTCAACAATCACAAAACATTTATAAAACAATATCCATTTCCAACAATTTCCAATAATTTCCAATAATTCTCATTTCCAACAATCACAAAACAGTTTCCATTTTCAATAATTCCCATTTTCAACAATCACAAAACATTCATAAAATAATTTTTATTTCCAACAATTCCCAATAATTCTCATTTCTATCAATCACAAAACTTACATAAAAGAATTTCCAATTCCAACAATGCCCATTTTCAATAATCACAAAACTTTTCCATTTCCAACAATTCCCATTTCCAAGAATCACAAAATATTTATAAAACAATTTCCATTTCCAACAATTCTGATTTCCAACAATCACAAAACATTCATAAAACAATTCTCATTTCCAACAATTTCCAACAATTCTCATTTCCAACAATCACAAAACTTTCATAAAACAATTTCTATTTCTAACAATTTCCAACAATTCACATTTCCAATAATCACAAAACATTCATATAACAATTTCTGTTTCCAACAATTTCCATTTTCAGCAATCACAAAACATTCATAAAACAATTCTCATTTCCAACAATTCCCATTTCCAATAATCACAAAATATTCATAAAACAATTTCTATTTCTAACAATTTCCATTTCCAACAATCACAAAACATTCATAAAATAATTTCCAATTCCAACAATTCCCATTTCCAAGAATCACAAAACATTCATAAAACAATTTCCATTTTTAACAATTCTCATTTCTAATGATCACAAAACATTCATAAAATAATTTCCATTTTCAACAATTCCCAACAATTCTCATTTCCAACAATCACAAAACATATATAAATCAATTTCCAATCCCAACAATTCTCATTTCCATTAATCACAAAATATTCATAAAACAATTTCTATTTTCAATAATTCCCATTTCCAACAATCACAAAACATTCATCAAACAATTTCTATTTCCAACAATTCTCATTTCCAACATTCATAAAACATACATAAAACAATTTCTAATTCCAGCAATTCCCATTTCCAATAATCACAAAATATTCATAAAATAATTTCCATTTCTAACAATTTCCAACAATTCTCATTTCCAATAATTACGAAATATTCATATAACAATTTTCATTTCCAACAATCACAAAACATTCGTAAAACAATTCTCATTTCCAACAATCATAAAACATTCATATAACAATTTTCATTTCCAACAATTTCTAACAATTCCCATTTCCAACAATCATAAAACATTCATAAAATAATTTCCATTTCCAACAATTGCAAAAAATTCTTATAACAATTTCCATTTCCAATAATTCCCAACGATTCCCACTTCCAACAGTCACAAAACATTTATAAAACAATTTCCATTTCCAATAATCACAAAATATTTATAAAACAATTTTCATTTCCAACAATTCCCATTTCCAACAATCACAAAACATTCATAAAATAATTTCCATTTCTAATAATTTCCAATAAATCTCATTTCCAATAATCACAAAACATTCAAATAACAATTTCGATTTCCAACAATTCCCATTTCCAACAATCACAAAACATTCATAAAATAATTTCCATTTCCAACAATTCCGGACAATTCTCATTTCCAATAATCACGAAAACAATTCTCATTTCCAACAATCACAAAACTTTCATATAACAATTTTATTTCCACAATTTCCAACAGTCACAAAACATTCATAAAACAATTTCCATTTCCAACAATTCTCATTTCTAATAATCACAAAACATTCATATAACAATTCCCATTTCCAACAATCACAAAATATTCATATAACAATTTCCATTTTCAACAAGCTCAAAACATTCATAAAACAATTTCCATTTCTAACAATTCCTAATAATTTCCAATAATTCTCATTTCAACCAGTCACAGTACATTTATAAAACAGTTTCCGTTTTCAACAATTCCCATTTCCAACAATCACAAAACATTCATAAAATAATTTCCATTTCCATCAATTTCCAATAATTCTCATTTCCAACAATCACAAAACTTACATAAAAAAATTTCCAATTCCAATAATGCCCATTTTCAATAATCACAAAACATTCATGAAATGATTTCCATTTCCATCAATTCCCATTTCCATGAACCACAAAATATTCATAAAAAAATTTTCATTTCCAGCAATTCCCATTTCTAACAATCACAAAACATTCATAAAACAATTCTCATTTCCAACAATCACAAAACTTTCATAAAACAATTTTTATTTCTAACAATTTCCAACAATTCCCATTTCCAATAATCACAAAACATTCATATAATAATTTCTGTTTCCAACAATTTCCATTTTAACAATCACAAAACATTCATGAAACAATTCTCATTTCCAATAATCACAAAATATTCATAAAACAATTTCTATTTCCAACAATTTCCATTTCCAACAATCACAAAAAACATTCATAAAACAATTTCCAATTCCAATAATTCCCATTTCCAAGAATCACAAAACATTCATAAAACAATTTCCATTTTAACAATTCCCATTTCCAACAATCACAAAAAATTCATAAAATATTTTCCATTTTCAACAATTCCCAACAATTCTCATTTCCAACATCACAAAACATACATAAATCAATTTCCAATTCCAACAATTTCCAACAATTCCTATTTCCAATAATCACAAAATAATCATAAAACAATTTCCATTTTCAATAATTCCCATTTCCAGCAATCACAAAACATTCATCAAACAATTTCTATTTCCAACAATTCCCAGCAATTATCATTTCGAACATTCAAAAAACAATTTCTAATTCCTGCAATTCCCATTTCCAATAATCACAAAACATTCACAAAATAATTTCTATTTGTAACAATTTCCAACAATTCTCATTTCCAATAATCCCGAAACATTCATATAACAATTTTTATTTCCAAAAATCACAAAACATTCGTAAAACAATTCTCATTTCCTACAATCATAAAACATTCATATAACAATTTTCATTTCCAACAATTTCTAACAATTCCCATTTCCAACAATCATAAAACATTCATAAAATAATTTCCATTTCTAACAATCACAAAAAATTCTTATAACAATTTTCATTTCCAATAATTCCCAACAATTCGCACTTCTAACAGTTACAAAACATTCATAAAATAATTTTCATTTCCAATAATCACAAAATATTTATAAAACAATTTTCATTTCCAACAATTCACATTTCTAACAATCACAAAACATTCATAAAATAATTTCCATTTCTAACAATTTCCAACAATTCTCATTTCCAATAATCACAAAACATTCATGTAACAATTTCGATTTCCAACAATTCCCATTTCCAACAATCACAAAACATTTATAAAATAATTTCCATTTCTAACAATTCTCGACAATTCTCATTTCCAACAATTCGCATTTTCAATAATCACAAAAACAATTCCCATTTCCAATAATCACAAAACATTCATAGAACAATTTTTATTTCCACAATTTATAACAATCACAAAACATTCATAAAACAATTTTCATTTCCAGCAATTCCCATTTCTAACAATCACAAAACATTCATATAACAATTCCCATTTCCAACAATCACAAAATATTCATATAACAATTTCCATTTCCAACAATCAGAAAACATTCATAAAGCAATTCTCATTTCCAACAATTCCCATTTCCAACAATCACAAAACATTCATATGACAATTTCCATTTCCAACAATTCCATTTCCAACAATCATAAAACATTCGTAAAACAATTTGCATTTCCAACAATTTCTAAAAATTCTCATTTCCATTAATCACTAAAAATTTTCCATTTCCAACAATTTACAACAATTCCCATTTCCAACAATCACAAAACTTTCATAAAACAATTTCCATTTGTAAAAATTTCCAACAATTCCCATTTTCAATAATCACAAAACATTTATATAATGATTTCCATTTCCAACAATTTCCATTTTCAACAATCACAAAATATTGATAAAACAATTTCCATTTCCAATAATCATAAAACAATTTCTATTTCCAACAATCAAAAAACAATCATAAAGCAATTCCCATTTCTAACAATTGCCATTTCCAATAATCACAAAACATTCATAAAAGAATTTCGATTTCTAACAATTCCCAATAATTCTCCTTTCCAATAATCACAAAACATTCATATGACAATTTCCATTTCCAACAATCACAAAACATTCATAAAACAATTTATATTTCTTATACAATTGTTTATTTCATACACGTCTATTCATAACATAATGATCAAGTTGAAGGATTTATTAATAACATAAGGATCAAGTTGCTTCTTTGAAATTTTTTTTTCTTATTTAAAGTTTTGAATCTTCTTTTTATTTCTAACAAACCATAATATTATATACATCATTCTATATTTCATTCTTAAATATATAAGTTGCTTTTACAATTTTTAATTGGCATTAATAAGTCTAGGTATAAATGATTGGAACCTGCAATATGTTCACAATTTGAAAAAAAGTAATTCTTTTTGGGAAACATTTATTACATCACTACTTTTACACATTATCTATTATAAATGTTTATGATACCCCACACATATATATTACCAAATAATTCAATTTCGACATATTTTATACTCAATTAATTAATAATAATTACAACTGAATTATCATTACTTTACAATTGCATAATTATATACTCAACTAATTATTTATCTAACGTCAATAGTCAATATTCAAATACTAAAAATAAAATATCATTTCATAAATATTAAGAATTTGTCAATTAATGATTTAAGTCTTTTGCAAGTTTACATCTTTAATATTGTCGGTTTAAAATTTTAATGTAAGTTGTTTCAACTTTCAAGTTTCATCTTACAAACTTTCAATTGAATGATTGAATCAATTCAATTCTTCACATGTTCTTATGTGGCCATGCATTTCATTCATCTAAAAACTTATCATAAATTACCATAGATGTCTTTTAATCGAATATACTTAAACCAATCTTTATTTTACAACCACACCAGAAATAAATCAACCAAACAATAATTCATCTCCAATTTTTAATCTAACCACGCAAATCACAAAACAAAACCATAATGTCTCATTCAATTCTGAATTGAATCCAATATTCAATTCAGAAATCACATACCACCATTACCATTTCATCATTTCAACTCCAATATTCAATTCAGAATATCACAAATTTATAACACCACCATAAGTTGTAACAATAATCCAATTCCAACTCGCAAATCTCATTCAATTCAACCCAAATCACAAAACCAATTCACAAATCCAACATCCAATCAATCATAATAAAAAATGCATTAAGCAGGAAAAAATTCATTGAGAAAACTTATAAAACAAACCCAAAACCAATTCACTATATTCGACCTTCGGCTTCGGGTATTGGAGACGGTGGTGGTGCGGACATGTGGTGGCCAGTGACGAGCAGCAGCGACGTCGTTGAAGGTAGAAGAAGAAGATGAGCACCAACAACTTGCAGACGTGCAGATGAGCAGCAGCGACGACGTGGTACAGTGGTGGAGCAGTGGTAGTGCGGTGGTGGGTGAAGAAGAAGAAGTGAGATGAGAGTGAAGTGAGATGGTGAGTGACTGGTGCGGGTAAGACAGTGAGAGAGAGATGAGAAGGTAGAAGAAGATGATGAAGAAGTGAAGGCAGAAGGTGCGAGCAGCTGTGGGAGAATATCAAAAGAAGCCTGAAGTGAAGAAGGCAGAAGAGAAGCCTTCATTTTTTAGGGTTAAGTTTTCAAAATTTTCAAATCGGTCCTTCAATTTTTAAAAAATTATGATACTGGCTAGAATCTAGCCAATATTTCAGATACTGGCCAGTACTGACTAAAAAAATCAGTACCGATTGGTATTAACGACCAGTACCAAAGGAACAAATACTGTTCCGTTTACCGATCGGTATGGAATAGTATATGCTCCTTTGATTCATTATAATCAAATGGGTTTGTTTTTGCCTAATGACATAATTATTTAAAGGCATCTTTTATCTTATTTATATTCATTTAATTAACAGATATATGAGATAATATCCATAGGATAAATGTATATTGCAAGTGAAATTATGATGAGATCATAATTATGAGATTCATATTTCCATTATGTATTACTCCTAAATTATTCCTAGTAATTATTCTTTTAAGATTAGACATTATTAAAGAATTAAAAGACTAGAACATGTTATGTTTCTTTCATATGAATGAAGTAGTTGATCCTATAAATTTAAATAAATATCTAGTGCATTTTAGAGAACAAGTTTACTGAATAAACCCAATATAAGAATTACATTTGGAACATTACTTATATTTTTATAAAAATTCTCATTATGATCGTAGTATAAGTGATCCTTTAATTTGAGATCTTTAAAATATCTCACGATTGGATTGTTATATTTAGATAATACTTATAACCTATTCTTGTCAAAGATAACTCTATTATTCCCTAATGACATCCAAAAGGTGAGGTGAATTATATGTTCATAACATTCAACAATTTTTCTAACCATTGTACTCAATTAACATCAATGAATATAAATAAGTGCAAAATGCTTAAACATAAGTTAATTAAAAAAAATTGAACAATAGGTTAAAGAGGATAGTGAGGAGAGAAATGAAATTGATATGTATTGGTTCAACAATCAACCCTTGCCTATGTCCATTTCCAATTTTTTTCTTAGAATTCCACTATAATTCTTATTTCAAGGTAGAGAATAACCTTTATACAATCCTTCTTGGTAAAAGGAACCAACCCTTTTTACATTCTTCTTATAAGGTTGTCACAGGTTTCTGATATGAAAAAGCTTTAATAATTAACCTCAATATTTCCCCAAGCGTATGGGCCATTCGCGTAGTACCTGAGGTGTTGATTCCACAAAGAGGGTTAATCTAATCCTAAAATCTAAGGCTGAACTTAATTCGTAATAATTCGAAAAGAACAAAACTAAACAAGAAATTATTTCAATTGCACAATTAATTCCAATAATCAAATTCGAAAATATAAATAAGATAGCAAATGAAACACCCGATCACAAAACAACCTAAAAACTACCAATTGAGAGAAAGGGATTTTTATCCAAATTTAATAAAAACCTAATTGATTATGAATTTATTGAATTACCAATTCTAGACGGTCCTAAGGTTGATTACTCCCTCTCGAGTTATAATCATTAACCCTAATTTATAAACCTTAATTAGATTATAAGAATTGTAATCTCTCGATTCATAATTTATCCAAAACGTAAAGTAGATCTGAAATTGTCCAAAACTACTGAAAATCTATGCAAGATCTATCGTTACACAAATTTACCAGTTTGATTCAATTCTTGATCTATTAAATTACCTAATTCTTGTTAGCCCAATTTAATGATTTTTCATTTGGTTCACTCTCATTTTGTTACCGAATTATGCAATTGCAGAATTGAAATCACAAGAAATTCAATAAAAATGCTACAATCAAATTTCATTAATAACAAAGACAAAGTATCCCGAAGGTGAGTTTAGACAAATCCTCAACATTCAACAAATCTATCATCTATGACAATCTTAAATTCTATATAATCATAAAGAATGAAATAAAGCCAGAAATAGACTCGAAATAGATGACGGAGGCAGGAATGGTGGGAAAACTCCTATTTTGGGAAGTACTTCACGTAGGTTTCTTCTCCACTTCTCCCTTCTTTCGTTTCTTCCTCAATCTCTCGATAAAGCTCTCAAGGGTTTCAGGATTTCAGCTTATGCAAAAGCTCTCTCCATTGTATTCTTCATGTTCTTTAAATACTTTATGTGTCTTAAACAGCCCTAGGGTTTTTTGGGGTCAAAACGGTTTTAAAAATCCCTCAAAACTTGATATTTTCTTATGTTTGCGCGTCAGCTCGATGCAGGCTATAATCGTGGCCTGTATAAAACCTTTATGTTAGGATCATGGCCCAAATGCAACGATCGTGGGCTGTGGTGTCTTCAGTCATGATTGTGGGCTGGCTCCCGTGCGTCTCTGAAAATTCTTCGTTCTTCTTTGTTGACCCTAAAACACTAACAAACACATCAATGTACCTCAAAAAGATAATATTTAAGCTCAAAGACTTATACTGACCTATAAAAACACTTAAACACAGAAACTAAAACAATTCTAACCTAAACACATACTAAACACTTAAATTAACAATGAGTACATAAAAAATTAAGCCTTAAAACAGGATGCAATTCATACCTATCAACATCCCTACACTTAAAAATTTGCTTGGCCTCAAGCAAATAATAACAAACACAAGACACATAATGCAATAATGAGGCAATGGCTTCAACTTCATGAAATAAATTTAATCTTAAACACAATCATTTAAGTTATATCAAATCATTAACATGCAAAATCTGTGTCTAGGGCTTTGAACTAAATATAACAATTTAATTGAGATTTAAGTGTTAAATTATTTTTCCAATTGAACACACACATTATTAATTCTTTGGTCATTCAAACTCTGTAACTGCTCCTAAGTACGTTTTCATGAAAATTCAAGCTATTACAAGTTTGGTAGGTTTTTATTAGAAAACACACATTTTTATATTTTATTTCTTTGTTGAACATAGACTTAGTCTTTTTACGCGGAGGCAAACATTGGTAATGAATATCAATCCAATTACTCGAGTAAGTCATGTTTTTGTTAAGCTGCTTAGTTGGAATGTCATTACATCTTTTTGACACGGAGACACACATTTGTGATGCGTGTCGATTTGATTACTCGGCTATATCACATTTTTAGCTGGCCACTAGCTCTATTCATAACCCGAAGGCTAGCGGAATAATTATTTATTTAACAAACATTTTTTATTTTTATTTTATTGCCTACTTTGTTGTTTTAGCTACTCGTTTCCATGAAAAATACTAGTAAAGCTACTTAAGTTGAAAGGCATCAAATTATAAATGAATGTGGCAATTTAAAGGGTGCCAAACTTAAACTAAATACTAATTAAGCTATAGATTTATCCAAAGACCCTAATTCACTAATTTTTGTGAGTTAATGATTCTTCACATCCTAATAGACCATGTTCAAAATTAAATTAATTTTAATCCATCTAAGCCATTGACACATTCAAACAATTCACAAAATGCAACCTAATAACTATCATACCATATGTAAAATCACATACAAAGCAAAACACATAACCCTCCCCACATTTGAACAACTCATTTTCCTCAATGTGACAAGGGAACAAACAAGCATATAAAAGAAAAGAAGAAATATAAATTAATGTTAAAAAATAAAAATATAAAAATAAAAATAAAGATGAAGACTAATTGGAAAAGAAAAAATGGGTTAGACAAAATCTCATGGAGATTAAACGCCCTAAGAGTCAACATAAATTACTAACGTTTTATTGAAAGCCTAAAACAAATCTAACTACACTTAAAATTTTCAAAAAAACTTCTAAACACACTAATTTATGGTCCTTAGCTCAACCTTGCATCCATATAGGCATCTTAATTACTCAAAGATAAGGAAATCACTTCCTTATCTTTGGGAATTGCTCCTCCAAGATAAATCTTTCAACAATGCCCATTGACTTTAAAAGTCTCCTTATTAGCATTTTCCAGTTTGAGGGCTTCATGATCAAAAACTTGAATGACCATAAATGGTCCACTCCATCTAAATTTTAACTTCCCTAGAAATAGCCTCAATCATGAATTATATAGCAGAACAATGTCTCCTACTTTGAATTCCTTTTGTTTGTGACGAGCATTGTGCCATTTCTTACCTTTTTACTTGTAGAGTTTGACATTTTCTTACTCATTAAAACGAAACTCTTCAAGTTCATCTAGTTATAGAACATTATAAGTCTTGCAATTTGCGAATATTCTTTAATGAATCAATGGTAAAATCCCATATGACCTAGAAATCCTCGCACACCTTTTACATTGCTTAGCAGTGGAAGTTTCTCTATCACTTTTGTTTTTGCTCTGTTAACTTTGAATCCTTGATATGATATTTTATGCCCCAGCACTATCCCCTCTTGCACTATAAAATGGCATTTCTCCTAATTCAGCATCAAGTGTGACTTTTCAGATCTTTGAAGAACTCTATCCAAATTAGTTAAACCCATGTCAAAAGAATCTCTAAAGACCAAAAATCATCCATGAACTCCTCCATTATATCTTCTATCATGTCAGCAAAGATAGACATCATACATCTATGAAATGTGGATAGGGCATTGCTAAGTCAGAAAGGCATCCGTGTGTACGCGAAGGTACCATAGGGGCAATTGAATGTAGTCTTTTCCTGATCATTAGGGTAGATGAAAATCTAGTTATATCCCGAATATCCATCTAAGAAGTAATAAAAATAATGATCAGCTACCCTTTCTATCATCTGGTCTATAAATAGAAGAGAAAAGTGATCCTTCTTAGTCATTGAGCTGAGTTTGCGATAATCTATGCGTACTCTCCATCCTGTGACTGTCTTTTTTGAAATTACCTCTCTACTATCACTTTTTATTACTATCATTCCACCCTTCTTATTTACACATTATACTGGGCTAACCTATTCACTATTAGAGATGAGATAGATTATCCCTACATCTAAGAGTTGAATGATTTGCTTATTGACCACTTCCTTCATATTAGGATTCAACCTCTATTGATGCTCCCTCACCGTTCTAGATCCTTCCTCTAAGTTTATTCAGTACATGCAGACAATTGGGCTTATACCTTGAATGTCAGCAATCTGCCATCCAATGGCTTTCATTCGCTTCCTAAAAAATTCTACCACCTTACTTTCTTGTTTCTCATTCAATAGGTTGGAGATTATTATCGGTAATGTTTGACCTTCACCTAGAAAGGTATATCTGAGATGTGCAAGTAAAGATTTAAGCTCTAATATCAATGGTTTTTCTGTAGATGATGGTATGGGTGCTTTAGTTCAAACCAATTTATCTTAATGTATTTGAACATATGACTCCTCCATCTCATCATCTCCTTTAGATTCAAGATTTTGATATCCATTTTCTGCCTCTACCTCCACTAACCATGCTTCAATGATGCAACTCTTAACTTGTTCTTGTAAATTTTGATCCATAATTTCAACTTTTATGCATGGGCTACTCGTTATTGGATTCTTTAAGGCCTTATTCATATTGAATTTGATCTAGTCCTCACCTATTTGAAGTGTTAATTTCCCTTTGTGAATGTCAATTATGGCTTTTCCTGTATTCATAAATGGTTGACCTAAGATCAGTGGGCAGATCTTATCTTCTTCAAAATCTAGAACCACAAAATCTACTGGAATAATGAACTTATCCATTAGCATCATAACGTCTTCCACTACTCCAAATGGTCTTTTAATGGATTGATCCACCAACTGAATTAACATTGATGTAGACTTGACTTCACCCAGTCCGACTTTTTTGAATATCAACAAAGGCATAAGATTAATGCTAGCTCACAAATCACACAAATACTTTGTAAATTCAAACCCATCAACCACACATGGTATTGTGAAACTCCCCTGGTCTTTCAATTTAGATGGCATTTAACTGGTGACTATAGAATTGCAGGTGCCAGTTAGAGCTACTGTTTGATTATCTTTCCAAGTACCCTTCTTTTATAATATATCCTTTAAAAAATTTGCATATTTAGGCATGTGTTCCAACACCTCTAAAAAGGAGAGATTGATTTGTAGTGTCTTTAATTTCTCAATGAACTTTGCAAATTGTTCATCTAACTTCTTCTTTTGTAATTGTTGAGGAAAAGGGATTTTAGGTTAATATGGTGGAGGGGCAACATAAGGAGGATATTCACTTATGTCCACTTCTTTCTCCTTCTCTTGATTTTTTTTAGTAGGATGGATGGGCTCCTCTACTGTCCTTTTGGGTGGTTCAAGTTCCTTCTCACTTTGAAAGGTAATAGCCTTTAGTTTCTCCTTTGGTTTTGTTTATGAAGTGCTAGGAAGATTTTTCAAATGTTGCATAGAAAAGGCATTTGACAATTGATTCACTTGGCCTCTAGATTATGGATTGAGGAAGCATGATTTTTAGTGACCTACTCAAATTTTCCTTCCAGTTTCTTTTATGCATCGTCTAGAGTTCCGAGCTTATCTAAAATTCTATCCAACTTGGATTCCATTAAGCTCAATTTCTTTTATTGGATGCTTACTTGTCCTTGTAGCCTAAACTGTCCTCCAACATTATTTGTCCAAGAGAAGTTAGGATGATTCTTTCACCTAGGCTTGTAGGTGTTGGAGTAGCGATTGTTACCCCCTCCTCGTCCATAGAACCCCCCATATAATTTACTTACTTCTAATTACCTTCCTTCATCAAGTAACAGTTCACGGTATCATGGTCCATCTGTCCACAGAGCTTATATTTTAGTTTTATGACCTTCACCTAGGCTGAGGGCGAAGCCTTCATACTGTTGAGTTGTCTCATCAAGTTGTCAATTTACACTTTCATTTTAGCCATCTAGTCGATATCCATAATTCCTTTGTGCTCTCAACAAGTAGTAGTCTACCTACTCTACTCGTTCGTCTAGAGACGGCTATTACTAGCCATCTCCTCTATTAGCTCTTACGCTTTCTCAACTGTCTTCCTTATCAGTAATCCTCCTGAAGCTACATCGATCGTGCCTTTCGTCCGTGGGTTTACTCCATTGTAGAATGTTTATAACAAGAATTCCTTGGGTAAGTTATGGTGTAGGCAGTTCCTTTGTAAACCCTTGTATCTCTCCCACGCTTCGTAGATCAATGCCCCATCACCTTGTTGGAAATTGGTAATTTCCTTGATGATCTTAGTGGTCTTGGTCAACAGGAAATACTTATCCAAGAAAACATGAACTAGATGATCCCACGTCATGACATTGACTGGGGTAAGGGAATGGTACCAAACCTTTGCTCTATCTCTAAGGGTAAAGGGGAAAAGCCTAATTTGGACCACATCTTCTGACATTTGATGATACCAAAAGGTATCATAGATTTCGAGAAAGTTCACCATATGTGCATTTAGATCTTCATTTGCTAATCCATAAAACTACACATTCTGTTGAAATGTATTAAGGAGAACTGGTTTTATTTCAAAGGAGACTGCTTGAACAAGCGGCCTAACAACTCTTTGATTTGCCACATTGAACCCTGGCCTCATGAAGTCCATCAGAGTCTGCTATTGATGTCCTTGGTTTACTCCGTGGTCTATGTTCTATTGAAATTCCTTGGCCATTATTGATTTCACGATCTCTTCTTCTTCTTCTCACCGAGCTTTTCTAAAGGTTCGTTCTAGTCGTGTGTTGTCTAAATTTGCAATTTCAGCTGCGTGACTCGAACCTCTCATAACCCTTGTGTTCATGCAAGAGCATAATTTCAGAAGTAGAAATGAAAGAATGAAAACAAAAGATTAAAAAATCACTAAACACCTTAAACTAAAGAACTAAACTAATCACCTCCCCGACAACAACTCCAAAAATTTGATCGCAGGTTTCTGATATGAAAATGATTTAATAATTAACCTCAATATTTTCTCAAGCATATGGATCATTTGCTTAGCACCTAAGGTGTCGATCCCACGAGGAGGGTTAATCTAATCATAAAATCTAAGGCTGAACTCAATTTGCAATAATTCAAAAAGAACAAAACTAAACAAGAAATTATTTCGATCGCGCAATTAATTCCAATAATCAAATT
Organism: Erythroxylum echinodendron; assembly: GCA_027575705.1. Taxonomy (NCBI): domain Eukaryota; kingdom Viridiplantae; phylum Streptophyta; class Magnoliopsida; order Malpighiales; family Erythroxylaceae; genus Erythroxylum; species Erythroxylum echinodendron. The sequence continues at coordinate 34,013,656 of JANZXR010000005.1, read as the reverse complement.
CAAAAATATAAATAAGATAGTATATGCAACACCCAATCACAAAACAACCTAAAAACTACCAATTGAGAGAAAGAGAATTTTTATCCGACTTTACTAAAAACCTAATTAATTATGAATTTATCGAATTACCAGTTTTAGACGGTCCTAAGATTGATTACTCTCTCTCGAGTTATAATCATTAACCCTAATTTATAAACCCTAATTAGATTATGGGAGTTCCAACCTCTCGATTCACAATTTATCCAAATAAGAGCTGAAATTGTCCAATAAACTACCAAAACCTATACAAGACCTCTCGTTACATAAATTTACCGATTTGATTCAATTCTTGATCGAATAAATTACCTAACTCTTGTTGTCCCAATTTAATGATTTTTCACTCGGTTCACCATCTCAGTTTATTACCAGATTATGCAATTGTAGAATTGAAATCACAAGAAATTCAATAAAAATGCATCAATCAAATTTCATTAATATCAAAGAAAAAGTATCCCGAAGGTGAGTTTAGATAAATCCTCAACATTCAACAAATCTATCATCTATGGCTATCTCAAATTCTATACAATCATAAAACTAGATATAGACTCGAAATGGATGGCGAAGGCAGCAATGGTGGGAAACCTCCTATCGTAAGAAGTACTTCGTGTATACTTCTTCTCCACGTCTCTCTTCCTTCATTTCTTCCTCAATCTCTTGATAAAGCACTCTAGGGTTTCAGGATTGTGGTTAATACAAAAGCTCTCTCCATTGTGTTCTTCATGTTCTTTAAATACTTCGTGTGTCTTAAGCATCCCTAGGATTTTTCTGGGGTCAAAACGGTCCGAAAAATCCCTCAAAACTTGATGTTTTCTCATGTTTGCTTGTCTACCTAATGTAGACCATAATCCTGGCCTGCATAAAACCTTTCTGTCATGATCATGGCCTGTGGCAAGGTCTTCTATCATGATCGTGTCCCTTAGGCCATGATCATGGGTTGGCTCCCATGATTCTATCACAAGCATGGGTTGTTGTTTTGGCCCAAAAGTCTTTGAAACTTCTCCGTTCTTCTTTGTTGACCCTGAAACACTAACATACACATCATGGTACCTCAAAAACATAATATTTAAACTCAAAGACTTATACTAACCCATAAAAACACTTACACACATAAATTAATACAATTCTAATCTAAACAAATATTAAACACTCAACTTAACATTGAATACTTAACAAATTAAACCCTAAAACATGATGCAATTCACACCTATCAAAGGTAAAAAGGAACATAAATCCCACTTGGATCACCCTGAAGTACAATATCCAATACCCTAACAAATTATTACAACTAGAAGATATCTCACTTATTCACTTGAAAACTCCAAAATGGCTCATTTATACAAATATGACATAATGATGCTCAAATGATTGAAAAAATCTTTAAAATGTGTGTATACAAAACCCAAAACCTTCTTCATACCAAAACCAAGTAGACAACAACTATTTATAGTGTTTTCGAACCATAACTAGTCATTACAATATCTGTATAAAATGTACTGGTTGACTAGTATCCATTCATAGCACTAGATTCATTAGTCATTGGACACTAGTTAACCATTACACATATTGTTTTATCAATTGATATGTAATTTTATGTTTTAAACTGAAAGTGCATAGTGCAATTGTAGCTAGCACTAGCAAGTATGGATTGATCCCATGAGGACTAGAATTACTACTACTGATAGTCTTTCTATGATCTAGCCTAACAAATTATGGTGTTCTAGATCAAATGAAAAAATAAAACAATAAAATAAAATAGATCAATGCAATTAACTAACTATAATGAATATTTAACTAAGAAAAAATAAAGGAAAATAATGGTATCTGGATTTCGAATCCCCCTAAGATTTCTCATGCAATCATGATTTCACTACTCAATTTAATCTATATTTTATTGGATTATGGAAATTCCTATCTTATGTTGATATGTTTCTTAAGACTATTACACATAACGCTTAGTTGATTAACTGAAATCTCTTTCTAATTAAAGCCCTTAAGATTGCATTAATTGATTCATGAATTTTACTATTAGGTTTTAACCTAACTTGGAGGATTTATATCAACTTATCTCTAGGTTTGCATGTCACTTCTTCAATTATGCTAGATCTATTCATACAAAAAGATTTCTCTATCTCAATTACATGAAATAATACAATAGCAATATTAATTCATGAATAATTAAGAACATATAATTGAATCTCAATGAAACTAAAGACTGAATTAAGTTAAAATAAAATAAATGTAAGGTCTGTCCTACAGTTGATCTAATCCAACTACCAAAAAATGTTTAGGTCATAATCGTAGCGCCAAGAATAAAGGAAAAATAGAAAACTAAAAGAAACATGATGAAATCACTTTTAATTTTCATGAAATCCACTTTAGATTGATGAAGATCCACCCCAAATGTGTTTCATTGCTTGTTTTTTGTTCTCTCTATCTTTATACGCCATTAATTTGTTTTTCCCAAGCATCCTACAAACCCCATTTTTGACTTCCCCTCATTTTCTCTTCATTTTATCCATTTATAGATTAAATTTGGGTTTTCTCCCTCAATCTTACTTCAATATTCAAAACTTGTGAAGAAACATGGTCCCAAAGAGCTACACATGTTGTTACACCACCATGTAGACTAACATGGGAAACCACCAAAATAGCTTCAATTCTTCTATTTTCTATTCTAATTTTGCCCTAATTATTCTCCTCTTTATCTGTGAAGGCTAATAAGACCTAAAAAAGAAATTGAAACAAAATAAGTATCATAGATAATATGAAACTCTCAAATAAACAACAAAAATGCATTAAATATGGGATTAGAAATATATTGTATTTAGAATTTATCAAACTCCCCTACATTTAAGCATTTACTTGTCCTCAAGTACATCAATTTATCACTTTCAATTTAATAAGAAACATCTCTGGAAAATCAACAACAACACCCAGTAAAAATCTCACTATAGAAACAATTTAGAAAATCATCAGACAAAAAAGATATCCATCAAAGTTATCCGTTATTCATTTGATTAGAAAGTTCATTGAGGTGTTATGCATTTATTTACCTACATCAAATTATAAATCAATCCAATTCAAGCCACAATTATTCAATTTTTAGCTCAATTCTCACCATTCCACTTAATGCATAAAGTGAACATATTTAAGAAAAATGTTAAAACCTTTAAACACTTTCATACCCTTTATTAAAAATGAAACACTATTAAACATTTTAAGAGCATTTTGAAGCTTTTTTAAAGTCACCTGGCCTTTTGATGTGAGAGTAAACACCTTGTCATAAATACCCTGGTCACTTTACTAGTTCACTATCTTAAGTGGATACTAGCACCTCTCGTTAAATTTGATCTTTTTATGGTACGAAACCAGTGGAGTGAAATTATTTTTTTCTCATTTATTAACATACTACTATTTTTCCTTTTATATATGTTTGTGAGATAATAAAAATGACCAAAAAGAATTCATTTTTAACTTATCGCATGTACAAATTATATATAAAGCATCATAATGTAAATCAAGTATCCATTCTCAAAATTAATGAACTAAATTGAAATCAAATTAACTATTAGAACTCATACTATTTGCCTAAACAAATTAAATCACAGCCACAAACAAACTTATAATGAATTATCTTGATTAACATCTCTTTAAAAAAATTCTTGAGTTATTCTTTATTAAGTTAGTTATAAAAAAATTGACAAGCTTGATTACTATGTCTTTCCCCATATTTAAGTTGCACATTTTCCTTAATGTATATAATGTGAATGAATAATGAAAAATATGAGTAACAGAGGGGTGAGGATATAGGTACTCCTCTAAAAGAAATAGATTTCTAATCTTGTTACTCCTCTAAAAGAAATAGATTTCTAATCTTGTCCAATGTCATCAGCATCCTTCCACTACTGGTGAAATCTTTTCTACTCTAAAGCAAGGGTCGATGTTGCCTTTATAACCTATAGAACTCCATCAAATCTCAAGTGACAAAATTAGGGCCATCAAACTAAAACTATGAAAATAACTAAACTACTAATGAGAATCCTACAAACTACTAATTCAAAATTTTTTAAAACACCTAATTATTAAGTTGCCTCCCAACCGATGCTTCTTTATAAATCTTATAATTGGACTTCTCAAAAAGCCCTTTTTCAGCCTAGATCTATAATTAGTGGTTTGTTCCCACTTTTTTCCATATAAAAGTTTAGTATTCTGCAAATAGGCCACATATTGCAAGATAATAAAGACATAAGTTATCAAATTAATAAAACTAATTAAATTCATTAATGTCCTTTTTAGTAACAAATTGTCAATATAATACAGAAACCACTCTTGATCTTTGATTGACTATAATAGTTTGTTTCATGGGAAGTAAAAGCCCTTCGTACTTAAGATGACTATTGATAATTCCTTGATGGCCTCCTTATTTATCTCCTCCTCTTCGTCTTCCTCATTCTACTCTCCCTTATCTTCTTCCTTCTCTTGTTGAACAACAACCTTTAACCTCTATCTTCTATGCTAAATCTTCTCCCTTTTCTTCTTGAACCACAACTTCCTCTATGTATTCAACCTCTGGCTCCTCTCTATTATAAAAAATTAATACACTTACATGATCCCTTAAGTTTAACTTAGTGTATTCAAATGAAGCAACCAACTCTTAGAGTCTAGGGAGGCCCCTTGTAATGCATGTGTTTCATGAATAACATCTCCAAGATGCTCCTCTCTTCTTGTTACTATTGTTCTAGAAACCTAAATGAAGTAGGATCATTCTATGTATAGTAATAAGAACTGCTCCACTATGTATAGTTCAATGCTTGACATTCATGATTAGGATGATCACCCCTAAAAATGTCACAACATGTGATAGATATTGATTGAGCTAACGAATACATGTCACCATGCCTCTCATTCCAAACTTCCAAATCTGCCATAAATGACGGCATGCCATAATCCCCCTGGGAATACTGCCCTCTCCATCCTTCCATTATGTTTGGTGGCTATAAAGATGACTACCCAAATCTTAAAAACAAGACACAAACATAAGATTAAGAAAGAAAGTTATAAGGAAAAATAAATATTAAATAAAATAAATAAAAACCACTTAAAAATAAAAAATGCCTAGATTAATAAAAACAAGGTTTTCCTAATTTTCTCGTCCCCAATAACGCCGCAATATAATTTTATGTTTTAAATCACAAGTGCGCAAACTCTAAATAATAAGCACTGATAATATTGATTAATCCCATGAGGACTAGAATTACTAGTACTTACTCTCTTTCTATTGTCTAGCCTAAAAAAAATATGGTGTTTAATATAAATCAAATGTAAAATTGAAATAACAAAAGTAAAACATATTAACACAATTAACTAACTAGAAAGAAGATTAAACTAAGAAATAATCAATGAAAATAGTGGAAATTGGATTTTGAATCCCTATAAGATTTCTTATGCAACTATGATTTTACTACTCAATTTAATCTATAGTTTATTAGACCACAGAAATTTCTATCTTATGCTAATATCTTTCTCAAAACTATTAGCACTTAACTTGTGGTTAGTTAACTAACATCACTTTCTCATTAAAACCCCTAAGATTGCATTAATCAATTTGTGAATTTTACTATTAGGTTTAACCCTAATCCAGGGGATTTATGTCGACCTATCTCCAGGTTTGCATGTAACTCCTTTCAATTACAATAGATCTATTCATGCAAAAGGATTTCTCAATCTCAATTGTATGAAATCATATATGAAATAATATACTAGCAATATCAATTCAAGAATAATTAAGAACATATAATTAAATCTCAATAAAACTAAAGAATGAATTAAGTTTAAGTAAAATCACTACAAGGTCTACACTACAGTTCATTTAATCCAAGTACCAACAAAAGTTTAACTCATAATCATAACATTAAGACTAAAGGAAAAATAGAAAATTAAAAGAACCATAATGAAATCCCTTTTAACCTTCATAAAATCCACTTTAGATTAATGAAAATCCACCCCAAATTTGTTTCAGTGCCTCTTAATGAATGAAAAGACTTATCTCATGAAGTTAGACGAAATGTTTATAAATGGTGAGCCTTTTAGATTATCAAATTAACATAGTGAGATTACAAATTATAATACAATATGTAAAATTACCTTGATGAACCTTGATATTCTTTTTTTCTTATTTTGATCTTCATTTCATTAGTTATAAACTTTAACTTCTCTTGTTTAGATTCATACACTATCTTCTTAAGTTTATGGCTTCATTTTGTTCTAATTTTTTTTCATGAAAATAATAAACACATTACTAGTAATTATGCTTTGTTATTATGAAAAAATCAATTGAGAAACTCCCTTAGTTAAACAATCTCCCCTTTTTCATGATGAAGGAAACTCATGATAACATAGAAAAATAACAAAATTAAACACACAAACAAATATCAAGGTGTTGATTAGCTCCCCCTTAATTCATGCATAAAACATAATTCAATATGAATAGCATAATTCAAAAGATTCAAAATCAAAGAAATATTCATACATTAAAGTAACATAAATTTATTCAAGCATATCAAAACAATCATTCCCTTTTTCCTACTGGATGTTATTACTCCCCCTAAATCTAATATCACCAAACTTTCTCCTCTTTTTTGGAATCATAAAAAAATCAATTAACCAAAAATGCATAACGTAAAGTGTTATGTCTCAAGCTAACTTAGAAAAAAATCAAAAAGTATCGGATTAGGATTGATAAATTTTCTTAGTAAAAATTGCTATTAAATATTTAAGAAGCCAAAGAAAAAGGTCAATTTTGATATGAACATCCCTAATTGTTTCTAATAAAAATCTGTAATTTCAATATTATGCCCTAGTTGAAAAATCCAATTAAAGCAACAAGGGCAAGTTTTGAAAAAAAATTTAGAGGCTGGAACTGTAACAAGTAAAAGCATAATTGCAATATCTAACAATCAATTTTATAAAAGGATGTATAGTTTTTAAAGCCCAAAAATTTCAAAAATAGAAACATAAAAAAGTGTTGAAAATACCAATATTGAACAAAATTAAAGATGTATTGATATAATTGAAAGGAAAAAAATTTAACTCCTTTTATAATTTCACTATAAAGGCCTAAATTTGAAAAAGTAATTCTTAAATAAGAAAAATATTGAAAATCCCAAATATGAAATTCAAGAATAAGAATTTTTCAATTTGATACAATCCGATGAGATTTTTCTATAATTAGTAATGATATTTTTTAAAGAAAAGAGTGAATTGTTTGGGACCTTGAAGGATATAAACATAAAAAATGAGACTAGAAGAAAAGAGGTAAAAAAAGATATTGAAAATAGACGGACTGGTTGACCACATGCCTTAATTGGCCAACCAGTGTTTATGCTTCAAAGATAACCAAAAGTAAGTAGTGGAGGCATGGAGAAAAAAAAACTAGATTGAATTTAAAACACGATCTACTAGTCAACTAGTTAAAAATATTGGTCAACCTATGTTGCTTATTTATCAACTAAGGATGGTGACCAAACTCTTCACAAACTCTTTACAAAAGAAGGAAGTCGCAAAATCAAGGATATTGCTTGACCAATAAAGGATACTAGTTGACCAGTGTGGTTGTCTAGGTGATTAAATAAGCAACCAAATAATGAACAAACTCATTAGAAAGGCAGAAAACATGGCTTTTGGTTACATTGGCCACACTAAGATATTAGTCAACTAATTGTTCTAAAAAGCTAAAAATCAACTTTAAAAACTCAAATTTAAACATCAAAACACTTAATGATCATATTAATTTTAATCAAGGATTATTAAAAACCTTATAGAGGACTTGGAAAGTCAATTAAGAAACTGAAAGGGGATCTTTATGATATAAATTTCCATCGACATACTATTGAAGTTTTAAATGAAAAACTTTCTTAACTACTAGTGTACAAATCATATCTTATAATATAAAAAGTATCGTCCCATGAGGATTGTTGTAGTCACCTAAAAATCTTGGGAATTTTGTTTAAGGTAAACAATACGATAATTTACTAAAAATTAAACTAAAACAAAGAATTGATAATTAAACAATAAAATAAGCAGTAGTGTATTAATTGATTGACTAATGATGAAAATTAGGAATTACTTATGTCCTTATTTATTTTCACTTAACCTTCTTCATAATTGATCTTAGATATCTAATAATTATGATTACTCTCTCTTAAGATCTAATCAAGTAACCTTAATTAAAATAGATAGAAATTGAATTATGTTCTCGTAATATATCAAAACTCTTCCTAACTATGTAACTGGATTTAATGCAATCTTATAGATAATAAATAAACAATTAACATCTCTCTTTAATTGACTATAAATTTTATATTTATAGGTCTATTAAGGTACTAGACCTCACTATGCTCCAGAACATAGGTGATCCAATCTAATCTCTTGATTCAAATTTAACAAATAATTCGAGTATTTCCTAAAAAATAATTTTTCAATCTATAGATGTAAATAAATATGACAATTGAATTATCATTAATATTCAACAAAAACAAGAATAAGAAAAGAGTAGAGAATTGAATTTGGATGTCTTCTCTTCTTTGCCTCAAGCTAGAAACTGCAGCTTTGTTCTTTAAATTTTTGCTCTTTAGATCTCCTCTTTTTATGTTTTCTAGCTTTCAAGTGATGTTTTTCTCTTCCTGATATACTTTTGAGACTTATAAGGGTTTCATGTGTTTATCTTCCAAAAATAGCCTCAAATTTTCAAAAATATAAAAAAAACTCACAACCTGGAAATTTTATTGAGAAAATTTTTAGCGAAATAATAACCTAAATAATGTAAATTTTAACTTGGTTTCCTCATTTTGTACAATAATCATTAATTCCAAGTATTAAGGTTTACACTTTAGAAAAACAATTATTAAACACCTTTTTCAAAATCCAAGCCTAAGTAATCATCACCAAGGATTTATATTCAATTTAAGCATAAAAGCAAGTTGTTATTTGTTTCTAAATTATGTAATAATAATTGCTTGATGTTGAATATTACTTATAAAAGAATTTATAATCCGTTGGAGGCTTCTCATCCTTCTCATATCTCTCACTTAGTTCAATAATTGTCTCTTTTGAAAATCTTTGGTTAAGTTCTCCACGTCCTTCAACAACATCTTCTATACTTTCTTGGACACAAAAAGGTTAGATTCATCATGATAAAATGCGTAAACTCCTTAATAATACTTAATTCAGCAACCACTATCTATACTATAAAGTAAATCACACGTTAATATAAAAATTACATACAATATATGATATACACAAGAAGGGGGGTTGAATTGTGGGTTCTTTTCGTGAATACAAAATCTTTAATATTTCTGATAAGAACTTCTCTAACTTGTTAAAAGAATATCACAAAATTGTTATATAGTTAAATTACAAATAACTTCTATATACTTGTTTAAAAAAACAAAATAAAATAAGTTGAGAGATAGAAGATAGACACTGCGATTTTATACTGGTTCACCCCAAACCGTGGGCTATGTCCAGTCCTCAGAATTCTTCTGAGTTCTCACTATACTTCAACAAGTTTACAAGTATTCTTTCTTCCCTTCCAGAGCTTCTTCAGGTCTCTTACACCAAGTATTCTTTTAGCTATCTTAGCCTCTCCAGGCTCTTAGCCTTTTCTTTCTCTTACTAGAAAGATATTGTGAGCTTTTGTTACAATAGGTTTTAGCTCTCCAGTATCGCACTACAGAATTTTTCTTTTCTAGGTATACACTTGAAAGCTCAAAGATGTTCAATCTTTGACTATGACTATTATTTATAGTCTAAGTCTCCAACTGCTTCTTGATTCTTGATAACTGCTTCTTAAATCTTGATAACCACTTCTTGAATCTTGATAATCGTTATTTAGTTGAGTTCTATAACGAACTCCAACTAACTAATTGTTTGATGTACTAGCATATCTTTTTCTTTGTATCGTCTGTGTTTTTCTCTTCTGTGTTTTGCTTCTTCTATATCTTCTGCTTCTTCTGTACTTCTTCTGTATCTCTGCTTCTTTTTTTGTTTTGCTTCTTCTATGTTTTGCTTCTTCTATATCTTCTGCTTCTTCTGTATCTTTGCGCTTCTTCTGCATTTTGCTTCCTTTTATGCTTTGCTTCTTCTATGTTTTTCTTCTTCTCTGTTTTGCTTCCTTCTTTGTATTGCTTCTTCTGTGTTTTGCTTCTTCTGTGATTTGCACTTCTTTTGTGTTTTGCTTCTTCTATGTTTTGCTTCCTTCTGTGTTTTCTACTTCTTCTGTATCTTCTGCTTATTTTGTATCTTTGCGCTTCTTCTATGTTCTCCGCTTTTTTTGTTTTTCTCTTCTGTGTTTTGCTTTCTTCTGTGTTTTGCTTTATTCTGTGTTTTCCACTTCTTCTGTGTTTTTCTCTTCTTCTGTGTTTTTCTTCTATTTTTGCGCTTCTGCACACTTAACACACTCATCAAACTAGTTCATTTATTTCTAACATTATTATTATTTGATTGTCATCAAAATTAATCATCGTAAAGTCCACCTGACTTAACAATCTCCCCTTTTTTTATGATAAAAAATAATCATAATTTAGAAAGATAAAAGTAAACGAACTAATATTATTCAGATAATGAATAAGAAAACATTAAGCAATATACACATATGCTGTCTTCTTTTCTTGTATCTATTCTTCTCTTCTTTCTTCTGCTTCTGCTTTCTTCCTTCTGCTTCTGCTTCTGCTCTTCTCCCCTTATTCTTTTCTTTTTCTTCTTCCTTCCACTTTTCTCCCCCTTTCTTCTGTTCTTCTCCACCTATTTGTTATTAATCAAAAAGGTTATCTCAAATGCTTCATAATTTCAGAAAACATACATTGCATATCATTTCTGATCAACTTGAGGTTTTCTTCTATTGGCACTCGTAAATATGCTACTTCCTCATGTAGATCACCAACTGAGTCACTCAAGTCATCAACCTTAGTATGAATTTCTTCAATCTCCTTCACCAAGGCTTCCTGACTCCACTGCTGAGAGTGACTAACTTCTTCCATTCAAATTGTAGGAACTTGATGAGGTGCACTTGATGGATAGAAGTTTGTTTCAACATATGTTTCTGAAGGTAAAATATCTAATTCAATGATTTTCAAAATAGGAGGTTTGAATAATTATTTTCCTTTAGGGAGATCAAGGACATCAGGTTTTGGTAGTTTTGATATTGTTTTGCCAAAAAGGTGAAGGACATCTTTAATTGAAAGTATAGAACTTAAATGTCTAAGGTGCATGATTAGATGCACAAGAGTTTCTAAGTTGAAACTAATACCTTCAACCAAGATAGTTCTAAACTGTCCTTTGGTCACTCTTCTAACTACCTGAGAGGTTGCATATGTGGTGAAACATCCACAACGACTTCCTGATGCTTTTGAAATATAGTGTTAAACATAGATTCCTCTTGATTATTCTGCATTGCATGCATCATCTATGCTTCTCATAGCTTCTTGTATCTGCTCTTCTGTCAGGTCACCTATTTTTCCTTCAGGGTACATCTTCTATTTCGCTTTTTTTACATTGCATTCAATGTTTGAAGCTCTAAGTTACACATCAGGTATAATCTTGATCAATGTTCTACTTGTAGCTGGGTAGATAGTATATCAATCCTTTTTCATCTTTAACAGATATGGTTCTAATTTTTCATCTCTCAGAATCCCATATAATCTTCTCTCTTCCTGATTCAGAAGAAGTATAGACCGATTGTTGACCTAGATAGGTTCAACATGTACCTTGACTAATCTTTTCACAGGTTCTCTTATGATGATTGAGCTTTTTCTTCTAACAGGTACAATTTCTTCTATCACCTTCATTCTTAAGTCCTCTTTTCTGATAGGACTATGAGATACCACTCTATGTTCAACTGATTTTTCTTTTTGTTAGTTACCAGTTGAAGTAATCTCTTTCTGACTAGTCTTCAACTTCTTATTTTCTTCTACCAGTCTAAAAGGTGGATGGGGTTGGGGTCTCTGCTTCTTAAACTCCAACTTCCTCTTAATCACTGTCTCTTTTGTTGACTTTGGCTGTTGTTGTTGCAAAATTAAGACTAAAGACCTAGTAGCCTGTAGTGTTTTTTCTACCTTCTTAGAATCTTCACCAGGAATCAATTCTTTCCCTTTCTTCTACTCTTGTTGTCGGAGAGTTAGTAACTTTGGTGATCTTCTTGATTTTTTGACTTGCTTAAAATCAAGTATCTCACCTTGTTTTTTCAACGATACTTGCTTCTCAGATAGATGCACCTACCTAGCTTTCTTCTTTTTATAAAATTTTCTTATCTTTAGTTGCTACGTCAGACGATTTATTCTTCTTTTCTTCTATAGCCATTCTTCCTGAGGGTTGAGGTTTCTTCTTCTCTATGGGAGTAACATTTTCACTCACACTGCGTCTGACAGTGTGCTCCCCCTCAGTCCTTATTTTCGCCACAAAAGTTGTCTCCTCCTTTTCTTGAGTTTTCAATCCCATTCTACATATAGTAGACGCATTAATAATGCTTTTGATATTCATCTTCACCCTGTTTTCTCTATCAAGAAGAATTTCAGAATCTCTAAAGATTCTTGTTAACATCATGCCATACAGTAAGGCATTGGAATTCCTCTTTATCTTCATCATATACCTCAAAACTAGGTGTGGAAGATTTATAGCCTGATGGTTGAGTAGATAGAACAGGCATTGTTCATCTATTGTTGTCACAACATTCTTCAATCCTGTTCTTGGTAGAATACAGTGAGAAAATATAGAATGTAGAACCCTAGCCTTCGGAACAAGATTTGACACCTTCTTGTCCTTTGGGTCACTACTTCCATATAGTTGTCAATTTACATGTGCCTTCTCTACAAGGCTTTTAGTCATCCATCTAGTGTTATGAGACACCTCTTCTCCAACACATGGATATCCACTGACCTTCTCGATTAGCTCCATTGACACAATAACCGACAATCTATCCACCATTGATACTGCAGTATCGTCTACTACTTTCATATTCTTCCAAAACTCATAAACTTCATTCAGATAAACTGCTTCACGAACCAAAAAAAAGCTCTTCCATCCCGCTGCATCGACTTATGATTCAATATCCATCTGATTCTTCTTTAAGGAGTTGAAATCAACGAGTCTTCCATAAATCATAACTTGCTCCATTATGATCTTTAGATAGTAGGAACTTTCTCGACGTAATGAGATTAGACTCTGAAGATGAGAATGTAAATTGAAAGGGCTTGATCTCAAGGATAGAGTAATGAAACTTTTTTTTTAGAGCTTCTGCAAAAGTCAATTTCAGAGGATTTAAAAGTATTCTAGATTCGGTGATGTTCTGAACCTTTTAAGAGGATTTCCCTTTATATTACCTTCTCAAAAGTTACCGTCTGTAACTTACAGTTACTGTGCTCTTGAAGACTTACGACTTTTTATTTTCCTTTTATAAAAATCATCTAGGCCATAACGTGTCAAATGATTAATCACTTAACACTACCATATTCAAGTTTCGTTCAATTTCTTTAAATCTTTCTTCATTCAAGGGCTTATTGAATATATCTTCCTATGGATGATTCATCTCAACAAACTGTAGACTAACGATTCCCCTCTGTACATAGTCTCGCAGAAGATGATGCCTAACTTCTATATGCTTTACCCTTGAATGTTGTATTGGATTCTTCGATAGGTTGATAGCAGTTATGTTGTCACAGAAGATTGGGATTTGTTCTCCTTGTATTAAATAATCTTCTAACTGATACTTAATCTATAACATCTGTGAGCAACAGCTTGTAGCTGACATGTATTCAGCTTCTACAGTAGATAAAGCAATTGAACTTTGCCTCTTACTAGACCGTGAAACTAGATTATGGCCAAGAAGGTGACAGCCTCCACTTGTACTCTTCCTATCAATCCTGTCTCCATCGTAATCAGCATAACAGTAGCCAATTAACCTGAAATCTTTACCTTTCTCATACATTAAGCAAAGATTAGTAGAACCTGATAGATAACTCAAAATTCTTTTAACAGCAATGTAACATCCCGTTTCCCTAGAACGGGTCGGACCTGAGAGACAGGCCCAAGTGAGGTCAATCGGAGAAGTTAGGAAAACACATCTCATGCTCATGCATCTGTGAACAGTGATATGTG
>JANZXR010000005.1:33988535-33999369 GCA_027575705.1 Erythroxylum echinodendron | reverse complement strand
TGTCACTATTCATTTATACACTCCTATTCATGGCAATTTACCAATATACCCTTCCTATTGGTGAGGGGATGTTACAAACATAATTACGTATGAAAGGAATATCAGTAATATGATTACATCATAATTTCATTTATGCTATGTCAGATATCATGGAGTTTATTAATTTGCTTATAGATCAATATCAATTCATAAATAATGAACACCAAATTAATAAAATATGTTTTTCTTTATTATTGAAAATAAAGTCTATGTAAAACTTTGTACCAAATGCACTAAAGATGATTGCCTTTAGGGTACTACTTTAACAACAAAGACATAAAAAACCAACAAAACCATCAAAAAAGGCAAGTAGGATAGTTACAGGTTCTAATGCAATAGTAGAGGAGGCACAAATGGTGAACCTGAGAGAGGAGTACCGAATATGTGGCCGGAAAACACGAAAAGAAAATAAGAAAGAGAGAGAGAGGGTGAGAGTGAAAGTGAGAGACAAAAAATAAAGAAGAAGACTATAGCAATTAGAGCACTACAACAGGAGCCAAGACAACCACAATTGAAACCAAATTAGGGGAGAGCCTCAGAACCAAAGAAGAAGACTACCACAATTAAAATAAAAATGTCTAATTAGGGTTTAAGTTGAGATTGAACCAAATAACTGGATTCTGAACGAATTCACAGCTTTCTTCATTTTTAGTATGTGTTTCCTTACTTTGTTTTCATAAGGATAGTTTTATTTTATAACCTAAAACTAAACACTGATTAATTTCATTTCAACAACTTTACTCACACTCTTTGTAGGATCAACCTAGACTTACCACTGTTATAGTAGTAGGCCTACTTAATTTATTTTGACTATCGTTACAACTCACTGTCACAAATCTAATAAGGACTCCATTATTCTTTAGTTAGAGCTTAAGAGCATAAGGCTACTAATAGAGTTGAAGGAATCACCCCAACATACTAAAGTAGTGGCTAGACTACAACATTCATCTATCATTGCCTCCATTTGACCCTTTTATTACTGCTATCACCTATGCCTAGTCATGCACCTCTCAACATTATAATCAACTATGGATCACTTGACTAGAAAGATATTTAGGTCAAATCCTTGGAGTCTAAAGAACTATTAAATATGGAAAATAGGATCTTATAGAGTGCATGTTGAGATTGAAGGCATAATATAGATGGGCAAAGGATGTTCTCATCCATATTGTTGATCATTTAGGAGTTATAGTTTCACCTCTACCTATGAGAACTAATAAACCTTCTCCATCACCTCAAAAATAAGATGATCCTATAGTAAAGCCGTTAGGTCTAGTTAAGATGGTGACCATAACTACACAGGATGCCAATATTCCTTTAACAGAGTTGACTAATTCACCTACTAAGATTGAGCATGAGTTTAATGATGATCAGATTATGAATTCCTAAATTATTCTGATCACTCAAATTATCTAGGATTTTAAAGATGAATGACTAATTTTATCTTTTATTTAAGTGATATACTACTGATAAGTAATTTTATATTTTAAATCACAACTGCAAAATGTAGTTGGAGCTAGCGCTGATAAATATAGATCAATCCCACGAGGACTAAAATTACTAGTATTGACCATCCATCTATTAACTAGCCTAACAAATTGTAATGTATAGGATAAATCAAATGCAAAATTAAAATAATTAACTAAAATAGATTAACATAATTAACTAGCTAGCAAAAAGATTAAACTAAGAAACAATCAAGAAAAATAGTGGTAACTGAACCTCAAATTCTCTAAGATTTTTCATGCAATCGTAATTTAACTACTCAACTTAATATATAGTTTATTAGACCCTAGAAATTTGTATCTTATGTTAATATCTTTCTTAAGACTATTAGCACCTAATCCTTAGTTGATTGGCTAAAGTTAAAACACCTAAGATTGCATTAATTGATTCGTGAATTTAACTATTAATTTTGACCCTAATCTAGAGGATTTATGTCGACCTATCTTTAGGTTTGCATTCAACTCTTTTCAATTATATTAGATCCATTCATACAATAGGATTTCTTAATCTCAATTACATGAAATCATACACGAAATCATACACTACCAATATTAATTTAAGAATAATTAAGAACACATAATTGAATATAAATGAAACTAAAGAATGAATTAAGTTAAAATAAAAATAATAACAAGGTCTATCCTAGGGTCCATCTAATCCAAGTACCAAAAAAAGTTTAGCTCATAATTATAACATTAAGACTAAAGGAAAAACATAAAACTAAAAGAACTAAGATGAAATCTCTTTTAATCTTCATAAAATCCAATTTAGATTAATGAAAATCCATCCCGAAACATTTTTCATTGCATGTTATTTATTCTCTCTATCATTCTAAGTTGTCAATATGCCTTTTCTTGAGCCCTTTAGGCCTCCTATAAACCTTTTTTTGACTTCCCTCATTTTCTCTTTGTTTTATTCATTTATAACTTGAATTTATAATTTTTGGCGTGGCTATGGTCATTTACACAGTTATGTATATGATTATGTAATCTTGCTTCAATCTTCAAAATTTGAAGAAACATGATCCTAAAGAGCTACACAGGCAATCACATGGTCATGTAGACTTCTACTGGCACCCATACCATCATGTAGACATACATGGGCAACCACTATAATAGCTTTAATTCTTCCATTTCATGTACTGATTTCACCCTAATTCTTCTCCCTTTTATCCGTCAAGGCTAATAATCATAAAAGCAAAATAAAAACAAAATAAATACCATAAAAATAAGAAATTCTCAAATAAATAAGCATGATGCATTAAATATGGGATTAGAAATATAGTCTATTTAGCATTTATCAAACTCCCCACATTTAAGCATTTACTTGTCCTTAAGCAATTCAATTTATTTACTCTCAACTTAATAACAAAAATCTCCAAAAAACATTAAATAAAGACGATGTCCATCAAGATTCTCTATTATTTATTCAATTGCAAAGTTCATTGAAATGTCAAGCATTTAGTTACTTGCATCAAATTATAAATCAATCAAATTCAATTATAATTCTTCAAATTTTAACTTAATTCTCAACATTCCACTTAATGCATAAAGTGAACATAGAAACGAAAGAAGACTTCCGTCGACAAGTTGAACTCATATTCATATGTAGCTCCCTTCTTTTTGGGTGTGAAGCAGTGTCAAACCAAAATACCCAACAAGCATTACCTCTCCCTGAAAAGGAGGTGATCCAGCCGCACCTTCATAAGAAAAATGCTAAAACCTTTAAACACTTTTTACCTTTTATTAAAATCAAACAATAAATTGAAACATTTTAAGAGCATTTAGAAGTCGTTTGAAAATTCACCTAGCCTTTTCACACGAGAGTATACGTTGTCATAAATATCTCTGGTTACTGAACTAGGTCACTATGTCAAATGGCTACTAGCACCACTCTTTAACATTAGCCTTTTTATGGTATAAAACCAGCACGTAAAATTATTTATGCTCATTTATTCACTTACTACTATTTTTGTTTACTTTGTATATATGGGTAATAAAAATTCCAAAGAAAGAATTCAAATTTAACTCAATGCGTTTACAAAATATACATAAAATATCATAATGCAAGTTAAGTATCCATTCTCAAAATAAATGAACTAAAATGGAATCAACTTAATCATCAAAACTCATAACTATTTACCCAAACAAAATCAAATCACAGTCGTAACCAAACTTATAATGAATCATCTTGATCAGAATCCTCTTAAAAATCTCCCAAATTAGTATTTATTAAGCTAATTGTAACAAAATTACTAGCTTGACTTGTTAAATACTAATTTGTTACATTTAAGTTGTACATTGTCCTTAACATATAAAACATGCAAGAACAATGAAAAATATGAATAATGGAGGGGAGAGGATAATTGATACCCCCTAATAGAAAAAGATTCCTAGTCTTGTCAAATGTCATCAGCATCCATCTATTACTGGTGAAATCTTTTCTACTATAAAGCAAGGGTTAATGTTACCTTTGTAACCTATGAAACTACATCAAATCTAAAGTAACAAAATTAGGACCATTAAATTAAAACTATTAAAATAACTAAACTACTAATGATAATCTTACAAGCTATTAAATCAAACAAAAACCTAATTATTATGTTTCTTCCTAACTAGCACTTCTTTACATGTCTTATAGCTGGACTTCTCAAAAAGACCTTTCTTAACTGCGATCTATAATTAGTAGCTTCATTTCACTTATTTTCTTACATAAAAGTTTAGTAGCCTATAAATAGGCCATATGTTATAAGATAATAAGAATGTAAGGTTTCAAATTAATAAAACCATTGAACTCCATTAATCTCCTTTTTAGTAACAAATTGTCAATACAAAAACGAATAACGTAACCCCTTAAATCTTGGAATGACTATGATAGTTTGTTTTACGAAAAATAGGAGCCCTTCTTTCTTAAGATGACTATAGATACTTCCTTGATAGCCTCCACATTTGGCTCCTTCTCTTCGTCTTCTTATTTCTCCTCTACCTTTTATTCTTCTGTCTCTTCTTGAACAACAACTTCCTCTTTTTCTTCAACCTTTATCTTCCTTGCTGAATCTTGTTCCTTCTCTTCTTGATCTGTAGCTTCCTCTATGTATTCAAGATTTGACTCCTCTCTCCTATAAACAATTAATACACTCACATGATCCCTTAAGTTTAACTTGGTGTATTCGGAAGAAGCCAATATCTCTTGGAGTCTATGGAGGGCAACCTTGCTTGAAGCAATGCCTTTTATTAAGACATCTCTAAAACGTTCCTCTTCCTCTTGTTATAGTTTTTCTAGAAATCTAAATAA
Source organism: Erythroxylum echinodendron (assembly GCA_027575705.1). Lineage (NCBI taxonomy): Eukaryota > Viridiplantae > Streptophyta > Magnoliopsida > Malpighiales > Erythroxylaceae > Erythroxylum > Erythroxylum echinodendron. The sequence goes on along the minus strand of JANZXR010000005.1, from coordinate 33,994,530 downwards.
AGCATGACTATTCCATATGAAGTTGTAATAATTTCTCCACTTTAGATTATGAGTATTCTTGTAATAGGTATCTTAAGGCCAATTTATACAATTCAAATGCTCCCAGTTATAGTTCGATGTTGAATATTCAAGATTAGGGTGATGACCTCTAAAAATGTCACAAAATTTTATATTGATAAACTATTAAATACATGTCACTATTACCTCAATCCAAGCTTCTAAGGTTGTCATCAGTGATAACATACCATAATCCCTATAAGAATATTTTCTTCTCAGTCATTCCATTATGTATGGTGCCTATAATAATGACTACCGAAATTATGAAGAAAGAAATAAAAAAGAAATAAATTCTACCAAAAAATAAAAAGACTATATTAATAAAAATAAGATTTCCCTACTATTCTAGTTCTTAGCAATGACACTAAAAACTTTAAATGTAATTTTTTGTTTTAAATCACAAGTGCGTGGTGTAGTTATAACTAACATGATCAAGTATTGGTGCAACGAGGACTAAAATTATTAGTAATTATGGTCTTTCTATTATCTACCCTAATAAATTATGGTGTTTAAGATAAATTAAATTTAAAATTAAAATAATGAACAAAATAAGTCAACACAATTAACTAACTCGAAAGCAGATTAAAATAAGAAATAATCAAGGAAAACAGTGGTATATGAACTTCAAAACCCCCCCAAAATTTCTCATGAAATTATGATTTCACTACTAAACTTAATCTACAGTTTATTGGACGCTGAAAATTCTTATCTTATGTTAATATCTTTCTCAAAACTATTCACACCTACCCTTAATTGATTAACTAAAATCTCTTTCTAGTTAAAACCCTTAAGATTGCATTAATTAATTCATGAATTTCACTATTAGTTTTAACCCTAATCTAGAGGACTTATGTCGACTTATTTCTAGGTTCCCATGTAACTCCTTTCAAATATGATAGATCTATTCATAAAAAAGGATTTCTCAATCTTAATTGCATAAAATCATACATGCAATAATATGCTATAAATATTAATTAAAATAATTAAGAATAAATAATAGAATCTTAATGAAACTAAAGAATGAATTAGGTTAAAATAAAATCACTACAAGGACTATCTTAGGGTTCAAATACAAACAAAAGTTTAGCTTGTATTTATAATATCAAGACTAAAGAAAAATAAAAAATAAAAGAATCGTGATGAAATCCCTTATATCTTAATGAAATCCACTTTAGATTGATGAAAATCCACCCTAAATAGGAATGTCAATTTTGGCCCGGCCGACTCAATTTTGGCCCAGATTGACTGGATTACAGGCTACAATTGTTAGGCCTGATCCAGTTAATGGATGAGATCATACTATCCCAGCCTAGCCTTGGCCTAACTATAATGTCAAAAATGACATTGTTTTTAATTTTTTTCAAAAAATATATAAGGTTGGGTCGAGCTGGCTATGGGCTAGTCTGCCCGTGAGTCAAGTTGAGCCCATTGACATCCCTACCCCAAATGTGTTTTCTTTCTTTTTTTTATTTTGTTTATCATTCTAGGTCATCAACAATCTTTTCTTGAGCCCTTTAAGCCTCCTCCAAACCCCTTTTGACTTCCCTCATTTTTTTTTGCTTTATCCATTTATATCTCAAATATAGGGGTTTTGGAGTGGATACGATCATTTGTATGACCATATCCCTCAATCTCTCCTTAATCTCTAAAAATTTTAATGAAACATAATCCTAAAAAGCTACACAGGTAGCTATATGGCCATATAAACTTACATTGGCACCCATACAATCGTATAGACGTACACAGGAAACCACCAAAATAACTTCAATTATTTCGTTTCCTATCCCGATTTCACCATAATTATTCTCATTTTTTATCCTTGAAGGCTAATAATTCCTAAAAAAACAATAGAAATAAAACAATTATCGTAAATAATAAGAAATTCTCAAATAAATAAGAAAAATACATTCAATATGGGATTAGAAATATAGTATATATAGTATTTATCAACTATTTTTATCTTCTCTTTGAAATTCATATTTACAGCTTTCCATTTAATCTTGGTTTAATGCAAGGACCTAGCCCTAATAAAATGATGTCATTTTACTTTTTCTTTTCCTTATTTTTTTAAATTTAATGAAATTGATATTAGCTATAGTAAAACTATTACACCATTACAATGTTTTCAATTAAAAGTTATCACTTAGCCTCTGACTTAAGTTTCGAAATATTGAGGGAAGTATTAAAAATCAGGAAATACATGGAATCTTATAAATGCCAATTTCTTTTAATTTTTAGGGTAAGGATGCGCTCCATATTTTTGGCAAGCATTACCACTTTAGTCCAATTTATGCTTTGATCAGCCACTCAATATTTGTCTTTGCTGACTCCCGTGTAGAGTCTTCTATTCCTTTCTTTCAACAAGAAGTAGAAGGTAGTTACAAAGGTTGTTTGATAAGGAGTGCATTCAGTTAACCTTTCTTTGTGAGAGCAATAATTTTGTTCAAAGTACACTCCCAATTCGATGCTAAAAATGATTAGTTTAGTAGCTATTGAGTGCATCCCCATACCACTTTGGAGTAGTTGCAATTAAAAAATAAATGGTTTCTTTCTTCCTCACATTCTCTACATAGATCACATAATGAATCATGTTGTCTGTACCATCTACTATTTTATGCGTGTTTGTTTTTTATCAACATCCATGTGATAATAGAAGCCTTTGGGTTAAGGGAGCTTTTCCAAAGGAGTGAATGCCATGCAACTTCAGGAGAGACACTATTAAATAGTGAATGACAAAAAACATTTGAGATGCGAATTATGGTATTAGGTGTCCAAATGATTGTATCTTCTCAATTTGTATCAGTGAGGGATAGAAGGTGATCAACTAAAACATGAATGAATATATAATTACAGGACCAGACACCATTAGAAATAATAGCTGAAGCTTTGGAGGAGTCTGAGATACGCTGTCCTAAATGCCATAGGTTGTTTTACAGGATTAGTGGACTAATGTTAGTCTAATTATCATACCACGATAGGTTGTTTTACCCATCCTCGTTCATGTCTGACAGGCACCTCGTAACGCTAGTCAAAATAAAATAACCAGACTACTATTGTAGCAGTGGTGACTCTAGGTCAATCCTATAGGGAGTGTTCGATTGGTTTATAAAATGAAATTAATTGATGTTTAGGCAATGGGTGGTTTTGGATTTAATAATAAAATAAAATAAAATAAACCTAATGAAAAAAATTAAAGAAAACATGTGAAAATGTTAAAACTGGGGAATTTAATAGGGATCCAGTTCTTTACTTCAATCTCGACCTACACCCTAATTAAGCATAATTCATTGATTTGTTGTTCTTTTATCTCTCTTAGCAATTATCAGACATAGGTTAACAATAAACTCTGTTAGTCCTATTTTTTCCTTAGATCCTAGTTAAATACGAAGTGCTTGTTAATTAATCCTAGCTATTGGAAAACATAAAATAAGCTTTCTAAGTTTATATGGACAACCACCTTACAATTCAGAAAAATAAAGAAATCTAAGTAATAATCACATAAACTTGGATTATTTAACATATGTTACATTATCTCTAACGATTCGAAACCATTAGTTGCTACACATGAATCAGAAATACAATGATTACGTATTGCATTTCATTTTAGCAATGGGTTTTCATGAAAAATGATTCAGTAGAGCATTAAAATCATCATTATTTAAATACCCAATCAATCCATACAAGATAACATAATCAATTTCTAACAAGAGGAAGAAATAATAGAATAATAAAAAAATCCTTAACTCGAGTTGTTAGCGTCGATATTACCTCCGAATCGGCGTTGGGAACATAGCCTTTCATGGGTCTCTACAAAGAAAATTGTTCAACCAACTCAAATAACCCTACCAAAACCCCCTTTGGTTCTTCACTCACTATCGCAAGCTTCTCGTCTCCTCACTCCTATTCACAGATTTGACAAATAAAGATTAAGGTCCACCCTACTTTTCACGCTTCTTTCCTCTCCCGCAACTCTCTTCTGTTTTCCAACCATACTACTACTCTCTTCTTTTGTTTCTTCGATGTGACGTTTTAATATCGTGGTCCACTGCTTCTGTTCACCTTTCTTTCACTTAACCCTCCAATGTCCGTGACATGCAGCTCTTGTCTGTACTTAACGTAGTTGCCTACGTTATGCAAACGTTGTCTGCATTTTCACATTGTTTACGTAAAATGCATGTTGTGTTTTGATGCTCCTTAGTGTTATCATTTTGTTTATGGCTTTCTCCTCATGCGATGTCATTTTCTTCTTCAGTTGCTATTGATTTTTTCTTCATTTTTCTAGCAGCACTTTTAATTTTTCTTCTTTATATTTTGATTTTTTTTTCTTGTCTTTTAATTTTATTCTTCTTGCTCCATGAAGATAAGTAAAAATTAATCTTTGGAAAACAATCCAAATGTAATGCTTTCGACTTACTTTAATTTCTTTAATTCCAAATTGTACCTAAAATCATATATGAATTAAAGTGAGTATCTTAGCATTTTTGTATCATTAATCTCTAAATGTAAGTGATTAAATGTATCAATAATTAAACACATATCAACTTCTCCCACACTTAACTTTTGGTCGTCCTCAAGAAAAATATCAAATTTAAGCTCAAAGACCTAAAACATTTACTCAATTCTATATTTTCCAAAACTATATAATCATAAACAAAGATGAATAACTTTCAAAAAATCATAGCAAGAAATCAACATTCCAAGCATTTACTCATGATCAATCAAAATTCAATACCTTTAAAAACTGAGCAATCTAACCGTACACTCGGCAAATGTGTTTAAGTGAAAAATATCTATAGGTATACTCAACACCATTCATGATCATGATAATCCAGAACTTTGCATATCATTTCGTTTCTCCAGCACTAATCACTATAAGAAAATTGCGTATTAGCGTCGGAATATTTCCGACAACAGAAATTCCGTCGCTAATTACCGACGGAATGATCATATTCGGTCAGAGAATAGATAGTTTTACCGACGGTCCAAGCCTCCGTCGGAAATATTGTAGGTAAAAATTTGGCACAAAATCTCCGACAGAAAATAGCGACGGCAAAGGTCTCGGCGACGGGAAAAAATGCGAGAATTGTTCTCGCAATTTAATTGCTTCGCCATTTACCAACGGTAAAGCACGCCGTCGGTATTTAGCTTCAATTTACCGATGAAAAATACTTCTGTCGGTAAATGATCGAATAATATCCCGACAGACAATCTTTCTGTCAGTAAATTTCTACAGATGTCGTATTGCCGACGGTAATAAGTTGCCGTCAGTAATACTAGAATCGTATACCGACGCACGTTGATCTTACAGTCAGAAATTATCGGCAACAGACCTTGTTTACTGACGGGAAGACAATTCCGTCGGTATATGCGGTTTATTTATAATAAAATATCGTGCTTTCACTGACGGATCTGCTTCCGTCCGTCGATAAAGGATTGAGGAATCAATTTTTCCGACGGTACATAAATTCCATCGGTATGCTCGTCTGCTGATACCGACAGCAAACGATTATACTGTCGAAAAATATCGGCAACAAAACCTACTTTCCCGACGGAATACGGTGGCCGTCGCTATTTGATTTTCAGACCGAATGTAAAATGCTGCTCTTTTACTGACAGACAGATATTTACCGACGGTAACTGTTGGCATATCCCGCGCATTTACGGACCGAATGATCTTGTACGTCGATAATTGTCGGCGGCCGCATGTTCTGGAAACCTATATTGCTGACGGAATTTATCGTTCCGTCGGTAATCCAGCGGCTATAAGTCGCCCCGTCCCCCCCTTCTCCCTCGCGCTTTCACTTCTCTCTTTGCTTAAGGTTCAGAGTTTTCGACTCCTTCTCTCGCATTTTTCGATCGTATTTGAGGTAAACTCTCATATAAGTGTATTATTTTACTAAAATAGCATGTTTTTAAGTTTTAAACGTGAATATTTGGT
>JANZXR010000005.1:33932497-33964265 GCA_027575705.1 Erythroxylum echinodendron | reverse complement strand
CTTAATGAATGCTAAAGGTCCACTTTATCCTTCCTTATAAGCTTAGGTTCTTTTAACCTTAAGTCATTTTCCAAAATTCCCTTATACACCTTACAATATCCACACATTAATTCCATCAATCCATGAATTAAATCCTCCTAAACTTGACATAATAGTTACCTCCAAATAAAAAAAAGTAATCTATCTAACAATACTACAAAATTTATTCAAATCATGCTTACTAAAAAAAAATTTCAAGGCCCAACATAAAGTGTTTTTAGTATGGAGAGACAGGGCACTTGAGGAGAGATTGCCATAGCTAGCTTGGAATTTAACTTGAGAGGGAGATAGCTCGGTATAGCGTGTGAGACACTGAGAGGTAGACTACTAGGATAGGTGTTTAGTATTCTGGATCCATACAGAGGACTAGTGTGGGCAATAGTATACCTTTAGCAGGTCAGCAATGTTTTGCATTGTAAGCACAAGCACGAGTTTATGTAATGACGGAGGAGGACATTTGAGCTAATCCAGACACGATTATAAGTATTTTCAGGATGAACATTTTTATGTTTTTGTATTGTTATATTGTGGTGCATGTTCTGTGTAGTACTGATAAATTTGTAAATAGTATGAGCTACTAATGCATAGTGTTATACGGTGTTATGTGTGTTCTCAATAAAGACGCTATAGTTTTTATCAACACTGGCGTGCAAAGGTCCTTTGTCAGTTTGACCTTCGTCGAGGACATTAGTCGTCCCCTAAAGCTGTTAGATCCCCCTCTTATTATAGTTACTCCTCTTAGAGAGCAAGTGGCTTGTGATGAAGCATTTACGGCCTGTAAGATAAAAGTTGGTGATGCTGTATTAGAGGAAGATCTTATTCCCCTTAATCTCTAAGATTCTGAGGTGATATTGGGGATTGACTAGTTAGAGAGGTATTATGCCAGGTTGATTGTTTTAAGAAAGAGGTGGATTTTGATACTCAGGGTAGAGCCTTAATTAAATTTATTAGTGACTGACGGAGGCTCCTAAATTGTTTAATATCGGTGGTTAAGGCTAAGAGGTTGATTAGTAGGGGATGCCAAGTATACCTCACACATGTGATTGGAGATGTTCCTATTATATATGAGTTCCTCGATGTCTTATCGAAGGAGTTACCTTAATTTCCAGCTGATTAGGAGTTTGATTTTGCTATTGACTTGGTCTCGAGGACAACACCGATATCTATACCATCGTATTGCATGGCACTAACAGAATTGAAAGAGCTAAAGGCTCAGTTGCAAGAGTTATTGGATAAGGGCTTCATCAGACCAAGTCATTCACTATGGGGAGCACTAGTATTGTTTATTAAAAAGAAGGATGGGACCCTCTACTCATATGTTGATTATGAACAGTTAAATAGGGTTACCATTAAGAATAAATATCTGTTTGACTGGCGTGTTGTAACGCTAGTCAAAATGAAATACACAAACTACTACTATAGTAGTCATGAGTCTAGGTCGATCACACAGGAAGTGTTCGGTTAGCTGATAAAATGAAATTAATTGGTGTTTAGGAAAAATGAGGGGCTTTTTGGATTTTGGAATAAAAAATAAAATGAAACTAACTAATGAAAACAAATTAAAGAAAACATGCAAAAAATGATAAAAGTAGGGAATTCAGGAGGGATCCGGTACTTTGATTCAATCTCTGCCTAAACCCTAACTAAGAATATTTCAACGATTTGTTGTTCTCAAACCTCTCCTAGCAATTATTAATTGTGAGTTAATAATTGACCTGAGTTTTCCTTTAGGTTTTGTTTAATCAAGATACAATCATTAATTAAACCTAACCACTAAATAACCTAGGATACGATCTCTATATTTAATTAGGAAGTAGCATTATGTATTAGGAAAATCGATTAATCAAGGCAACAACTCCATACGATACGTCATTTAACCAAGTTCATGTTATCCTTAATGATTATGAATCATTAGTCACTACACATGAATTTCAACATAACAATTACATATTATATCAATATTCTAGCAATGGGTATGTAATTAAATGATTTGATGAATGTATTAAAATCATCCTTTCATAATACCTAATGGGTTTAAGTACAAATAACCAAACAATAACGAAAATCTAATTATGCATAAAACCCAAATCAATTAGCATAGAATAACACAATCAATTTCTAATGAGACAAAGAAATAAAAATAGAAAAATACACTTAACTCGGCTTGTCAGCGTCGATGTCACCTCCGAACCAGTGTTGGAATGTTTAGCCTTCCATGGTTCTCCTAAGAAAATGCTTCAACCCAATGTTGTAACCCTACCGAATAACTCTTTTGTTTCTTCTTCATTACGCAACTCTCTTCTCTCCTTTACTATTCATTGAAGTGACAAATAAAGATGGTGGCCTTTGGTCCACATTTACTATTCGCTCACTTCTCTTCTCTTACTCCTAGTCACATCTCTTCTCCATTTCTCTCAACCACTAAGTTGAAGCCCCCTCTCTTCACACCTGTAGCTCTACTATTTTTGTGATTTGACAATTAAACTTCAAAGTTTCTAGTCCAAGCTACTGTACACCTAAAACCTTAATCCAAATTATGGAAAACGATTGAGTTTCCGTAGATGTCCGCGTGAAATGCAAACGTTGTAGACATTTTCACATATGGTCTACGTGGTATGCATGAAACACAAGCTGTGTTTTCTCTCCATTGCGTCGTCGTTTCCTCTTCTCTTTATACTGTTGTGTTTTCTTCTTATTGTGCATGTGTTTTGGTCCATTTATTTCCACTGCATGCACGTTCCACATTATTTGCATGTTGTGCTTTCATTTTCCTTTTCTTTTTCTGGTTAATCTTTAGAAAAAGGCCCAAATGTAGTATTTTCAACATAATTGAATTTCTTTTTGTACCTAAAAACATACATATATTAAAGTGAGTATCTTAAGCATTTTCGTATCATTAATTGCTAAAAGTAAATGATTAAATGTATCAATAATTAAACACATATCAATTTCCCCCATATTTAGCTTTTCATCGTCTTCAGGCAAAACATCTAAATTAAGCTCAAAGATCTGAAACATTTACTCAACTCTCATATTTTCCAAGACAATATAATCACAAGAAAAGATGAATGAATGCCAACAATCATAGCAAGAACTCAACATTCCAAGCTTTTACTCATGATCAATTAACATTCAATACCTTCAAAAATTGAGCAATCTATTAGTAGACTCAGAAATTTGTTTAACTAAAATATATCCATAGGTACACTTAACACCATTCATGATCATATCATTCTACAGCTTTGTATATCATTTCATTTCTCCACCACTAATGTTCATATGCAAAATCATGGATCAAAGGACTTTTCAAGGTTGTAATGTGGGTAAAGGTAAGGTGATATATAATTATGTTAAGTAGTATGAAAGCTATTAAGCTAGTGAAACAAAGTAACACTCATCAAAAACTGGGCACGGTCAACTATGATGAATGCAACATTTATATTTCACAACCGAATTCAACTCTCACACACCAACCACATAAAGTATATACCAATCCGAAGGAACCAATCATACAATTTATGCCAACAATACATTGAAATCACAAGAGTGAACCTTCCAAGCCAACATCTACCTCATATCCAATATACTCAAATAACCCATTCATCATAACTTTAGGAGAATGCATTAATAATAAACAGCTTTCCAACACATATGCACTTGCTTCTAGATACATTTATTTAAACATATATTTTCATTCTTTTTCTTTTCTCTTTATTTTTTTTCATTTTCTTTTCTTTTGCTTTTCTCTTTTCTTTTCTTTTTTTCTTTCTTTTCCACCTTTTTTTAACATTGAAAGAAACTACATTAACATGAGAATTTCAATGATAAGATATAAAAAAACATCCCAACATTAACCAATTCTCACATATGTACACCCCCTACACTTAGAATTTTGTACATCCACAAACTCAACAATCACAAATGTTCCACTAGCTTTACGGCTTGGGTAGGACATTTGGTTAAGTATAAAGCATGTAATATGGTTGATACAAAAAGAAAGGTGTAAAGCTCAAAGGGGGTTCACAAGGGAAAAATCATGTCAATAGGGTAGGTTATTTGGCTAATGTAGTTTATGAAAAACAAAGAATGCCTAATCATATCCATGTTAATGCATGTGATAAAAATGTAGTCTTGAATAGAAATTTAACGTAAAATTAGGATGTACATGTCATAAAGGTCACATATAATTAAAAGACAATAAGAATGATATAGATGTTTCAGTCTAATAAGGCTCAAAATCTCACCGACTTTGTCTACCATTAGTCAGTACTCTTCTAAAGATAATGCATATCGATCAATTATAAGAGTAAAAATACATGCTAAAGTTACCATAAAATTCTTTAGTCAACTCATTCTCTAATCATGACTATATAGTCCCAGAAACAACAAAAAATGACAATATGTTTATTTGTTTGTTTTATTCTTTCTCTTATTTTGACCAACAAAGAAACACAAATGCATTAAAAAAATAACTGTGAAAATTTAAAAGCAAATAAATTTACTTCCCTTGAGTTGCCTCCTAAGGAGAGCCTTTGTTTAGGGTCGTTGGCTCAACTCCATATTTCCTCCTCACGTGACAAAATTATGATCTTCAGGTGTCACATACGGCTCCTCCATGTGAGGTTCTTCAGGATAAGGTCTCAGTTGATGGTCTGTCATATTCAACATTTTCCATATCTGTTAACTTTCAATCTGGATTAAGCACATACACTCTGAAAAGATCTCAAATGTCTCTTTGCCTTTTTCTTCCTCATTTAATTCTTCCAATCTACTATGTAAAGGTGAAGAGCTATTCTAAAAAATAATTATGAACTTAGTACTTACCTCTGAGCTAAAAGATATGTCTTTTTCTTCTTCGAGCTCCTTCTTTGCTTCTTCTACATAACAATTTGTTGATGGTTGACCTCAAAATCCTCAAGCTCCTCATCACTTTGTAAAGTTTCTGTACAAATGTCCAATGGGTACACCTCAGGTTGATATAACTGTTCCTCTTTTTATTTATGGCTCCAGATGATTGATATCTCCCCTTCAAGGCAATGCGTCTTGCTAGAATTGCAGAGCATCCTGTCAAATTTGTTGTACAACTGTTGCATATTCTATTGGAATTGTTGCATATCCTATTGAATTTAAAGATTGTTAGTAGTCATAATATTAAGCATTTCTTTTATAGATGTACTTGATTCGTATTGGCTCTTTCAATCTTGGGTACTAGACCATGTAGCTTTTAGAAATTGCCCTCCATTCGACTAGAATTGTAGAGTATTTTGCTATAATTACAAAGTATTAACATTCACAATATTAATTAACTCTTCCAAGATAGACCAAAGTCGTGATAGGAAGCTTCTAGTTTGCATGAGAATTATTGTGCATCCTACAAACTATCATAGACGTAATTCTGAGGATTATTCCATCCATAATAAAAGTTAAGTTGATTAGTCCAAACATTGTTATAGGATTGAGAATACGAATTAAAGAAAAAAATACTTTCATCCATATCAAATTTTTATCACAAATATTAAACAAAAAATGAAAAGATCACAAAAAAACTAAATAGAAATCAATTACAAAAATATATATACAAAACACCAATTAAAATCATAAACAAAAACTAAACACTACACTCTCCAGTAACAGTGCCAAAATTGACTAGTGCGTTTTAACTCTATTCAAAACAAATAACCAGACTACTATTGTAGTAATGGTGAGTCTAGGTCGATCCCAAAGGAAGTTTTCGATTAGCTTATAAAATGAAATTAATCGTCTTATAAAATGAAATTAATCGTGTTTAGGAGAAATGAGGGGGTTTTGGAATTAAAAAACAAATGAAACTAACTAATGAAAACAAATTAAAGAAAACATGCTAAAAATGATAAAAGTAAGGAATTCGGTAGGGATCTGGTTCTTCGATTCAATCCTGGCCTACACCCTAACTAAGCATATTTCAATGATTTGTTGTTCTCAAACCTCTCCTGGCAACTATTAATCGTAAGTTAATAATTAACCTGAGTTTTTTCTTAGATTTTGTTTAATCAAGATACGATCATTAATTAAATCTCACCACTGAATAACCTAGGATACAATCTCTAGATTTTATTAGGTAGTAGCATTATGTATTAGGAAAATCGATTAAGCAAGGAATCAACTGCATACGATGCGTCATTTAACCTAGGTCATGTTATCCCTAACGATTGTGAATCATTAGTCACTACATATGAATTTCAACATAACAATTACAGATTATATCAAATTCTAGTAATGGGTATGTAATTAAATGATTTAATGAACGCATTAAAATTGTCCTTTCATAATACCCAATGGGTTCATGTACAAATAACCAAACAATAATGAAAATCTGATTATCCATACACAAAACCCAAATCAAGTAGCTTAGAATAACACACTCAATTTCTAATGAGAGAAAGAAACAACAAAAATAGAAAATACACTTAACCCAGGTCGTCGGCATCGATGTCACCTGCAAATCGATGTTGGAATGTTCAGCCTTCCAAGAGTCTTCTAAGAAAATGCTTCAACCTCTTGTTGTAATCCTACCGAATAACCCTTCGTTTCTTCTTCACTATGCTACTCCTCTCTTTCACTATTCATTGAAGTGACAAATAAAGATGGTAGTTTTTGGTCCACCTTCACTATTCTCTCACTTCTCTTCTCTCATGGCTAGCCGTATCTCTTCTTCATTTCTCTCAGCCACCAATCTGAAGCCCCCTCTCTTCACACCTCTAGCTCTACTATTTTGTGATTTGACAATTAAACTTCAGAGTTTCTAGTCCAAGTTACTATACACCTAAAACCTTAAGCAAACTTACGGAAAATGTCTGCGTTTCTGCAAATATCTGTGTTCTTCTAAATCAAAGCATATGGAAAATGTCTGCGTTTCTGAAAATATCTGTGTTTCAAAACTCAATTCAATGCTAAATCAAAGCATATGTAAATCTCATGAAGGTTAACTTTTAAATTCAAGTAGTAGCACCAGTGGAATTATTCTTAAACATACTTTTTATAGTAAGGTAAAAACTATCTTTACAAAATCAATTTAAAGGTACACTCATAGTTTGTTGTTTACCGTAAACTACCCTCACATGTTCGGTGCTTTTCCTTTATTAGTCTTGAGTCTATCGTGATCGAGAAAACTTTATGGTTTTACTCAGCCATAAGGGAGAGCCCTGAAAGGTTTCTAAAACCTGCGAAGTATATCCATAGCTTACCACCTTATTTTACAAATTTTATAATAAAGGGCTTAGCTAAAATCTTAGCATTTAGTAAGATTAAAATTTTTTTTTTTTTCATTCAACCATTGAACAACTTCCATGATGTATACATGTTGTCTTCTTTCCATTTAAATAATGTACATAGTATATGCCTACTGTTTTCACAGATTATTAAGATTAAAGTTTTAATGAAGGGATTTAATTTTCTTCTCTTGCATCACTTTGTCTCTTTATACAATGATTAACTTAGCTCAAATTAATAATTTCAAAACCTAACCCTATCAGCCTTACTCCTAACTTATGAAAATTTTAAGAATGTATGAATTTAGAAAGGTTTTAGAAGTATATTTTAGTGAAAAGTTAGAGTTAAAAAGGGGAACAAAGAAAATGAGAAGAAGAAAAAAAAAAGTGAGGAACAAAGGTAAGCTTACAATTATATTAAAAAAAATCTTCAAAATGTTTCAGTTTAACAAAAAATTTTAATATAATCTTTACTTTCAATGGTCATAATTTATGAAAATTTTCATATAAAAACAATTATAAAACAGTGAAAAGATATATTAAAGTCCTTTTACTTGAAAATTTTGAAATTAATTAATCTTAAATTTTCACAGAATAATTTTATTCAAGTAATTATGATCATAAAGATTTAGTTAAGATATTTTGCAATTTAGTAATTTACTCCTTGTCGTAATAGCATAGGAATCAAAATAATAAATAATAGTTTATTTTACTCCCATAATTTGCTTAATTACTTTTTCCAATCAAGTCATTAATAATTAGTATAAGTTTAATAAATATATTAGCAATAATAATTGTTCCAACTTGTTTGTTTTGTTATAAGTAATTATTACATTAACAATTTGTGTTATGATAATATCAATAACAACCTGTTTATTTTTTATATAAATGGATTAATATTTCGCTTCACGACAGTATCAACAGATATAACGGTATTAACAAAACATAACAATACTAACCAACATTATCATTAGCAATCACAAAATCTAATTTTAATATTCTCCCAAACACTTTGCATCATTTTTAGATGTCTTTTTAAAATGACGATTAATTTTTTATTTAATAAAAATATTAGAAATACAAAGGGAGACAACTCTTATAACAAAGTATACAAACACAAACATAAACACAGACCTATTACAAGAAAACCAAGTTGCTTAAACCCATCTAACAACAGATCACATTATTTCCACAAAGAAAGCAAGAGACACTATTCCAAGTTGCCATTTTCCTCTCCCCAGTTCTCTTCTTCTTCTTCGACGTCACCAGCTTCATCATCGTCTTTAGCAACAGAAAATTCTTCTTTTTCTTGACCAGAAACTTCTTCTTCATCATCAGCTTGAGAAGGAGCAAAATACAGCTTCAAACGGCCACCTTCTCTTGAAGCAGCAAACATGCCTCCTAAAGGAACTCTCACGTTGTCAACAACAAAGCAGTTCTCCTCCGGTTTACAGTTAATGAACACCAACGATTTCCCCTTCTTCACCATCTTCAAGCTAGAAATTGGTGGAGGAAAGAGTCGGTTCGAATCAGCGCATACAGGTGAGTTGCCAAGATACAGACAAGTGTTGTTCATGATACGCTTCTTTTCAGCCATGGTTTCGTCATCAACGATATTGCCGTTCCTGTTAATTGAACTTTCGGGGAAAATATGATCTTCTAGGGAAGATGACAACTTAGTTGGTGAAACTGGCAATGGAACTGTTATTTCATATGAGCAGTTATCAGGAGATGATGGATTCTTTTCAAGTGAGAGGCCATATAAAAGTTCAGCAATAGCGGTAATGGAGTGACTGGATAAGGATGTATCAGAAGACATAGATTCAGATCTCTCCACGTTTTGCAGGTTGGGTGATGGAGGGCTGAGTATGTCTTTGAGGCTACAGAAACTATGAGTGTCCATTACTTGAGAACTGCTAAGAAACAAGAGGAGATATTGTAAGCTGGCGAAGGCAGTGAACGTATATTGTAAGCTGGCGAGGGCAGTGAATGTATGTGTGTACGTATCTATATATGAAGAACGTAGAGAGAAGAAACAAAGGGAGTGGTTTGGTATTCCAAATCTCTGAGTGGCTGATTCTGAGTGCTTTTAGAGTAAAAGCAGCACTTGCCATAAAAAAAAATACTATTTAATGCTTATTACTCATATCTCATCTTTATTAATTGTCTTTCTCTCTTCTTTTTCTTGTACTATGACAGGCCTTTAATGATGCTTTCTTACATCTTTTATGTAACTGATGTAAAACCAAGCGGCCGTTATTGTTTATGCAGATTGCCAAAGTTTACGCTTTTCCCTGTTTAAAATTATTATAATAGAGTTTTGTCTTTCGATATGCGACCTGCGATTAAAACACAATTTATTGATAATTAAAGAAATAAATATTTAATATACAAATATTAATTCCTAATCATCTTTTACAAATTCAACTTTTTTTGTTTTCAGAACTTTTAGATGTTGAAATTAGTGAAATACGTAAGAAATGCTTTGTTATAGTATATTTTATGTAGAGGAATGCATAAAAGAGTAGATTCTCTTAAATATTTCTAGTTGACTCACTTTCATAACTAGTTTGAGGGCGATGAAGTCGCTTCTTATTTACCTAGGGATTCTAATATCTTGAAAAATAAATCTTTGTTTAGTGGCTTTTAATCGTTGACAGAGAGAATTCAAGGGATATTTTGTAGCTGGTACTTCAAAAGTTTATCTTTAACTGATCGGGTGCAGTTGATCAATTTCGTGGTGTATATATACATAAACTATACACCACGAAATTGAAAATTTTCTCAAACAGTTATATATACATAAACTATCACCACGAAATTGAAAAGTTTTCTCATAAACATAGTGAAAACAGTTGAAAATTTAGTGAGGCAATTCCTTTGAGCTGAATATAGCTCAGCTTCAACACTAGCAAAGTTGAAGTGGAGTGGATCGTGTCTACCAGAATCTATCTAGGGATAATTGATTAACTTGTTTTATACCAACAGTGCATGGTATAGCTTTAGTTTGCTCGGCCGGCCTAATCTTCTTCTATTATTTAGTCTAACAAATTATAAAGATAAAGATAAAATTAAAATTAAAATATCAAAATGAAATAAATTAATACAATTAATTAATTAGAACAAAGATTAATCTAAGAAAAAATCAATAAAGATAGTGATAAGACTTCTGAAACGATTAAGACTTCACATATTAATTTCATTAGACAATAAAATTCCTCAATTATGCTAATATCTTTCTAAAAATTATTAGTAACTAATCTTAGCTTGATTAATCAAAATCTCTTTTTAATTAAAACTCTTAGGATTACATGTTGGACCCTAAAAATTTTTCTTTTCTTTGATTTATTTGTTTATTTATTCATTGATTTATTTTTATTTCTTTTCTTATAATTTAGTCATTTTTTTAGCAAGCATGAATAGAAATTGGGGTTATTAAATAGAGATGTTAGAATTAGTTAGTGTATTGGACATAAGGGACAAAAGAAGGGTAAAATAGGAAGGATAAGTTAAATGAAACGCAAAATGGGAAGACCAAGACAAAATGTAATCTTGAATAGGAGAAAGAAGAAACAAAAAACATAGAGAAGAAAGAAGAAGAGAAGAAATCGTGAGAAGCTAGGGAAGAAGAGAGAAAAATCGTGGAGGAAGAAGAAGGAAGAAGATTTGGGCTAAACTAAGGTAAGTTTCATCTTTCCTTCTTGCTTTGTTAGAAAAACAAGAGGGATTAGAAGTAGAGAAATGGGTTGGTGTTTGAAGGAAGAAGAGAAGACGAGACTCCATGTATTTTTCATGGATTTCTAAACTAGGTTTTGTTTTCTAACCTAGATAAGCTATGGGTAAGTTAAGTCTAGGCTAAACGAAACGGGTCATTAGTAATTATGCATGATGAATTATGATTGTGTTATACCTTGAAAAAGGTTATGATATTTGTATAAAAGAAAAGAAGAAAGAAGTAAAACAAGTATAACATTACGGATTTCTGATTAACTGTATTGAGCAGTGACTAATGAAACAGGTCCTAATCACAAATTTCAGACCTTGGACGCCACGAACTTTTCCCGATAGGTCTTCCGCTTAACCTTCAGTGTTTGCTGCGGCGAAGCCAAAAGGGTTGGCCGCAGTGAACTTTTCCAGAAAGGCATTCCGCTTGACCTTCGAATGTTTCGCAACGACGAAGTCAATAGTTGGTCACGGTGAACTTTTCCTGAGCGGTCTTTGTGCCCGATACCCTCGTTAAGTAGCTTTTTAATAAGTTCTGAGACCCAGGCACTATCATTGTTTGGTATAAGAGCAAGAGTTAGACTCTGAAAATGGGGTCTAACATCTTTTTGTATCAGAGCATAGGTTTTTCCTAAGCTTATAATGCATAGGGGTATGAATTGTTATGTTGTGTGATAAATTGCTTGCATTGTAAATTGATTGATTGCATTAAGTGGCATGCATATCATGCATACATGTAGGAAATAAGATTAAAATGAGGTGTAAGCTAATAGTTAGTGTTTAAATTGAAGGAGTAAGATGCCACCTTGTAGAAGGGCACGAGGAGTTTTGCAAGGATCAATTGCACCTGACTCTCCACCAAGAGAGGATAGTGCTGATGAGTCTGTAGCTCTAGGAAATGCTGAGGCTTCTGTAGGGCAAGGTAGTGAGCCTGTTCGATCACAAACATATGAGTCTTCTCTTTTGCAGGAGCAAGTGCCTACTCCCTTAGATCCTAGGCTGTTCCAAGTCTTTGTTCAAGCCATGGGCCAGATGTTGCAGACTTTTACTCTGACCTAGTTAAGAAAGGAAAACAGCTTGACAAGCTGAGGAAGTATGGGCAAGTGGACTTTTATGGGACCACTGATCCAGAAGAGGCTGAGACTTGGTTGAGAAAGACTGGGAGGATACTGGATCAAATGGACTATAAGGATGATGAAAAAGTTGAATATGCTGCAAACTTGCTATAGGGAGATGCTTTGCATTGGTGGAAAAGTGTGCTAGGGAGTCAGTTGAAACCATCGGCACTCGCATGGAAAGATTTCTTAGCAGTGTATAAGAAGAAGTATTTGTCTGAAGTGTATAACCGACAAAAGTAGAGGGAATTTTTTAGTCTTATATAGAGGGAGATGACAGTGAGCGAGTATGAGCGCCGATTTATGCAACTATCTAGATATGCAGCTGAGATGGTGATGAGTAAGGTGTCTAAGTGTCGTAGGTTTGAATCGAGATTGCATTTGGCTATTAGAGAAAACGTAGTGGCTCAGAACTTTTATGATTTCTAACAGCTAGTTGAAGTAGCATTAAGGGTTGAGAATGTGGAGAACATCAAGAGTGCAGTGAATAGAAAGAGAAAAGGAAGAAAACAGTTTAGGAGGGGAGGTGGTCCTCCTATGTCAGAAAGGAGTGCCAGGACTTTTCCTGTGCAGTCTGAGGAGAGGAGCAGTGGTGCAAGTAGGTCCAGACTAATGAGAATTGTTTCTCAATAAGCCTCAACGGCGGGAGGCAGTAGAAGGGGAAAGGGAGTCCATCCTTAAATGTGATCACTGAGGAAAACTTCATAGAGGGGAGTGCTACCGATTGACATAAGCTTGCTTCAACTATGGGGAAAAAGAGCACATGGCTAGAGAATGCCCTCAATATACAAAACAAGAGAAAACTCAGATGCAAGTCTCAAGGAGGGCTGAGAATAGGGGATAAAAGACGACAACTAAAGTGGGAAGTTCTGAAGCAGCTAAGTCAGTGAAACCTCCAGGAAGACTGAGGGGGCAAGCATTAGGTAGAGTATTTGTAATGACATGGGAGGATGCAAAAATCACTCCAGAAGTTATGACTAGCACGGTTACATTATTTGGCGATAATATTATTGTTTTGATTGATCCAGGTTCTAACCATTCATTTATTTCATCAAGTAGAACTTTGCATGGTAGAGAATTGAGTCCATTGGATACTCCTTTGATGGTTAGTACTCAAATCGGCTAGTATATTATTATTAGTCAAGTCTATAGAGATTGTGAAGTATGTATTGGTAAGGAACACTTAGTGGTGGATCTAATGCCATTGAAGATGGGAGGATTAGATGTGATACTGGGCATGGATACGTTAGAAAAGTATAACACCCATCTGTATTGCAAACAGAAGACAGTGAGTTTGAATTGGATGGAGTTAGAATGGCAGTGTTTATGGGGGACAGGAAAGCAAGCCCGTCTAAAATTGTTTCGGCTCTGATAGCAAAGAAGATGATAAGAAAAGGGTGTGAAGCATTTCTGATATATGTGATAGACATGAAGGCAGATAGAGGAAAGTTAGAAGATATTCCTTTGGTCAAGAAATTCCCAGATGTCTTTCCTGAGGAATTACCAAAACTACCACCCCTAAGGAAATTAAGTTTTCCATTGAGCTTCTTTCGGGTAATGCACCAATATCGATTCCGCCTTATAGAATGGTTCCAGCAGAATTAAAGGATCTTAAGGAGCAATTGGAAGAATTATTGGAGAAGGGGTACATTAGGCCTAGCTCTTCGCCTTGGGGAGCTTCGGTCATTTTTGTGAAGAAGAAAGACAGATCGTTAAGAATTTGTGTTGACTATCGGAAGCTTAATTATGTCACTATCAAGAATAGATATCCACTTCCACGCATAGATGATTTGTTTGACCAATTGCAAGGGGCAAGGTCTTTTCTAAGGTAGATTTGAGATCAAGGTATCACCAGTTGAGGATAAAGGAGTTTGATGTGTCAAAGACTACTTTTGGAACATGATGTGGGCATTTTGAGTTCTTAGTTATGTTCTTTGGATTAACAAAAGCCCCTAGAACCTTTATAGACTTAATGAATAGAGTCTTCAAGCCTTTCTTAGACCGATTTGTCATAGTCTTCATTGATGACATATTGGTTTATTCCAAAAGTGACAAGGAGCATTTGGAATATTTGAGGGTTGCCTTAGAGACACTAAGGAAGGAGTAGTTATATGCCAAATTCAACAATTGTGAATTTGGCTAGAGAAAGTGGCATTTCTTGGGCATGTGATTTCAGAGCAAAGGGGTACATGTGGATCTGAGGAAGATAGAAGCGGTTGTGAAATGGGAAGCACATAAGAATATAGCAAAAGGGGGGAGTTTCTTAGGTTTAGTTGGGTATTAAAGAAGATTTGTTGAGAGTTTTTACATAATAGCGGCCCCACTTGCCAAATTGACAAGGAAGAATCAAAAGTTTGTGTGGACAGAAGAGTGTCAGAAAAGCTTTGAGGAATTGAAGAATAGGCTCATAACTGCACCAATTTTAACCTTGCCTTCTAGTAGTGATGGGTATATAGTATATAGTGATGCCTCAAGGAAGGGATTCAGATATGTGCTGATGCAAGGAGATAAAGTGATTACCTATGCTTCTAGGCAATTGAAACCTTATGGGATGAATTATCCTAAAAATGACTTAGAGTTAGATGCTATAATCTTTGGGTTGAAAATATGGAGACATTACTTATATGGAGTCAGCACTAGGGTATTTACAAACCACAAGAGTCTTAAGTATTTGATGAGCCAAAAAGAGTTAAATCTAAGGCAAAGAAGATGGTCAGAGCTACTAAAGGATTATGACTTGATGATAGAATATCATCTAGGAAAAGTTAATATAGTAGCAGATGCATTGGGTAGAAAATCAACTATGGCACACGTGGAGACGGTATATCTTCCTTTCTTAAAGGAATTATCCAAACTTAATGTAACATTGAGACATGCTGAATCTGATTGTGTATTGGCTAGAGTAAGGTCAGTGTTGAATGAGAAGATTAAGGAACTGTAGAAGCAAGATGAGTACTTGAGCAAGTTCAGAGAAGGAATTAAAAATGGTAAACCTTCTGAAATAGAGATAAGAGAAGATGGATTGATGGTGGTAGGTAGCAAACTGTGTATTCCAGACATGCAAGAGTTGAAGGATGAAATCCCTGATGAAACACACAATGCGCCTTATGTAATGCACCCAAGGAGTACAAGAATGTATAGAGATTTAAAAGAACACTTCTGGTGGAAAGGAATGAACAAAGATGTTGTAGAGTATGCTAGGAAATGCTTAGTGTGTCAGCAAGTCAAAGCAGAACATCAAGCTCCTATTGGTGAGTTTAAACCTTTGTCTATTTCGGAATGGAAGTGGGAGAAGATTATAATAGATTTCTTGATGGGATTGTCAAAAACCAGCAAGAAGCATAATGCAATATGGGTGATTGTTTATAGGCTAACTAAATCAGCACATTTCTTGCCAATTAAACAGATAGATTCTTTGAATGCTTTGGCCAAGAAATATATAGATGAGATAATCAGGCTTCACGAGATTCCAAGTTTTATAGTCTCGGATAGAGATCCCAGGTTCACATCCAGATTTTAGGAAAGCTTACAGGAGGTCTTAGGAACTAAGTTGCACTTTAGTATAGCTTTCCATCCACAGACTGATGGACAATCGGAGAGAACAATCCGGACTTTAGAGTCAATGAAAGAGAAGTATCCACATCTCTTCCTATACTCAGGTAAGAATTTCTAGGATAAAATTCTTTTAAGGGGAGGAATTGTTAGACCCCAAAAAGTTTTCCTTTATTTTATTTATTTGTTTATTTATTCATTTATTTATTTTTATTATTTTCTTATAATTTAATCGTTTTTTAGCAAGCATGAATAGAAATTGGGGTTATTAAATAGAGATGTTAGAATTAGTTAGTGTATTAGACATAAAGGACAAAAGACGGGTAAAATAGGAAGGACAAGTTAAATGAAGGGCAAAATGGGAAGTGCAAGACAAAATGTAGTCTTGAATAGGAGAAAAAAGAAAAAAATGTAGGGAACCAAGACAGAAGAGAAGAAATCGTGAGAAGCTAGGGAAGAAGAGAGAAAAATCGTGGAGGAAGAAGAAGGAAGAAGATTTGGGCTAAACTAAGGTAAGTTTCATCTTTCCTTCTTGCTTTGTTAGAAAAACAAGAGAGATTAGAAGCAGAGAAATTGGTTAGTGTTTGAAGGAGGAAGAGAAGAAGAGAACCTATGTGATTTTTAATGCATTTCTAAACTAGGTTTTGTTTGAATGGAAATAATATATTGGATTGAATGGAAAAATGTGTTTGTTATGGGAAACCTTATCCAAGAGCAAGAGGAAAGACAATCTTGAGCTTCGATTTTTGAGCAATTAGGTGGGTGACATATTCATAGTTATTATATAATTGGGCAAATTCTTGCCTATGTGTGTGTATGTTGATTTTGCTTGCATTTGAATTTCTTGAGATTTAAATCATTGTGAATGTTTGAAAATGCATGATGAATATGATTATGTTGTGCCTTGAAAAAGGTTATGATATTTTTATAAAAGAAAAGAGAAAAGAAGTAAAAGAAGTATGAGATTATAGATTTGTGATTGACTGTATTGAGCATAAAATTTGTTTGTGATTGGCAAGAGAGGAACCCGTTTTGTTAATCACGTGCACGTTGACTTATAGCCTTCTCCCAGTTACCCGCTTAAGGCCACAATATCCTACGAAATCGGACTCGTTTTGTTCACGGCGAAAACTTCGATTTCTCCATTTCATTCCACGGAACTCTCGAGCCATTTGTTTGTGCATTGTATCTTTGAATTGTCAAGTATGATGCATTTAAGTTTGTGTTCAATGACAAAAGTCTATCTTATGTGTTATGATTTTCAGCGAAATTGATTAATGATTGAATTGCTAGAATATATTTAGAATGCTTGAATTGCTAGCTATACATGTACATATTTTTGAATTGTGGCCGATTGCCAATGGCTATAAATGTATTAGCCACTGAGCCGTGAAGCTCAACCCATCCTTTTTCCCTCCTCAGATGTAGAACGAGAAAGTTAGCAATCCTTGTAAGGCATTGGAAACTCCAAGATAGTTAGAGACTTTTGTATTGAGTTAATGAACATTTTGGATAGCTTTATATGCATATCAAACATGTGCATCCATTTGTATTTTGTATTAAGTATTTATGTAATTGTTGATATGTTACTAAATCTATGTATAAACTTCCTTTGCTTTAGTAGAGAGATTTGAGAAAAGTTTCTTTTTTATATGTTCATGCTATCTTTGGATGAATTGCTATGGTTTTGTGGGAAATGTATGTGTATGTGTTTGTAAACTTAGTGATAAATGTTGGAAGTTTTAGGTATATTTCGAAGGTTTCGTCACAGCAAAGCCAGACTCTGGCCGCAGTGAACTTTTCCCAAAAGACTTTCTGCTTGATCTTCGAAGGTTTCGCTGTGGCGAACTTCTCCAGACAAGTCTCCTGTTTAACCTTCAGTGTTTGCCCTAATGAAGCCGAAAGGTTTGGCCACAACGAACTTTTCCAGAGAAGCATTCAACTTGACCTTCGAATGTTTTGCCACGAGAAGTCAATAGTTGGCCATGGCGAACTTTTTTGTGCCCGATACCCTCGTTTGGTAGCTTTGTAATAAGTTTCGAGACTTAGGCGCCATCATTGTTTGGTATTAGAGCAAAAGTTAGGCTTTAGAAACGGGGTCTAATAATTAATCGATTTATAAATTTTACCATTAGGTTTTACCTTAAGCTAGAAGATTTATATTGAGCTATCTATAGGTTTATAGGCAACAACTTTCAGTTATGTCAAATCTATTCATACAAAAGATTTCTCAATCTCAATTGGATTAAAGTAATTATGAATTAATATATCAGTAATATTAATTAAAGATTAATAAAGAACGCATAATTATATTGAATCTCTATAAAATAA
This sequence comes from Erythroxylum echinodendron, assembly GCA_027575705.1. Lineage (NCBI taxonomy): Eukaryota > Viridiplantae > Streptophyta > Magnoliopsida > Malpighiales > Erythroxylaceae > Erythroxylum > Erythroxylum echinodendron. The sequence goes on along the minus strand of JANZXR010000005.1, from coordinate 33,946,258 downwards.
ATAATAAAATAAAATAAAATAAAATCACTACAAGGTCCACATCTTATCCAGATATATACTATAAAGGATTTAGAGTTCCTAATTATACCAAACATAACATTATACCAAACATAACATCAAAACTAAAGGGAAAATAGAAAATTAAAGGAAACATGTTGAAATCTCTTTTAATCTTCAAGAAATTCACTTTAGAATGATGAAATTCACTCCAAAAGTGTTTCATTACTTATTCTTCATTCTGCCTGTTGTCCCAGGGCTTGAATTATATCTCCTAAGCTTCTTCTTCACTTTTTCTTTTAATTTTGCCCTTTATATAGGTTTATGAGTGATATACGAGCTTCTGCATAGGTATGTTAATGGCCATATAATCTAAAATTAACAAGATTCTCAAATAAGAGTAAAAATGGGATCAAAATATAAACACAAGCAAGCATACAAGCATATATCTCTCTAATATAGGTGTGTTTATAACTATGTAACTCTTTAGATTTTTAAAACAACCTATCTTGCATGAAATGGGGCCATGTTGAAGTACATAGGTGTTTTAATGCCCATTTACTTTTCCTATAGCTTCATAACTTTATCAAAATAGCTCCAAATCACCCAATTCATTCATTGTACTCTAAATAAGTAAATTATAATCCAAAAACAAAATATGAACGAATTAAGTACTAGAAACAATAAAACATTCAAATAAATAACTAAAATGCAATAAATATAAACCTAAAAGTATAAATAATTAAACACTTATCAAACTTCCCTATACTTAGGCATTTGCTTATCCTTAAGCAGATCAATTTGATTACTTTCAACTTAATAAGAAACAACTCCATCAAAACATTAAATATATCAAAGACATCCATTAACATTGTCTATTATTCATTTAATTGCAAAGTTCATAACTATTTTTCTAAACAAATAAAATCAAAATCACAAAATAAGTAGTAATAATCCATCTTGACCAACATCCTTTAACTTTTTTTTAATTATTCATTATTAAGCTAGTTATAAAAAAATTGACAAGCTTAACTACTAACTCCCTACTATACACTTAAGTTGTACATGTCCTTAATATGCAAAATATGTAAGAACAATAAAAAATAAAAAATAGTAAGAGGAGGTGAGGATAACAAGTACTACCTTGATTGTAAAACATTTAGTAAGAGGAGGTGAGGATAACAAGTACTCCCTTGATTGTAAAACATTTTCAACCTTATTTAATGTCATTAACATCCATATAGTGCTAGCAAACTCTTCTATACATTTAATGCATTAGGGGGGATGTTGCTTTAATAACCTATGGAACTTCATCAAATCTTAAGTATCAAAACTAGAAACATAGCATTAAAACTACAAAAATAATTAAACTACTAATGAAAATTCTACAACCTACTCAATTAAAACAAAAATACCTAAGTATTGGGTTGCCTCTTAATCATCGCCTCTTTACGAGTCATTTAGTCAGATTTCTTAGTAAGCCCTTCTTCAACTTGTTTCTATAATATATGAATTGCTTTTATCTATCTTCTCAAATTATGACTCATTAGCTTATATGTTGCAATATAATAAAAACATAAGCTATCAAATTAATATGGATAATTAAGTATGTTAATTCCCTTTTTAGTAATAATATATCATTATAACAGGGAAAAATACCCCTGGATCTTTGATTGACTCTAACAATTAGTTCTGTGAAAAGTAGGAGTCTTTTATACTTAGGACAACTACTGATAAGTCCTTGACAGCCTCTTATTTGGCTCTTCCTCTTTCTCATCTTCTTTTCTTTTTGAACAATAGTTTCCCCCCTTTCTTTAACCTTTAACTCCTCTTTAGTCTTTAAAATTATTGAATTCACTTTTTTTTCTTAAATTTAACTCAGTGTATATAGATAAAACACCTATTTGCTTTTTAAAAACAAGATCAACAACGTATCCAGTCAAAGATCCTATGTTGAAGAAAGAGATGAGTTGCTATTTAGTTTTATCAAGGACAAACTCGATTGTAGCAATGACTTTTATAAGGACCTCCTTGAGACCTCGATCCCCTTATTATTGTTGTTATTATAGAAATCCAAGTGAAATCTGATTATTCCATGCAAAGTTAGGATAGTTACTCCACTTTGGATTGTAAGTTTCAATATAAGGGATATTTTGAGGCTGGTCCCTCATGCAAATTGGTTGCTTCCATATGAAGTCTGGTGTTTGAAATTTATGCTTGGGGTGGCCACCACCACAACTATTATATCACATGCCAGATATTGATTAGGCTTCTAAATATGCATTACCATGCCTCTCATTCTAATCTTCCAATATTTCATTAAGTGATGTCATACAATAATCCCCTAGAGGTTATTATCTTCTCCATCCTTTTATTGTGTTTTTTAGCTTTAATAATGAATACCTAATTTCTAAAAATAATCCACAAATATAAGATCAAGAAAAAGATCTCTAAGGATAAATAAATAAACATAAAAGGAAAAGAAATAAAAACTACCTAGAAAAATAATTAGATTAATAAAAATATTTTCCTAACATTATATTCCCCTGAAACAGCAAAAAAAACTTAATTGATTTGTTTATACTACAAGTGCATAGTGTAGTTGTAGCTAGCTAGCATGTATGTGTCAATTCCACTAAGACTATAATTACTAATACCAACTATCTTTTTATTTTCTAGTCTAACAACTTATGGTGATGGAAATTGATCAAATTAAAAACTTAAATAATGAACACAATTGATTAATCATAATGAATATTAAACTAATAAACAATCAATGAAGACAATGGTACCTAGAATTTGAATCCTCCTTAGGATTGTTCATACAATTAAGACTTCACACATTAATGTAAGTTTATTAATCCCAAAATTCCTCATTGATGCTAATTTCTTTCTCAAGATTATTAGAAACTTATCCTAGGTTAATTAATCAAAGTCTCTTTCTAATTAAAACTCCTAGAATTGCAATAATCAATTTATGAATTTCATTACTATGTTTGACCATGATTTGGAAGATTTATGTCTACCTATCTCTAAGTTTGCATAACTCCTTTCACACAAAGGATTTCTCAATCTGAATTGCATAAAATTAACATATTGGCAATAATAATTGAAGAATAATAAAAATCACATAATTAAATATTAATGAAACCAAATAATAAATTAAAAAAAGATAAAATCACTATCAGGTCTATCTTGACATTCATCTTATATATGTATAATAAAGGATTTAGTTCTTATTCATATCAAACATAATATCAAAACTAAAGAGATAATGAAAAATCAAAAGAAACATGATGAAATCCCTTTTAATCTTTAAAAAAAAATCACTTTAGATTGATGAAAAATCACTCCAAAGGAATATCCTTACTTGTATATCATTCTTTTTGTCATCCTGAGGCTTCCAATTTTGTCTTTCAAGCTTCCTCTTCACTTTTCCTTTTAATTTTGATTTTTATAGTTCAAAAATTAGGTCAATAGCTTGTATATGAGTATGTGCATGAGGGTGTTGATAACCATATACTTTAAAAATCATAAGATTCTCAAATCTAAAGAAATAATGGGCTCAAATTATGAATATAGGTGAGTACACAAGCATGTATCTATCTAAAATAGGTGTGTATATGGTCATATAACTCTTTAAAACTTTAAAACAACTTACATAATGCCTGGCCTTATTAAAAGTACACGGGCAAGTATATGGTCTTGTTAAAACCTATGTACTTTTCATACAGCTTAATAACTTTATCAAAACAACTCCAAATTACACCAAACTTTTCCAATTTTTTTCTTTTTACTCTAAATAAGTAAATTGTGACCTAAAAATGAAATATAAATGAATGAAGTACCGTTAAATAAACACTTAAATAAACAAGTGAAATGCACTAAATATAAACCTAAAAATATGAACAATTAAGCACTTACAAATAATCTCAATTATAACTACTAATAATATGTTTGTGGTAAAAATATTTTGGATAATTCTCATTAACAAACAAACATTATGGGTCAAATGGGTTTATTTGCACCACTTAAATAATTAAAGCTTTTGGTATGTACTACTAAGGTATAATTCCTCCTATACAATGGTAAGTTTATTGAAACTAAGAGATAAAGTCAGGCCATACTTCTTGACTATGATTGATAAAGGAGATTTCATATTTTTCTAACATAGTATTTAGTCTGGTATAGGCCCTTTAAGTAGTAATAATAGGCAAGGCCTTTAAGAAGCTTGATACTAAATAGTACTTTGGTAAGTCAAGTTTTCAGCTACACTCATTTGAACTTAGAGTTATTGCTGAGAACTAATTCAAGGGAACATCTTCTCAGCTTTGTCTTAATCCTAATCAGGATGTTTCTATCAAATGGAATTGCTACCCCTCTGGTTATTTTACTAACTCTTAAAGCAAGGAAATGCAAAGAAATCATGCTCCTAAAATGGTTTGGCATAAATTATTTTGCATGAAACAAACAAGCTCCTATTCCTCTATATTTCTATGGTTAGCTCTTAGAGGAAGATTAAACAACATTAATAATCTCCTAAATTCCATGATCCTTCCTATAATATATTTCCTTTTCTTTGAAGAACTTGAGTCAATAACCCATCTTTTTCTCTAGGTATAGGTTGCCTTCTTTCATTTGGTTTCAAATTCAATCCCTTTTATAATATTTCCTTGCTGGCTCGAGCTTAATTTATATAGGATAAATGTTTAGAACACATATTAATAGGAAACTTTGAAGGTAAGTATTTCATATATGACATAAACAATAATCCTAGTTAAATTAGTATTAGAGTTTATTTTGTATGCAAAGGGATTCATAATAGAAGAGGGAATAATAAAGACCATCAAGAAAATGTTGAGTGGTACATGAACAATTGAGCTTTAAGTTATAATGGATAACTACCTGAAACTACTAATAGAATTTGATTACAAAAAGTTTCCATGTGTTAGATATTCCTATAAATCTTTAGTGGTCTTTACCATCTGAGAGGATAAAGGTTTGCTAGTTCTTAGTAGTAAATGTCTATGGGACTCTTGTGGTTTAAGTTTAAATTATGCAATTTCCATATACATTTGTTGGATTGATAATGTAATGAAGTGTTTAAGGTCATTTACTCATAAATTATGCTTTTATCATAAAAATTTTTCTTATATCAATTTTTAAATGATGGTACCAAATCTAATTAATGTTAAACTTTTGCCTAAAAGATAATAAATTACTTTTCCAATTATATGAAGACTTCGTATTTAGAAATTTTTAGTACACATAATCTGTAATCCTTAAATTTGTTTTCTCTTTTCCATTTTTTCATGCATTTTTTATGGTTTACAAAAATTAAAGGTAGAAACAGTAATGGAAGAGTGTATTAGAGGAATTAGGCAATTATGCCAGCTATGTATAAGGACTCTGTTGTCAGATAGGACAGGATTTATGACATTATTGACCCAAAGACAAAAGGATCACATTTTCTCAACATAAATCTTTTCTTATATTTATGTTTTAAGCCTTTCATATTTATAATATACAATATAAACAAAAAATAGAAAATGATGTAAAGAGTCATAGTCCTTTTTCCACTTTCCAAAACTCACTAAAAAAATTAATGCTAATAAGGGTATCTTAATGAAATCCTTACTATGATTGCATGATGTATAGGAGAAAGTTTAAACGGATGTAGAGCATTTTAAAGATGGTGTTTTGACTTAAATAAGGAAGATGAATTATAAAAGGCTAAAAAAGGATCAATAAGCATTGATATTGATTCTTATATATTTGGACAAAACTATCTTTAAGAAAGCTTCAAGTGCATCAATTATGAAGCTAGCATAATTTTTTTTACATAATTCTCTCAAAGGAATTAATAAGATGATAAAAGTTTTTCTTCAAACCCTAAGAATAAAATTTGAAGCACTTAAAATAAGAAATTCTAAATCGATTTCATATTTCATTAGAGTTTTGACAGGTGTCAACTCAATTATAGAATATAATGAGAAATTAAAAGATGTTTGACATATTAGAGAAAAACACTTTAGCCACTTATTTCAAAATCTAATCATATTATTGTGGCTATTAACAAATTGAAATATTTAGATTCATGAAAAATAATCAACTTATGGGTTCTTTACAAACATCTAATTTCTAAGCTTATATTATTGGTCAATGTGGTTTGAACGTAGATGGAGGCTATTTTTTTCTTACATAACAATAAATTCAAGGTATGCTTCCAAAGGAAAAAAAGATTAAGAAAACACATACTAGAAGGATCTCTACCATGTGAAATAAAATGAAGAATGTCGTCTTATAATGTTGGGAAGTGTAAAGGGTTGACATTTTAATGAATTTAAAGGAGCCTAATGCTTGTGATGAGTTTGAGGATATTTATTATGACATGAGCCAATTTAAAAACATAATTATATATTTGCTATTATATATCTCACCAACTATCTAACAAAGTGACCATCCCTTGTCATTCAAAGTGTTCCCAATGGGATAAATTTTAAATAGCATTTATTTTTAAGAATTACTTCTTGGTACATAAACTACATACTTTCAGACTTTCATATATGAACAACAAAAAGACAAAGAGAGAGAGATAGTAAACTAAATAAATGTAAATCTTAAAATGAAGTAGAGTAAACTGAAATAGTATTATATCAACCTGTTTAAGAATTGAGCTTCAAGCAATCTTCCCATGACAAGCAGTCTTCCCACATCAAGATTGCACATAAAATACTTAACTAAGAAAAATAAAAGAAAGATTTTAAAACTAACATGAACAAAAAGAGAGAAGGATGAGCCCGGAGCAAAATAAAAAAAACAGAAATAAAACAACCTAAAACTGTAAAGTTTAAAATGTAAGCTTGGAAAACTTATAAGATGAACATGAAGTCTTTAAATAGACTCTATGGACTAATTAACTCATCCTAACAAAAATTAACCATACATTAAATGAAATTATAGAACATAAAAAATGAAAGAACTCTCCAAAACATAAGAAGAGAACATACGTGGTTTAAGTAGAAAACGTGAAGACACAAGAGGAGGAAATCCAACATAGTAGTAGGTAGCCAGACTATAAACAAAGAAGAGGAAAACACAAAGACATTGTCAGATCGACTACAAAACAAAGACTTAGGATGAAAAACTGGAGGAGATCAGTTTATTTAGGTTATTACTCTAAAAAAACATCATTTTAGATGAGAAAATGGCCATTTTAATTTTTTTGAATTCTTGTTTTTTACTACGAAAATAAATTCGTAGCAAAAAATTTTTATCTATTAAATCTATTTCATAGTTTCAAAATGTAACTAATAGCTATTGAATCTAGAAAATATTTTTCAGATAAAATTTTTTTTGCTACAAAACTAAGCTCACTGCTAAAAACTGTCACAAAAAGTTATTAGCTATAAAAACAATTTTGTATCTAAACATTTTTCGCTACAAAACTTTATTTATAGTTGAAAAATGTCGTCAAAAGTTAGTAGCAATGAATATCAAATATAACATATTCTAAACATAGCTAATAGTTTTTAAAAAACTCGTGAAATTTTTTTGTGGAGGTATTTTTTCAATAGGCTACAATTTTGAAATTTTGTCCCCAAATAGTAACTTTTTACTATGAATTTCAAATGTATGCAAAAGAAAACATAGCCAAAACTCTTGCTTATTGTAGTGCCTTCTTCTTCAAACTTCAACAACCTATATACCTTTTTCTAATTCTTAATACTAGTCTCCTATTTAAATTCCATCTCTTTGGTATTAGGCTACATATTATTGTGGCAATCGATTCCAATGCCACTTTGAACATTGTTAATCTCAAACTCAGAATTTTTTTGATAAGTCTACAAGTTCTCACTCGTGAAGAACATTCTTATTTTATACATTGGTTTGGATATAAAGGGGGTTATCTTCCTTAGTTTTAGAACATATTTTAATCCCAAAAAGCTATTTACTAACTTTTGATTTTTTATTTTATTAGCAGATTATAAAAATTACCAAAAAGAATTCTATACAATCATTGTTAAATTAATACCCCAATAGAAACACTAGGTATTCTTAATTGGACTATATGTATTAACTAAATTTGGAAGTGAAATGTTTTTTGGATTTATGTTATTATCCATTTACATTTTTAGTGCTTGAGGGTAGTTAGGTTACCATTTCAACTAACTCACCGAACTTCAATAAAGGCATATTAGGATGCTTTTAAATCTCGACAAGGTAACCATCAACTAGTTTTATTACCATAAACATTGAAGCATTAAATATAATTTCTGGTTTTATTATTTCTTTAATTGCATGTCGTCCTTAGATGAATCAATCTCAAGATTTTAATCTTGCATCATCAACTCTTCTACTATTTTTTGAGTTGTATCAACATCATACATTACATTTTCCTCTTCACCAGTTTGTATTAGAAGGTCAGGCAGAAAAGCCTCTTCCAATTGTTAGCCTATTCTTCTTACTAATTGGCCCTTCATCACATCTCTTGATTTTAAATATGTAATGAATAACAACAATAACGACAACAACAACAATAGCAATAATATCTCTGCAAAAATTCTCCTAAGATGTATTGTTTATGGAGATTTAAAAGTACGCAACCCTAACCATAACTAGCAAAGTGGCTATTTCCAATAAACGTACTAGAAAGGAGAAAGAAAAAGAACGAAAGAAGGAAGAAGGAAGAAGGAAAGAAGAAAAAAACAAAATTTGAAGTACTACTTGAAAATGATAAAAACCAAAAATATGCACAAATAACTGCATCAAAAATAATAATAAAATAGAATAAGAATAAAGAAATTCAAGATCTAAAATATAAAGAAAAAGAAATAAACAAAAAATAAAAATATAATATAATATAATACTAATAAGTAATATAATAAATAATTAATTAATTAAACAAAATAAAAGTAAAAAAATACATAATAAGATACATAATAAATAATAAAATAAAGATAAAAAGTAAAGAATAAAAATAAAAGATAAAAAAGTAAAAATAAACAAAGAAGAAATATTACAAATAAATAAATGAAAGAAACAAGCAATTGTAAAAAGGAAAAACAAAACCTTAACTAAAATGAGTAAGGGGGAAGTACGAAAATTAATACAAGAAACAATAATCAGAAAACGGTCATAAAGACCTATATAAAAAAAAAAAAGAAGAACCTCTCTATGTAAGATCATTTAAGTAACATCCTTTGCCTGTATCCTAGTTGCCAAAGTTTCTTATTAAGGGTCAAGTCCTTGGCGAGTTCTAACAGAGCAATATCATTCCTAATCACCTCTCCCCAGTTCTTCTTAGGTCTTCCTTTTATTCTTTTATAGTCTATCAGGACAATCTTCTCGCATCTTCCCACTGGGGTGTCGGGATGTCTCATCTTAATATGTCTAAACCATCTAAGCCTTGATTCCTTTAGTTTAATATCACTATTAGTTACCCCCAATTTGTCTCTTACCACTACATTCTTAACCTTATCTTTTCTTGTAAGGTTATAAATCCAAGAGAGCGTCCCCATCCCTCCACCATTAATGTATGACTATACACCTGTTTGACGGGCCAACACTCTTTTTGTGGTATAACTTCTAAACCAATCTTTATATCTATATTAGATGCTCACTATGACCCAAAAAAGTGCACTATGAGTACTCAATCTTAGTTTTTCTCAATTTAGAGCCCTTCCACTTTAACATATCCCTCTGGACTTCTAGCTTGACATTGGCATGCTCTTTCTCTCATCCATTAAAAAAATGTCATCAGCAAATAAATCATGGTATATCCCTTTTAATATTTTTGGTGAGCTCATTTATCACTACTAAAAATAGAAAAGTGCTTAACGAGGATACCAAAATTAAATTTTTTAAAAAGAAGTTTGATGCATAAGAATCAAGGAAAAATATTTTGAAAATGATCTTCATTTATTTGAATGACTTTAGAAAATTTATTTTTCTAGGAAAGTAAAATGAGAGGGAAATACTTAGTAATTAACCTATTATGCATCACCACTAACATTTCATAATTAACAAAAGTATTGCTTTCTATAGATGGCTCTATTTTCTCATAAAGTTTAATTAATATTGTTATAATAAATGTTTCGACTATTTTATTTATAATAGAAATAAACATTTTAACAAGTATTGCATATTTCATTTACGTGTGCTAGTTTATATTTTTGTCTAATTAAAACAATGTCCATGGTTTTGGATTTTTATAATAATATGATGATACTATGAAGTATTTTCTAGTTTAGTCACTTGGTGCTAAATAAAGAAAGGATGTACTTAATGAAACTAAAGCATGTTATTATAGGTCTTTTTTTTTTTGGTAAGTGAAGGCCCTGAACACTTCAAATAGAAAACATTTTTTAAATTTTATATTGAAAATGAATGTTATTTTTAATGTGGGTGGAGATAGAGCAACTTAACTTGTCTCATATTATCTTGCATTTTGAATTTTCTAACTTAATGAAAAGATGTTTTTTCACATTAAGAACTAGATATTGATATTCTTGCTAACATTAATTTGAAAATTTTCTTTAAGGCTTAGTAAGGTACAATAAGTTTTAAGAATTTTATAATCTTATATGAATCATTTAATTTTATTTCATTTTGTAGTAGTAATGGTTCTTTAAGGTAGATAATTAATATTTAAATTCACCACTCATTTTTTCTTTGATGTCTCTAGTGAGTCTCATTTAAAGAGAGGCTCCATATGTGCATCTTCCTAATCTTTATGATTAAGAAAAAGAGGTTATCAGACCTTATAACTTGATTGAAAATGTATCAACTTTGTTAAAGATTTAAAATTTGAGTAAAACTTTATGTTATGGAAATTGTTGAGACCAAGTTTATATTCCTTTGGATATATATTTTTCATGTATTTTGTAGATTAAAATTATAACGTAGAATAAAGAATCATTAGATAATTAGTAAACTTAACATCATCTACTCATGGTATAGTTGATCCAGCATGAAATTATTTTTCTTCTTTTTAAATTTTGATGAAAACATTTAGTATAACTATACGTTGTGATTGAATGTTTAAATAGGGATGAATTTATAGGATAAAAAACATCGTGCTAGTATTAAGGGTGATATCGCTTACATAAAAAAATTATTTATTGTATATAAGATGATTGAAAATTATTAATATAAATGTATGTTTTGTGATAGAATGTTTAAATAGGGAGGAATTTATATAATAAAAAAACGTCTTACTAGTATTAAGGTCAATATTGGTTTTTATTAAAAGTACCATTTGATATATGTGAGAGGATTGAGAATTATTTACAGTGATAAGAAAAAAACAAAATAAAGATACCTATAATGTATCTTTTGAAGATGATGAAGCACAAAATGTATTAGACAAAGATTAAAGAAAGGAAATTATTGACGTTGTAACACCCCCACTGCTATCAGGTATATACTGGAACACCTATATGACATTCCAGTACATACCCTATAACAACGACGTGTTACAGCCTCACTTTCACTTTATCACATGGTAATTTATCTTGTTAAATCAGGAATCTGTAGCTTTCCAAAAATTTGTACATACATAAATATCGAAAGTAAATACATTGTAGCTTTCCAAAAATTTGTACATGTACATCATCAAAATCTAATACAAAATACACTATATGAAAGAGGAAATACAAAAGATCTAACTAAATTCTTCAGTCCAGCTGACCAAACTTTGAGCCATATCTTCTTCATAAAAGTACAAGAATTAAGCTTTTTGTACGGTCTCTCAGTAGCTAGAATCCTCTTTGTATCCTGAATTGTCAATGTGCAATTTTGGGTGAATTTTGTGAACTTAGATGAGGTAACCATCATTGATGGTTTACTCAATTCATGCATCATGTCAATATACGTAACATATTTTTCACATCTTTGCATATTCATAAAACATCACTTTTCACTTTCAGAATAATTATAATGATCACTTCATTGATGTAAAATACACACATCAAATATAAATGCAATGCATGCAAAACTCACATTCATTTATTATTGTCGTTGTGACCGAGTGCCTCTTTTACTATCCCATATCCCTTAGTAGATACCGAGCTGTATCAAATAATGTCTTATATCCCTTAGTGGATACCAGGTACATTCACAGCTGAGCCTGAGGCTTTGATCACAGTCTGAACTTTAAGCTCTTTATCTTGGTGACTCCGGTCACAACTTTCTTTATCTTTCATGCATTCTAATATCGACATGATTCACATATCATATGTTCAATCAGACACATGCTTGCACATTCACACTCAAATCACATCGGACCCAATATCTGACATTCAACATCATTGTTGAGTAACATATATTCTTTCATATTCACATACAAAGAGCACTTTAATATCACAGTCATCATATCAAAATCGTCAGACCTTTATGTTCGAAATTCAACAATCAAATTAGATTCATAGATAATTTAGATCAGAAATTAATCAAACAAATAATTAAGTGAGACCATCTAGGTTACTCACCGATTGCTTTTGAAGCTATTTCCTCGAAGTTCCGACAACGCCAGGATGTTGACATTCCAATTGCTACTCTATATCAAACAATATACACACATCACACTTTAGCACAATTATAAGTATTTATTTATGCACATGTATGTATATGAAATATGTACAATGCATGTTCATGACAATCTTGAGTATCTTTCCATTATTCTCATCACATATCATACATAATTCCAAACTCACGCAAGTATCATTTATACTTATGATTTATACCTTAATAAAACCATAAAAAACCGAAATTCATAACTCATTTCTTCAATTCAGATTATTCCTAAAACACACTTTCGTGTCAACTTTCCAAGTTCTTTTTGACTAAGAAATGAAGTCATTCAAGGGTGCTTTCTTCTAGAAAATTGTTTATCTATCTCTTAAGTTTCTAATGACACTAAGATCATTCAATTTGGTTTAGTATCCTATGAGTTATGCTCACAATACCACATACTGTGTATAATTGAACTTTTGGCTAGTTCATGATCATACCCTCAATTATACAACTCATAACTTTCAACTCAGATATCTAAAAATTACAAAATTAATACCAATTGAAAGATAAGAGAATGAAAAACTTTTATGAAGGCACCTTTTTCTGATTCAGCCTATATCCATTCAGGTTTTATGAAAACATCAAAACATAATTTCTGTCTCTGGTAGTATTATAACCTCAATCCAGACTCAATTTTGCACCAAAATTTGAAAGTTTTAGAGACAAAATTAAATATAGACTTCTTCAAGAAAGTTGTAGAATTATGTCTCTAGTTTAATGTGAATTAAGAATCACCATATTTGGACATCTACAACTCAATATATCATCAAAAACCCAACACATGTTCAGAGGGCATCTCCCGCTCACCACCTTCGGGGTCGCGATCATGGCCTGTATCTGGCCGAAGCACGTCCCTTCCTTTTTTTTTCCTTATTTGAACTTCACATCCATTTTACACCTAGAAAATGAAGTTTTCTTTCAAAGTCATCTTCTAAAAAATTTTTCATATATGTATTAATATTATAAAGAACCTAAGTTCATACAATTTGGCTCAGTAATCTAAAAGTTATACACAATTTACTCCACATTGTTAAGAAACAGAGATAAAATCTAAAACTCAACTTAAAGACAATTTTCAACACTTTTAGAGACAGAATTCATGTAATATCCTCTCACTTATGGGAAGGGCATTTTGGTCATTTTGGTAAATTGGAATGGGTTAGGAGTATTTTAAAGTGTTTTTGACAT
>JANZXR010000005.1:33907214-33921834 GCA_027575705.1 Erythroxylum echinodendron | reverse complement strand
ATTATAATTAACTAATAATATAATTAAAATATTCATGGGGAGGGGTTTTCTTGTAAATTTATGTGTGTGTTTTGTTTTAACTCTCCGTCTCCTTTTTCTTGTCCTCTGGTTTTGGAAGGAACAAAAATTTTATGTCTCTGTCTCCAGAGTCGGGACAGAAATTGGTAAGGATAGCAAGCAAACAGGTCGGGGACAGAATTTTTCTGTCCCTATCTTCTGTCCCCACCCATAGAAACAACAACCAAACGTAGAGTTAAGTAACTCACATGAGAGACACTCCCTGGGATAAACACTTTCAACAATCTCACTACATTTAAATAATAATAATAATTAATTAATTAATTAATTAATTATTATTATTATTATTATTATTATTATTATTATTATTATTTATAATAAAAATTATTATTATTATTATTATATGTTCTATATTTTTTATTAGAGTTATAAACTTAATTTGTATAGAATTAAATATTTAAAATTTAAATTCTTATAAGAATATTTAACAAAATATTAAGATATATAATATTTATACCTTTATAATTTTTTTAAAAGTCATATTCTCATAAGTTATTTTACACATAAACAGCTAATATTAAGCAGCTAATTTTATCAAACATTTTTAATAAATAGCTAATACAATCAGCTAGTCAAATCAGCTAACATAATCAACTATCAGCTAACAACTAATGCAATGAGTTGAATGGCAAACGAAACCGATGTCTGTTAAGCAATGTTTATAATTCTATGTCAACAATATTGCTACATAGATGGAGTAATAAGACTTGCTTGCGGAGTCATGGATGCTGGAGAAGAGGAAGAAGTAGAATGAGATAGGACATGAGATTTATAAATAAACTAAATAAAAAAGAAAACTTTACATGTATAAATAAATTAAAATTTTAATTTTTTTAAAAAAGTGGATCCATCTTACTAATATGTGGCGCAAGGGTAACAATAATAAAACTAATTTAAAAATTATCAAGTCAACATTAATCTGGTAATTAATATAAGAATTTACAATTTTTGTTGAGGGGAAATTTTAACATTTTTAAAATATTATGATTATAATTATTTACTCTCAAATATTAGAATTAAAATTATTGAATGGTGTAAAAATTAAAAAGAAAAGTGGTTTTACCTATGCAATTTGTGTATACACGCATAGGTAGAGAAAGGAGGAGGAGGAGGAGCGATTAAGTTGAGAGTGAGGAAAATGGGATCGGAACCAACACTCCCAAAATGGGCATCCAAGCCTTGCATTATGGGCATCGATGAAGCTGGTCGTGGTCCTGTTCTTGGTTTGCTCTTTTACCCTAAACTCTTTCTCTCTCTCTCTCTCTATATATATATATCTTCACCCAATTCGTTATCTGTGTTCATTTAAACAAAAGTTCGATTATCTTTCCTTCTGGGCACTCGGAAAGTTTATTCATTTGGTGGGTCGGCAAATTGATTTTCGTCAGGGCCCATGGTGTACGGATGCTTGTACTGTGCCTGCTCTTATGCCGAGACTCTTTCTACCTTGAATTTTGCAGGTCTCACATTTCCAATCGTATTGGGTTTTATATTTTTTGCACAAATTTGTTGACTTTAGCTCCTGAATCCATTTCGGTATTGTGAATGATCGTAAATTTACTGTCTGTTAACGTACTTTAGTGAGTAAAAAGAATGTAGAAGAAGCATTCAAGTTGCAAGATTTGTCATCTTCATTTTTGTTGCAGTTGAATTTTTAGTAAATTCATTCTGCCTGATACCTCATATAAGGTAAGTTAGGATTGTAAGATGTTGGATCTAAAGAGTCCACTTTCATGGGAGATCTATTTCATGAGCCTAGCGAGGGAACATAGTCGTGAGCCTTAAGACCACACTCTAACCTAAAACCTTAAGACATTAGGTTTATGAGTCCTTTCCATTTATATGCCCCTCACCAGTTACATCTTTTTCCAATGTGAGATTCCCACTCACACTTAAAATCCCAACATAAGATACATTGCTTTCTTTCCATATTTTTGCTCTTTTTTAGACATTGGTTCTCTTCATGTTCAGGACATTGTGATGCTAGTGACTTGTTCAATGATTCTTTTCACTCGAACCTTCTTTAACAATCTGGTGGAATTTTAATGTGAAACGTTGAACTTAGATGCCTTTGTTTCTCATCTTTCAATCTGTTCCTTAAGCTTGTTACCTTTGAAAGTTTCCAAAAGAAAAATTGAGGGCATGCATCTCTTAGACCAACTCCAATCCTCCTCCAAAATGGAGGAAAAACGCCAAGATGGAGGAAAAACTGGCTCCAATCTAGTGCTTTTTTTCCTCCTTTTTGGAGAGGAGCTACAGTGCCATACCAAATTTGGAGCTGGATTGGATCCATTGTTTCCTCCATTTTGGAGGAGGATTGGAGTTGTTCTTATTAGCTTCAGGGGTGAAATTTGCAACTTCATTTTATTCTAATCATCAAGGAAAAGATGTGGTTCCCCAAAGTTTGGCCATGCATTCCAAAGATTGGATTAGATAATGGACCATGTGTTCTTCCATATTGTGGTTCAGAAATAAGTAATGATTAAAAAGTTTGGGGTCTTATATGCGTCATATGTTGTTCAATTTCTGTTCTTCTGTCTGCAGATTCAAAGACATTAAGAGAAGAGAAAAGGGAGGAGTTATTTGAAAATCTAAAAGCTGATGAATCAATTGGATGGGCTGTGGATGTCATTGATCCAAGGGAGCTGTCTGCTAAAATGCTGAAGAAGTTAGTAGAATACATATTGTCTTTCTTCATAATCTATTAAGTTTTTCCGTATGTATGATTCTCTTTATTTGCGCTTATCAGGATTAAGGTAAATTTAAATGAGATATCACACGAATCTGCCATTGGTCTTGTCAATAGAGTGCTAAACATGGGAGTACTTTTAACTGAGGTATAACTATTTCATCTTGAAATAAAAGTTTCTTACCTATTACATGTTTGTGCTTCAGATATGGGAATTTCAATCTTGACGATGGATAGTGATACTTCATGCTTACTACGAACAAGGCCAAGATGGCCTTCCACGTTGAGTTTTTAGTTATTCAACAAGGAATTACATATTCATGAAAAAAACGGACTAGCTACCGGAAATTAAAATGGTTTTGAATTGCCTGGATACGATTAGTAAAATTATGTTTTTGCATTAAGAAATATGGATGGATTATTTGAAGTTTCACATTGTTTATGGAAATTGTTAACTTTCTCCACATTTAACTTTGCATTTCTACATAACAAAGCCACCGGAAATTATTGTCATGACTAAGCTGTAACTATTGTATTTAATATAATTTATCTTTAGGTGAATTGAAACATAACACGGGATTGTTATGGATGTTAAACATGTATGCATGTTAAAATTTTTCAGGTTTATCTGGATACTGTGGGAGATGCTGAGAAGTATCGGGTAAAATTATCTGAAAGATTTCCTTCAATAAAATTTGTTGTTTCAAAGAAAGCTGACAGTCTTTATCCAGTTGTTAGTGGAGCAAGCATAGTCGCAAAGGTATGGACATCAGCTTTTCCAAATGCCCTTCTGCATAACTAATAGTATTCAAAGTGTATTTTATTGTTGATAACTAATTCTGTTGGGTTTTTATTTTGGTGGCATATAGGCTATTATATTGATTTGCAGTTAAGAAGTTTTTATCTGGTAAACTGCTCTCAATCTGAGCCCTTCTACTCACTTTTGTATCATGAACCCATCTAAGCAGGTCACAAGAGACCGAGCCTTAAGAGAATGGGTGCATGATGAAACAGCTGAAGGCATTAAAAGAAACTTTGGTTCTGGATACCCTGGAGGTTAGAAGCGCTGAACTGATGTTGATTCTTTTTGGTCTTAGCTTTGAACAATTATGTTATATGTGAAATATGGTTGAATTCATGTGCTTAGATCCTGAAACTAAAGCCTGGCTGGAGCAGCACAAACATGCAGTTTTTGGTTTCCCATCTTTGGTTCGCTTCAGTTGGGGCACATGCAATTCTCATTTCAAGGACATAGTTGAAGTCTTGTGGTCAGTCCATATACTTTTATTCAAAGCTGCAACTCTTGTGCCAAGTTAAATGCATCTTGGGTACCTTTGTAGTGTGTAGTTGCTTATTTATGTCCGCTATGTTTGTAGGCATGCTTATGCCACTATATCCAGCTAGCGGATATGCAAATATATCCAAAAAGTTGAGCATTTTAGGATTGGTTATCTCATATGTTTATCATGTGTGGTATCAATATGGAACTTGATCTGAATTATGTGAGATAAAGAGTCCCAATATGCATCACCTCCATGTTTAGGGAAATATTGTATGTACTTATCTACATATTTGGGCATCATTTTTGTTTATCATCCTTGAATCTGAGAGGAGTTCGTTGTGCATAGAACTACGGTACCCTTGTTATTGTGAGTGGATTGCTATTATCAACTCTTTATAAACTTAAATTGGCTCAGTTCTAGGTAATTCGGGAGCTTCAGCTTATAAGCTGCTTTATAATCTCATCATATTTAAAAGAGATGCCAGAGGTTTCATTAGTTGATTGGGAAAGATGCATTTTATGTAGCAATTGCATGATCGTCACCCACATATGGAACAGATTTCCGATGATCTTTTGAATGCATGCTATTAAATGTTATTTAAGCTTTGTGTTGTTTTCCTACGCATATGCTTCATGAGAGATGAAAGCTAATTATGTCCAGGTTGATTTGGTTATAATTTTTGGAGTCTCTTACCCCTGTAATTGTAGGGAGCCTGAGAAAATAGATGAAGATGGATGTGGCAGTGGCAGTGGCAGTGGCAAGCGGCAACTGAAATTGAGTAGTCTAGGCATTTCAACTTCCAAGAGGAAGATAGAAGAGATTGAGTCAAGTGGCAAGGGACGGTGCAAATTTTTTCAGTCACGTAAACTTGAGCAACTTGCTCATTTCTAGCTATTATTGTTTCACACATTCCCTTTAATTGCACTGCTTTGTATGTAGCTTGCTTAATCATCAGCTGCATTCCGTCGTCGGTAAGTGTCGCAATCCAAGATAGTATATATATGCAACAAGTTTAACTTTGTCGATCTTTACACACAAAGCATACCTTGACAGATAGCAGCTTATATAACAAGCACAATCCAAATACAAACGCCAACAACTTAAAAGTTAAGAATTAATAAATATTAGTGTGTGGATGCACAATGAGAGAGGTCAAGGTGACCAAAACCATGGTGAGAAAGTATGTGAAGTTTTTGCTGCTGCTGGCGGCACCATGTTGTCTGTTATGATGGTGGTTATTATTTGCAGCACCTGCTATGATCACTGGAATAGCTGCCGCACCTCCTGGCATGTTTTGGTTACCATTTCCATTCTCAGTTGATCCACCATCACGGCTACCTTGGCCGCCACCTCCACGTGCCATTTTCATATCTCCGTTGCATTCATTACCACAGTCAATATCATTGACATTAAGCTCCTTCGATGTACCTCCATAAATAGTCAAGGATATGCAAATGAATACGGTAATAAACCTTACTTTTTTTAGCATATTAAAATACATCAAGAAGTTAGATCAAGCACAAAAGTTACTGGTTGTTAAACACTTATACTGATCAAGGATGTTACAGATTCTTAGAGACCCTTTGATTTTTAGAGAACAGACCATCATACGAAAACGATATGAGAATGCTTCAAAGGTTTATATGATAAAAGAGTTTTATGATATGATTGACATAAAATAATGAGAATCGCAAAACTTGAATGGTATGATTTCACACTGCCAACTGATTCCTGGCTTGTCCAATCACTTCTATTTGTTCCTCTCTTTTTTTTAAGTATCAACTCGCAGACATTTCTATTTAAATCTTAGATCTTTCTCATTTAAGGTATCGAGTCTGTCATACCAGAACAATAAAACGAGAGTGAAAGTCATAATCATTGTTCATTAATATTTTCATGCTAATACTTCAGAAAAAGAGATTAAGTATTAAAGGCATCTGATTCTCCACTTTCCCATTTTCTTCTTTATGCTGCTCTCTTCAGTCTTCATCATTTTTTATGGAAGAAATATAAGAACTCAAAAAGTGCAAAACAAGTTATGTGATCTCCAACTTTTGAGTTCTTCTTCAAACAATTATAGAAATGTTTATAATTATGAAAAAGAAATTCAAACTTCCCTTGTTTTATAGCCAACCCGATTTCTCATCTTTTCAATATTTGATTGAATTTTACCACCAAACAGTCTTTTTTCGCTCATCTTAAACCTTTTTTTGACTACAGAACAAGTTTCTCTGCGGGTCTTTTTGCATGTTACCTGTTCACTCGTATGAGATGTTGTCAAGATTATCTTTACACATGTTATCTCTTTCATGCCTATAAGGCCATATACCAAAAACTCTCACCTATTACAAGCGAAAAGTTAGTTATGAGATTTGTATCCTGCGATGGAATATGATTCACAGCTTGAAAGGGTTAAGCAAAGGGAGATAAAGCCAAAGCCAAGAGAGGAAAAGAAGGATACCTGAGAGCAGGGATCTCTGGAGTGGAGAAGAAGAGGCAAAAAGATACAAGTAGCTGATGAAAACCAGGAACAACCCCAACTTTTTGCTTCCCATTTGTCTTTTCTCTTTGTAGTGCATGAAACATGAGCTTCTAGACCTTATTAACTAATTGCTCACTGCATCTTATAGATTTGAACTGATCTAAGAACCCTGTACATGGAATCCGTCGAAAAGAAACCTTATCAGTTTGGTTAACTTTATGAGTCATATAAAAGATTAAAAGTAATCTGTTTTAATTTTTAAAGGCCGACAATCTTTTGGGGTTGGTTCATGGGCCACATAAAAAGGTTTACGTGGCTTTTTTCTTTTTTTTTATACATAAGGTATTTTAGTTTTATCGGACTAATCTTAATCTCTTAAAATCCCACTCTTAGAGTCTTAGAAGAAGTAAATCTAAAATTTCAAGGTCCTTCAGATTTTTACGTAGCCTATACATTTCTGCACACAAGAAGTATTTACATACTAATTGAACGACTACTGATTAATTAATACTCTCCAGTTAGTATCAGGTTTTTATTAGCCTTAAGTTTCTAGCAGTTTCAAACTTCTACACTGTTGTTAGAAGCGAGACGCCCGCAATTAATTAAGAAGTATTCCTAGAGCTAGAGAATCATCACTAGAGAAAATTCTCCCTCTCCTCTCCTCTTAGTGACTCGAACTTAAAATCTCCTACAAAGAGAAAACTTTGAAGTTAAAACTCATTGAATCACTCCCACTTGTCACCTTTTTTTTTTCTTTTGATATGAGGTAGTGTGGCTTAAGATCAATTATTTAGTGATAATGTCACTACTCACTACCTAATTAACCATAATTTTCGATAATTACGAAATCGAATTCTAATTTCCCAAATCTTCAAGCTTTAACTCTTTCTGGTTGCTTTATAAATTAGAAACCCAAGAAAGCAAAATGATTCATCGCTTCAAAACTTCGTATGCTAATTAGGACCAAAGTTTTATTGACTCCAGAAAAAAGTGAGCCGATAACAAATAAGCATGTAGCTGATCTTTTGCAGATATTGATGTTAGGCTTCAAAAAAAACCGACCTGGTCTTCTTCTAGCTGTCTTTGCTTCTACAATGAAGACTTGCATTTATTAGTTGCTTCACTACTTCCCTCATTGTGGGTCTCTTCCCAGGCTCTCTTTCAGTGCATCTCAAAGCCACCATTAGCACATTAGTAACTTGATATTTGATAATGGAATCCAAGAATTCCTGTGCCAGACCTGAATCAACAATCTCATTGATATCTTCTGCATTGTTACATATACACCTAACCCACCCTACAATGTCAGTGCCCTCCTCAAATGACGGATCCAATGCCTTTCTTCTTGTCATCAGTTCAAGCAGCACAACACCGAAACCATATACATCAGACTCCTTGCTCTTTGTTTTCGTGAATGCATTTTCTGTCAAAGCAACAACCATACTTTTAGTGTCAGATAACAGAATACATGAGACCTATTTGAGGAATTTGTGAAGAAGTTACCTGGTGCAATATATCCAACTGTACCAACAACTGAGATGGATTGAGTCCAAGTAGAAGCATGATCCAAAAGCTTGGCAATACCAAAGTCAGAGATATGAGGCTCCATGTCAACGTCTAAAAGAATGTTCTCTGGTTTTATATCTCGGTGCACTATGGGAGGATCACAATCATAATGGAGATATTCCAATCCATGAGCAGTTCCAATGGCTATTTTATAACGGACACTCCATTCTAGTGTTGGTGAAGGATTTGTTCCATGTAAAACATCACGAAGGCTTCCATTTGGCATGTACCTGTACAGGATTAAACCATAATCATTTTTCAACCAGAAGTCTTCTAACTTAGTGAGATTTCGGTGCTTAATTTTTCCAATGGTTTGAATTTCTTTCATCATAGTCTTTTCTGCTCCTTTATGGCCAGTAAACACAATCTTCTTCACTGCAAACTGTTTGTCTGCACTCAAAGTAGCCCTATAAACTGTTCCGTGGGCTCCTCTTGCGATGACATATCTGCTGCTTAGGTTTTCAGTAGCTTCCATCACTTTGCTAAGTAAGGAAGCCGGTCCTTCTTGAGCAGCAATCTCAATATCCAGCTTGGCTGTTCTGTGTGACACATACACGTAAACCAGTACAAGAAGAACAAGAGAAACAACAAGTGATGCAAGGGCAACACTCACAATTTCCCCTTTAGTAAGGCCCTTCCCATTGCTTGATATATTTTCACATCGCTTGAAACTTTTGTTAGCAGTGCATGATATGCCACCTGATGGAAGACATCGGACACATAAGCCAGGATTGTGCAAGAATGATGACGGAGATAAGTCAAGTAAGGTCATAAGCGTTTCTGGTATTGGACCACTGAAAACATTGTTTGAGATATTTATCTCAATCCAGACATGAGTTCCACCAAGAGCTGCTAATGTTCCTGTCAGATTGTTGTTAGATATATCAAGCCGTTCTAAATAGTTCAAGTCCCCCATACTGGAAGGAATCTCACCACTCAATCCATTGTTGCTAAGGTTCAATCCATATCGCAGATTTCTCAGTGAACCAAGTGACGAAGGGATTTCACCTCCAAACAAATTTCCTCCAATATCTAGCTCTGTAAGCTTTTCAAGCTCTGACAGAAAAGAAGGAATGCCGCCAGTAAAATGATTTTCACTTAAAATGAAAGTAGATAAAGATTTCCAGTTCCTCAAAGCCAATGGCACAGAACCCTTCAATGAATTAAAACCCACATCAAACTTGTCCAGTTTCAAGCAAGTTGCCAATTGACCTGGAAGAAGGCCTACCAATTGGTTATGTGAAAGATTCAAGATCACTAGCGCAACAAGATTGCCTAGTTCTGGAGGTATAACACCAGTAAGCTTGTTCATGGACAGATCAATAGAAGTGAGGTTAGTGCAGTCCCTGAGGCTTGGTGGAATCGGACCTGTGATATTATTTTTGCTGATGTCCATATGAGAAAGGTTGGGATTCATTGCAAAATCTGGAAGTGGCCCTGATAGCCTGTTCTCATTCAGGTTCAGTCGCCAGAGAGATGAACACCTGCCTACGTCAGGAGGAATGCTGCCTTGAAGTTCATTTCTGCCCAAATTCAGAACCCTCAATTGATTACCAGAGCATAACTTCGGTGGAATTTCACCAGTGAACTTATTATTGGTGAAGTCAAGCTGCAATAAGCTGCTGTTAATACCTAAACTCTGGGGTATGACACCAGAAAACCGATTTTGATACAAGGAGACATTCTTTAGTTGCTTCAACTCGGTGATATCAAGAGGCAGTTCACCTGAAAGACTGTTATTATAGACAAGAAGGTACTTAAGGTTAGGAATCCTCCAAATACTGATGGGAATCTCACCACTCAAATGATTGCTAAACAATTCCAGGTCCTCTAACATAATTAGTTCTCCTAGTTCGCTTGGAATATCTCCTTCGAGTTGGTTTGTATATAACAGTAACTGAGTCAAGGATTTGCAATTTCCAAGTTCTGAAGGAATCCTACCAGACAACTGATTTTCGGAGAGGTCAAGTTTAGAAAGCTTATCTAGGAGGCCAAAGGAAGATGGAATGGACCCTGTCAAGTTGCTATGGACAATAGCCAAAGTTGTTAACCTACTACAGTTGCCCAAATCTGGTGGAATGCCCCCTCTAAAGCCATTGTATGACAAATCTAGGGTAGTCAAATTCTTGCAGTTTCCAAAACCTGAAGGAATACTACCCTCAAGGTTATTAGGACCTATGTACAAGTCAACAATACTTTCAAGATGTGTCAGAGTCTTGGGCAAAGAACCAACCAATTGGTTGCCCTCCAAATAGAGCCCTTGCAGTTTCTTACAGTTCCCAATGGACTCGGGAATGGTACCAGATAACTGGTTACCGTATAACCATAGCTGCAAAACGTCCGTCAAGTTACCAACATTGCTAGGAATTGAACCCTTGAGATTGTTATCGTGCAAATAAACATTTTGTAAACCTGAAAGCAGAAATAATGAATCAGGTATTTCACCAGACAATGAATTGGAATACAGCCCCAAGTTAAACAAGTTCCGCAGATACTTGAAGCTCTGAGGTATTCCCCCAGTGAAGCTATTTATCGACAAATCCAGGTACTCAAGTAAAGTGCAGCTACACAAGTCTGAAGGTATTTCTCCTGATAAATCGTTGTAACTCAAATCTACCGTCTGCAAACGATTTAACCGACCAATTTCTCGTCCCAACTGGCCAGAAATTGCATACCCGGAAAGGTTTAATATGAGCACATGTTGGAAGCTAGAGTCACATCCCACGCCGACCCAGGAACATGGATTTGAGTGTGACGCATTCCAACTTGAAGATATAGGAGGCACAGAACTCCAGCGCCTCAAAAGCGACAGAAGGGCCAACCCATCAGAGTTGAGACCAGACACAGCAGATAAACATGCAAAGGAGCAACATAACAGCAAGAAATGACACCGAGCATATTTCATACTTGCGTCACTTTGTTGGGGCACAAGGGAACGTAAAGAGAAGCTTGCGGAGTAGAGTTTGGAGCAAGGAAGCATTACGCAGCTATACTAGGACAACGCAGATATTCGACATTGGAGACACAGAATGAGATTAAAACGGTGGGTTGTGAGGTAAGTTGGCAGCTATACAATTAATACTGTTTATAATATAAAACAGGTGTGAATGAAAGGAAATGAATGTCTTAACAATTTCAACGGGGCGTTTTGGAACCTGACACGTTCATGCTTCTGACCCCTGGTGCTTGGTAGTGACTAGACTAGACTAAGACTAGACCAGACTGTGTATTATTATTTAAGAAAACAAGAAACTGACAATTGCTGGTCTATTTGTTAGATAAAGGTGAGTCAGTTTTAACTGTATTACAAAATATTGATAAAAGTATTTTACTTGGTTCTTTGCCAACTACATTTCAAACTATCGGTCCTTTTTGGAAAACCAACAATGCCAGTAAAAGGATTAAAGCTGTGAAGAAAGCTTCAAGTTGAGGAGTGGGGATGTGAACAGGGTCTGAAAGTGGAGGAATTTGCTAGAGGGTCACTTTCATCAAATCACTAAAATATATAAGGTATTTGCGTGTTTTAGTTGGGTATAGCGACGAGTGGACTGGTCGTATTTCTTTTAAAGCAAAGGGCACACTGCCAATGCCATTTGAGGCTTTTTTGGTCCTCAGTACACACAAGAAGTTTGTCCAATGTTTAATTATTTCCAAAAGCTCATTGCGTGAATATATTGTCTTCCTCAATTAGTGGCACTATTTACTTAATCTTCCAATTCAATGCTAACATTTTAAATGAACTTATCTTTTTAATGTCAACTTGTAATTGAGCATTCCATTACTGCATTGAGGTTTTCAACCATTGGTCCTTCCTAATAAAATACTTTCCCATAACCTATTTTGGACATTTTTAAATAAAAGATCATAACATATATATACACGAAAACCAATTCTACCTAAACTGACCTTCCAATTTTATCTAAAGTTTAATTATATTGATTATTTATTTTATTAGTTATATTTTGAGGCTTTGACTTTATTTTTATATTAATTAGTTAAAAATTTAATGTCAGAAAACAACTCAAGACCATTAAATAAACATTATGTCTCATCATTGTTATTTTTAAAGTGTATGTCATCTTAAACATTTTTAAAAGATAATTTAATCTAAGAATATATTTAAACATAAATTCAAAAATTAAACGCATGATTAAACTTTTAACTATAATTGAAAGAGCAAGTTGAGGTTATCTTATACAAAATTTTCTCATTTAAAAAAGTTACGAAAATATTTTTAATTTCCTATCATCATGTGACCTTTTTTGTATTAATCATTTTAAATGCATCTGTAAATGAATAGGTTGATTCATCCTATCCTTATATCGTATTTTAGTGATATCATATTTGTTGATGTTTGAATTTATATTAAAAAAAATAGTACTTAAACAAAAATGTTTGGCATGTGGGATCTTAAACATTAACAATTTAATTAATCAAGTGTATTTTTTAATCAAATTTAATGGAAGTGATATGTATATGTCCGATGATATAGCCAAATACTTGTATTATAAATTTAAGAACTTAATTTTATCAAATTCTAAATTAAATTAAAATGTGTAATTTTTAATTATTAAATTTTGTGTAATCCTTAAAAATGTTCTCTCTTCAAATTTAGGATCATCTAGAATCGACATGCCATTAACACATAATCAACTAGGTTAGCATTAATGATAGGTAAAATCTTCTTCTCATTATTTGGTAAATTCTTTAATTGATTTCCATTATGCATGTTTGTTGCTCAACTGTTAATTCCTTCTTATTTAACTCTTGATTTAATTGGTTGAATTCAATTCTCGTATTTACATCTTGTTACATTGTTTATTTTTAGTTTCATATCTTTTCAACCTTAGATTTTTATGATTAGATTAATCCCCCTTTTCGTATGATCGACACCTCTTATATTACAGTCGTACCTGTGCACTTGCGGTATTTGAGGGCTTATAAATTTTAAAACTCGAATGACACAATCATGGATCCATCTTATAGACGCATTAGAAGTACCTCGAGTTATCTTTATTTGGCTATTGAGGTGCTAACCTAAGTTTTAAGCTAGGATTATTCTTTAATTCTTTTAATTAATTCTCCACCTAGTAATGAGTAAGTTTTTGATGTTGATTGCAAGGAATTGAAAGCAGAAAATGCTCTAACATTAAGTAGAGGTGAGAAAAAGATTAGTCGAAACCTAAAAGGTATGTTATTTGTAACAAAATTGCTATTTCTCCTTAATATCTACATTCGCCTAAAATGTTAAGGGATTAAGTTTCCCCTTTAAATAACTAGTTGTAAATGATTTTTTGGCCTCTTTAAAACATATTCTGATTGATTTACTTGAAATAAAGATTAAAACTCACAATATGAACAATTTTTTACTTGTTCACTATAAAAATTAACACTCAACCAATAACCTCTAGCATCACTATGAGGGATATATTGTAATTGATTATGATCCTTGTAAAGCTCTTAACTCGATTCTTAAAACTTTTGATCAATTACTTCACTTGAAGCTAAATATATTTATCAAAAAAATTCATTTATGGATACCTTTGTGTATAGCTTCAACAAATCCTCTTTGTGAAGACACCTTTATACTGATCTCCTTATAACTAGTTTACAAACTGACTCACCATTAGTTGTTTTAAGTAATGTTAACACTATTTCAAGAATTAGCTCTTACAAGAGAATGAATCAAGGAAATTCATATTTCAATAGCTCTATTTCATGTTCAAAACTAATCAATTTAATATTTGAGGACAAATTTTTCAATTAAAATAAAATGCAATGTGGAAGATTATTTCTCAAAAAGGAAGCTTGAAAGGGAAATGACTAATGCCATTAGTTCTATAACTTTCCTAACTCTCTGGTGACCATTATGAATACATTATTCTCAAATTATGGCCCCATGGACATAAACTTAAGATCCTCAAGAAGGGAGAGGTACAAACTTTTTTAATTTAATAACTATCTTTCCTCTTGTATATGATCTGGAGTAGTAATTCTAAAGGAATTCTTCTCAACCAATCAAGGTCACTCTCTTTACATATGTGTGATGAAACTAAAAGCCATCAAAATATTGCTAAATTTAGTGAACTTTAAACTCTAGGGATGATCTTTTATAAGAACAAAGTCTTCCATAAATAAGTCATCTTTATAAATCACTAAGAGAGGATGAGAAAAGGAAACTTATAAGTCGTACTAAAGCATTAAGTATTTGTCATTCCTTATTTAGATATAAGTCTAGTTTCACCTAACTAAAAGATGGAGATTGCAATACCAATTTATTTTATAACAAGTTACTGCAAAGGAGAAATACGAACAAGACAATTACTTTAACTTATGACTTAGGAATAACTTTAACTTATGACTTAGGAATAGTACAAAAATTTTAAAAGGAGACCAAAAAAAAATTGATAATGACTATTTCAAAATAATTATTAGAAATGAAACGAAAATTTACATTTGATTTGAATATATTGATTCCATTAATAATTGAAAACGTAATTATAATCATTTTTTATGTAAGAT
>JANZXR010000005.1:33865010-33881417 GCA_027575705.1 Erythroxylum echinodendron | reverse complement strand
ATGAGATGTGGTCATTTACCACATCTGGACCCGTTTCTTTGGTCCGACCCGTTCTCTGGAAACGGGATGTTACATTTCGGGTCCATTTCGAAGGTTTCCTCGCAGCAAAGACAGACTTTGACCGCAGTGAACTTTTCCTGGGAGACTTTCTGCTTGATCTTCGAAGGTTTCGTCGTGGAGAATTCCGACCTTGGCAACGACGAACTTTTCCAGATAGGCCTTTGGTCGCGGTGAACTTTTCCAGAGAGGTATTTCGTTTGACCTTCGAATGTCTCGCAGTGGCGAAGTCAACAATTGGCCACAACGAACTTTTCCTGAGAGGTCTCTATACCCGATAACCTCGTTAAGTAGCTTTGTAATAAGTTTTGAGACCTGGGTGCCAATATTGTTTGGTATCAGAGTGTGAGTTAAACTTAGAAAATGGGGTCTAACACATATAATTATTGTCTACTCTATTTTGAGTCCAAGCATACTCCACCATTAGATATTGATTCAATTAATGATATTTGTAAATTATTTACAAAATGTTATTCCACCTTGGCCAAGGATTTCTCGAATAAATACTAATCGAAAACAATGAAACATTCTCCCTTAATTACTTTATGGTTATGAATCTCATCTTGATCACTTAACTACCTCTATATAGTTCATGCTAGATCTAATGAGTACTGATTAAACTACCCATGATTGCAATAGTTCATAAGTAGCATCAAAACATAGTAATCCCTATGCATGATAATTTTAGAGATCTTAAGTTAAAGGATCACTTATACATTCATCATAGTGAGAATTTCTATTGACATAAAAGTAATGTTCCAAATGGATTCCTCATATAAGGTCAGTTTAATGAACTTGTTATGTAACAAGCACCTACTCTGAACTTTTAAATATCTCTATACTTTAGTTTATGAGATTGACTATTTCATACGAAAAAACACAACATATTCTAATCTTTTATTTTCTATTAATGTTTAGACTTAATAGAATAATGGCTACGAAAAAGTTAGGGATAATATATAAATTCAATTTGAATCTCATAATTATAATCTCATAATAATAATAATATAATTATCCTATGAACTTTATATATAC
This sequence comes from Erythroxylum echinodendron, assembly GCA_027575705.1. Taxonomy (NCBI): domain Eukaryota; kingdom Viridiplantae; phylum Streptophyta; class Magnoliopsida; order Malpighiales; family Erythroxylaceae; genus Erythroxylum; species Erythroxylum echinodendron. The sequence goes on along the minus strand of JANZXR010000005.1, from coordinate 33,880,325 downwards.
ATCTAAATATGTACAAGAAAAAGAATGCATTTAAATTATTTTGTTAGTAAACTACAAAAAATACCATAAGATATGGTGGTAACAAATTGTTTTCCCCAATAAAAAAACCTAGCAAGGAATTCGAAAGCTTTCGATGTATTACATATAAAGTTAATCAAAGGCCTTTTGAAAATCTATTTTATTTCACAATTCTTGTATAATGCTTCCTGTTATTATTCTTAAAATGTTGTTGAACTAATAAGATATTACTACCCATTTATCTCCTTTTAATAAAAGAACCTTTTAAGCGATTGACCAATTGAGTAAACGTTGTTTTCAATATATCCTCAATTAAATTGTAGATTATTTTATAGATGGTACTACAGCAAGAAATTGGTCTAAAATCCTTCCTTAAGTTAGGGGCTTATACCATAGGGATAAGGCATATAAATGTCTTGCTCAATTCCTTTAATATTTTTCCATAGCTAAAGACTTCCAATACTGCCTTAATAACCAAAATCTTTATGTGAGAATTGTTTTTTTTTAAAAAAAAGGCATTAAGGCCATTAGGTCTTGGAGCCTTGTGGGGGGTTAAGAGTAAACATAATAACTTCCACATTATTAGCATTGAATGGTCTAGTCAATATATTTGCTTATTGTAAAGATATGCGTTCCTTAATAAAAGATTTGAGAGTGGTCACAAAGGCAACTAACTTAGTGGGATAACCAATAGTGTTAAAGAGAAGAGAAAGCTTTATGTTGAATATTAGCATTGGAAAGTAATAAATTTCCATTCTTATTAATTAGAGATGCTATTCTATTTTTTATTTCTTCTTAAGAGCACTGATTTGTAGAATATGTTCAAGTTTTATCTCCTTCGTTGATCCTTAGATTATAGATCTTTGTTTTAAGAGAGAATGATCAATTTCATTTGCCTGGTTATATCTAAGTAAGGATACCTTTTCTTCATCTTTTAATAACTCATTAGAAAGGGAAAGATAAAGTGAGCTTTTAATACTATTCAATTTCTTCTTAGCCTTAAAGACTGCCAAATGAGTGATGTTAAACTTCCTTTTATTGATTTTCCTAAGCTCATTCTTTAATTGCTAGAACTTTCTCAAGCAAATGTTGATTTTTGTGACCATGGATGTTGAAGTTAAGTCCTTTAGTGATAGCTCCTTCAAAGCTTTCCACATCAACTAGGAAGTTATTGAACATAAAATAAATGTTCCTCCCTTAAAAGTTAAATAGGTGTTGTCCCAAAATTATGATATGGTCAAAGAAAAGTGGATTATTAAAGGAAGCTTTACTCTCTGAAAAAGCTGATATCCAGTGAGCAGTTACTAGGCCCATATCAATCTTTTTTCTCAAAATCAATTCTCTTTCTATTTATTATTCCAAGTAAAAGCACATACCTCAATCTTTAAGTCTATTACATGTATATGACTTATACAATTACAAAATTCATCAAAATAACTCTTAAGATTGGCATTTCCTTCATCTTCTAAAGGATGAATGAAATTATTAAAGTCACTAAGAACTATCCAAAAGGCATTCATACTATCCACAAGTTCCTTCAATTTGTTCCTCAAGGGGATCCTTCAGAAAGAGTGTATAGATGTAGGTAAATGGAAGTTAATAATCTCTTGCTTCATTTTAATGTGCATATGAATCAAATACTCTTTAATGATTGAGCGCATTGTGTCTAATCTGTTTAGTTTAAAAGCCACCACCAAGTCTCCCATTGTAGTGAAAATGATGGTTTATAATAGTAATCCAATATAGCTTCAAAAACTTAACTTCTTACAATTATTTTTATTGAGCTTAGTTTTTATAATTCCTACAAAAAAAAGGGTTAGTATTATGAAGAAAATGATATAATTTTTGTTGTTGATCCCTTAAAAAAAAGGGTTAGTATTATGAAGAAAATCATGTAATTTTTGTTGTTGATCCCTTTAAAATTCCATAAGAGAATGGCCATTTAGATAAGGGAGTTTTAGAGGCCTCCTGCTTCCTTTTAAATTTGCTTTTGGTATTAGGGTTTATGAGAACAAAGAGTACTCATTACCATATTTGCTCATTTACTTTATAAGAGCAAAGAGTACTCATTACCATATTTATAACTTCTTCAGCTAATGAGTTGATTTCATTGCTCCTTGCTTTATCTTGGCTATCAATCTTAGGAACCTGAATTAGCTTATTCACTATATTTTTTCCTTGAACCATAGAGTTAACTATGCTTTCCTCTTTATATATTTCATATTTCTTTTCTTGAAGAGGTTTTTTGTAAGTCAAGATATAAGATGTCATGATCAATATTTATCTTACTATCTCTACCTTAAGATAGAATTTGAGTTACCTTTAGGTTTTTATCAGTCAAGGTGCCTTTTGGCTGAGTGTTGTCCTTGGTAGTCATCTCTGGGCTCTCATCATCTTTACAGTAGGCATTCTTATTTAAACCTCTTTGCATCAGCTCTTGGTATTAACCTATTAAGAAAGTTTTCCCCATTGGTTTTTATTTTCCTTTATTGAGCCATGTCTATCATACAAGAATAAGAAACTAAGGCAACATTAGGTTGTCTTCTTCTTTCAGTCTAAGTAGAGGGATAGTTTCTGAGAGCTACTAATTGATATCAATAAGAACACAAATCATGACATAGCTCAATCTCTTTATACTTGTTGTTGCTTCATCTAAATAAAGGGGGTTTTAATGAGCCTTGCCTAGTGACTAAATCCTATTTCAATATTATATGGAAATATTATGGGTATTAAGGCATGAAGGCACCTACTTCTGCTTAAGATTTTGTAACTGAACATATATTATATCACTATGTTTGGGACCTAACATAAATTCTTTAGGGTTGTAACTTCTAATCACTTGACTTTCACCTCCACCCATCCCTCTCATTGTCTTTCATATTTAAACTCCATTAAGGATTGTTAATGATGGGCATTGGACAAACAATCAATAAAAGCATTTAGAATATTAAACGAAGTTGAAATAAGTTGACCAACTTATGGATATAGAAAATAATAAGATTTATTTTTGAAAGTCAAGTTGTTTTCTAATTGGAAGAAACTAGTATAAAATAATTTTGTTTAAACTTGAAGATTTTAAATTATATAATCATTTTTCTATTATTTAAATTTTATGTAATCCTATATAGACAATTATGTTAATTTAATAATTCTTAAATATTATTTAATATTTTTATGAATATATTTGTCATAATATTAATACTAATCATCATTTCTTAGCTTGTTAAATTTTATTTAAAAGATTTTGTTATACTTTAGATATGCACAATTTAACATTGATTTGTCAAAATTTAATTATCCTAACTTTTATTACATATCAATTTTATTAAATATTTTAAAAAAATCTATTTAAATGAAAAATAATATTAGTAAAAAAATCAAAGATATTTAAATAAGAATAGAAAGACATGATAGTTTTAATTAAAAAAGGTCGTTTAATTTTTTGGATAAATTATATTTTAATTTATAAGTTTAATTTATTTTACAATTCTAGTAAAAATGTAAAATATATCAATCAAATAAGAATTTTAATTTATTACAAATGTAGTTTTCATTATGTTTTGTTGTTAATCTTATTGGCATGAGTGACAATATAGATTAGTCAATTGTATCTATTATTTAACTATTAAATTGGGATTTACCATTCGAGATCATATGTGATGCTAAGAACTATGTAGTGAGAGTTGATTTAGCCAAAGGATTAAGAAACAAAGTCATTTCATCTATTATACTTCAAGAACATTAGACGCCATAGTGCAATTATTATACAACTGAAAAGGAGCATTTAGCAATTATTTTGCCTTAGATAAATTTTGATCTTATTTGCTTGACTTTAAAGTTATTGTGTGTTCTAACCATGTAGCAATGAAATACCTATTGGCAAAGAAGGAGTCCAAACTGAGGTTAATATGATGGATTTTTGTTGCTTCAAGAATTTAATTTGGAAATAAGAGATCGAAAAGAAGAAAAAAAATTTAATAGTTTAAGCATATGGGTAAGGGATGAAGATATTTTACCTATTTCTAAAACTTTTCTTGATGAGTAATTGTTCCAAATGAATGGTGTGATTTTGTACTACACAGACTTTGTTAATTATTTAGTTACTTAAACTTTCCCTAATTTCACTAGCAAGTTTAGGAAGGAAAGATAAGGAATGAGGCAAAAATATTATGTTTAGGATATGCTTACGGAATTTATACTCTAACCAAATTATTAGACGTTATATGCCATAATACAAACATTTTTCTATCTTAGCTTTTTGTCACAATTATGTATGTAGTGGTCACTTTGGTTCTGGATGAACTGCTAGAAAAATTTTAGACAGTGGTTTGTATTGGAAGACATTGTTTAGAGATGCTTATGTGTTTTATAAAAGTTATGACGGATGCCAAAAGACAAGTTCACTATCGCATATAAATGAAATGCCTCAAACCTAAATTCTTATAATTGAGAAATTTGATGTATGAGAAACTAATTTTATTGGGATTTTTCCTTCATCTAACGATTTTTCTTATATGCTCTTAGCAGTTAATTATGTTTCAAAGTGGATTGTAGCAAAAGTCACCAAAACTAATGATTCTATATTTGTTGTGGATTTTTACAAAGTCTGATATTTTTAATACATTAGGAGTTCCACGAAACATTATGAGTGATTAGGGAAGCCACTTTTGCAGTAAAGCAATGACAACTCTGATTAGAAAGTATAGAGTATATCGTCGAGTAGTGAAGTAGTGTGTTGTAATATTTTTCAAAATAACTAGACCTACAATTATAATAATTTGTGTCAATCCCACAAAATGTGATGGGTTACCTTTTGTTATGAAAAGAATTGGGTTTTACGTAGTCTTTGGATGCCTTTGCTAGTTCTAGTGTCAATGAGACTATGGTGATGCCTAGTACACCAACTAGTGGGATTGGGAACCAAGAAAAGGGAAAGAGTTGTCGAGTAATTGAATCTATGCTGGCTTTCTGATGTGTTGATGATGAAATAAGAGTAGCGAAAAGTCAAGATCGGTGGAAATTGTTTGTTAAGTAACATGAACTGAAGATCCCAAGAGAGAAGCTAATTGCAGAGGCAGGTAATGGTCTTGGGATTGACAATGGGTTCTCAGTTGCTGCAGTTGCAATGATTGGTAATGATAAGAGAGGTTAAGTGCTAAGGCTAAAAAGCTTGTTTATGTGCCACACGAAGAGATCTACTTGGAACATAAGGGGTGCTACGAGGTCCTTCAGTAAATGACTACACGAGTTGTGGAGAAGTGGGAGGAGCCGAAGAATGGCTTTTGGATAGTGAAAAAGGGTTAAATGTCGTGAATTCTTAGGTTAATTTAATTAAAATAATAGAAAGGATAATTTTAAATTTTCAAAATGATAGAACAAGTTTTGAAATACATAAATTTTCTCGCAGAGTAGAGTGCCATCTAACTTTAATACAAAAGGGAGAGACTTTACGGGATTGGAGACTCCTGTCTTGTATTTTTGTCAGTGGACCAAACAGCATCCTCACCAAACGCCATCTTATCCCGACTCCACCCACCTTATGGCATATGCATTGCACTTTGCACCAGTTGAGGAGTTTAATTCAAGTATTGGGAACTAACTATTGTTTCTTTAGGAATACGCGTTTGGTCAATAATGATATCCATTCACACCCCTTCCTGACATTCATTCTAGCTTTAGTTAACTTTGGTAATTTAATAACCCAAAAAGCCAAAACGCTTTAGACGCCAACCAATCCTCTTTCGCCTACTTGCCAAGCAAACTCCATTAGTTCATCTTATTAAGTTTGACAACGAATACTACAAACTTTTAACCAATTACTATGCACCTTTGTAGCCAAATATTAGTGTCAACAACTTGCGTTTCTCTCAGATTCTTGTTCTTACATATCCTGGCAAATACTGCAAGTTCCCTGAAATACACTTGGCATATGGCCTTCATGGTGATATTTCTGTTTGTCTCTTTCCTCCATGCCCATGTCACCTTGGCTTCCGACCCTGACCCGCTCCTAGACTTCTGCATCCCTCACACAGATGGTCATGCTTCAGCCTACATTCCATGCAAGAACTCATCAGATATTACAGTAGAAGACTTTGTATTTTCTGGGATAAAATCCCCTGAAGCTTTTGACAAGTCTGGATTGTCATCCATTCCTGTCAATGCCAATGTCTTTCCAGGTCTAAACACTCTAGGAGTGTCCCTTGCACGTGCTGATTTTGATGTTGATGGGGTTAATGTGCCTCATTATCATCCCAGAGCTACTGAGGTTGCGTATGTCTTGGAGGGAAAACTATACTCGGGATTTGTTGATACGCAGAACCGAATTTATGCCAGAGTTATTGAAAAAGGAGATGTCATGGTATTTCCAAGGGGTCTAGTGCACTTCCAAATGAATGTAGGGGACAAACGAGCCACTATTTTGGGAAGCTTTGATAGCCAAAATCCTGGGTTGCAGAGGATTCCTGTTGCTGTATTTGGTTCTGGAATAAAGGAACGCCTCTTGGAGAAGGCTTTTGGATTGAGTAGTAAGGAGATTTCCAAGTTGAGGAAAGAGTTTTCTCCGAAGGAAGAATAGAGCTAGAAAGTTTTGACGTATTAACCCCATCCGTTGAGGTTTTGCTTATCAACCTCTGAACTGAGTTGCAATGTAAACCTTCAAAAATCAAATGATAGCATATTTGTTCTGTAATCTTGATTGTCATGAGTGGGAACAATCTTAGGTTAATAAGGTGTAATGACTGAATCGAATCCAGTGATCTTGTTTCGTTCTACTTCTCTGCTTTCTCCTTTAGTTTAATTGGTTATGTGCTGCTAGGACGCAGACATTTTATATTGGAAACAACATAGTCCTACGATACATAACTCATTCTTCAGATAACAGGACTGCAACAAAACATAGCAGTGCTGATGGGAAACTCTCCTCTTTCTTGTTTATTGCTTCCTCTGGCCTGGGGAAGTGGTGGAGGATGAGACCTTAACCTCCCCTTCCATTGAAACTATTAGGCCCGATGATCAACCAAATGAGTTTGCGCCGAATTTTCATTTCCTAAATGGAATATTTACAGTTAATGCTTCCAATTGAATTTTTAAGACGTGGTTATTTGTGATCATATGCCCTGCCCCTTGGCTGTTTCCCGGTACATGTCCATAGTACACTCTCAGCTTTTCATACGAAAAGCTAATGATGAAGCGGCATTAAAAAGTGGCATGTCTTACAAACACCATCATCATTCATTGCACATCAATATGTTACATACAGCAACAGAAAAGCAAGAGCTTGATTCATTATGAAACTTAGATGGTCAATCTGAGTCTGGCTCACAGCAGTGAGCTTAACATTTCATTCCATGAGTCGGGTACCCCAGGGAGGCACCAGTGGCTACAGTCAGAAGAAAAGTCTCTTGGGTGCTGCCTTTCCTCTTGGCCTAAAGCCCTTTTGTACACAGAAGGATGGCCATCTTTTCGTAAAGCTGACATTGTTGTAATATCTTGCATGTATACCGGAAAACTCATTTTTCTTAACACATCCTTCAAGACAACCAACGGCTCCGGAACATGTTGGTGACTGAAAAATGCTAAAGGTTCCCTCTGATTATAGCATTTCCAACCATTTTCCCTGAAATAGAAGAGTCATTGGTAGTTTAAGTAAGCACCGACAAGTCCATGCATAATGTGTAAGGGACCAACCAACCTGTTGTGCCTTGGCGACATGCTTCGGAATATCACTCTATTCTTGCGAGGATCCAGATTTAAGTCAATCCATTTAGCCCATGTTGTGAGTCCCTTCTCATAAGCAACCATTGGATTCATGTTTTTGATGATATAATTACCCTCCATGTAGTAGTCCCACCTAAAATTCGGTTAATTACATCTAATAAATAGAGTTCATCATACTATGTAAACTGGGTTGTTGAACAAGTAATTTTGGAATCCATTTCTCAGCATGTAACGCCCTGAATCCTACTTCGGAATGCATTTCTAATCATGTCACACCTGAGTTAATTAATCTCCATCCATCAAGCTAATAAATGCACATTTTCGAACTATAATCTGAGAAATAAGGGTCTTGAAAGGGAGAAGAAAATGTTTATGATTTTAAGCTCAAAAGAGTCAAGTACGTCTTACGAAGTCCAATTTTCGGAGTGAGTCCACCAGTGTGCTGAGTCAAACACAAGAACATCAACGTTTCTCCAGTATCTAGCATTCTCTTCAATCTTATCCAGATGTAAGAATCTCTTGTTTCCAGTTCCTTTTCTCAACTCCACAAGCAGTGGTGCCCATGTAAACTCAACAGTTGTTTCGAAGTCCTACCCATTCAAGATTAAACAAAGTTACTGCAACTAGAATTCCCCTAAGAGATAAAGCTCTAAGAACCTAAAAATAGGTGAGTTTACCAACTAATTTTTGTCCAGCAGTTCTTACCATGGCATGAAAGGCCATGGAAGGCCCATTGTAAGTCACCATCTTATGCCCAGTTGGGATAACTCCTTGCATCAAGCAGACGAGAGATTCCCACTGATTCCTCATTATAGAATCACCCACAAGCATAATTCTTTTTCTTCTCATTCTTCCAAGAAATTTCAGTGCATCAAACCTGTTTGAAGAATTAACATAGCAACCAATTACGCGAATGAAAATTTCCCAAAGTAAATGCAAGCACTTTCCGCTTGAAATTGGAGGAGCCCATATATTTCCTACAATGGACACCAACTCTAGGTTGGTCCCTGTAGCCACAGTTTATAGCCAAAAATAATGTTTGAGCATGTAATTTGAAGCTCGTGAAAGCCTTCTGGATGATGCAGTTACTAAAACAAGTTCACGGCAAAATTTCTGAAGTAAAAACTGAGAACTCCAGTTAAAAGAATACCTTGGAATTGAGCAACCGTGTGGCTGCCATCTCCACTTTTCATAGTCAGAATCGGGTCTGCCATTTCTCTGACAAGTTACTGCAGTGCTAAGATAAGGGCAATTGGAGTCATAGAGAGGGTAGGACTGATCATAAACCCATTTGCCTGAAGTGAGGTCACAGGTCTTGGACGAATCATGCCTGGTTTGAACCATATCAATTTCACCATCTTCCTCATTAAGCCACCACAAATCATCATCGAGGCCAAACTGCAACGATCTGACATGCAAGAAAAACAAAGGGATAGTGAAGGAGAAGAAGAGGAAGCCGAAAAATGGAAAATTGAGAACAGCCATGGAGAGTGAAGTGGAAGTGGGAAATGGGAAGTGCATGGCCTAATAATATGCTTTTGACGAGCTGTGCGTTTCATTCCATCAAAAGGCGTGAGTTACGGAGGAGTGGACCGCATTGGACATTGTCACTTGCTTCTTTAGCTGTTACTTTAATACTATGTCGGGCTATGGCTATGTCTATATTCTCTTTCAAGTCTTCACTGCTTTCTGTCTTACAAAGTTTCTATCAAGAAGTTTCGGATAGGTTTTGAAAAGGTAGGTCCCATTGCGAAGAGATGCTGGCGTGACTGGAGGGAATCATAGGCCGCGGAAGCACATAATAGTTCAACGCAGGTGGTGGTGGTGGGTGATCGCAGTACAATGGGCACAGGCCATGCCTGCCTTCACTACGTCAAAAGGTGGTTACCTAACCTAACATTTCTTTTAATAATTATTTGTAATGATAGTAAACGTAATTAAAGGGTGATTAATGAGAACAGTGAAATTAAAGTTGCCAAACCTGTGGGTCAAAGTTCAGTCTTTCCCATTCAAAAGAAAAGGGGCATATGCCTTATTTGCACCCAGAATAAATCAATACACCAACTATTCTCTTAAATAAGAACCATTTTCCATAATTATTTCGAAACTTTAGTATTGATTGTTAAAGTATTTGTAATTTGGTCTGCATGCAAACTTTTGTATAACAGAAAAGTTACATACATATATGTTTTACATAAGTAAAAAAATAAAAAATTGCATATAAATACTATTTCATGGGATAAAGGTACCGAAAATTAGTATAAGGTTTATCTTTTAATATTTCAATACCTAAATTCTAATTTTATATTATTATATTAGTTCTAGGAATTTCCAAACGAAACTTTTTGAGCATGTGATTTTAATTGAAAAAAAGAAAAGACTACCACTGTCTCTTGTTTCTCTCTCTAAACCCAAATCCACCATCTTCTCTTCTACGTCAAATTCACCATCCTCTCTACCGACACCAGCCATCGCCCATCCTAGAAATCAATTATAATATTTAGTAATGGCATTGAATCAGCGCTGAAAAATTTTATGTAAGAGCTTAAGCCTAATTTGAAGTTTGGATGCGTCATGAGTTCAAGATACATAACCAAAGTCTGATTGGACTTTAAGTGGCCCGAACTCCACTCAGACTTCCAAGGCAAAGGCTCGCTACTTGAAGTTGGTTGGGTTTAAATTGTCTAAAGTTTAATCCGGCTCAAACTCACCTCGAGATTTTCTTTTTTTTTATAGTAAAGAATTAATTAATAATTATATAGAGAAAGAATGATGTATAAAGTAAAAAATATAGGGTTTTATTACTATTGATTATAAAGCTATCATCTAGTGCTCGTGATTTCCAAATTATCCAACAAACCATACTTGTCAACATTTTATAAACTGTATCCACTACCATGGATTAATTGATTAACTTTTCCCTCTTCAACCAAATTCATACCCTAAAATAACGGGTTCATGACTTCAACAAGCATCCTTATTTTTTCTCTTTGAAATAACTTGTTAAGTAATTATGAAATTCCTCCTTTAACGGCTTTGACATAGATAGTCTATTAAATTAGTGGTTAAGGTTTTGACAATTCTAAGGCATGCTTACGATGACATATGTATGCTCTTTGCTTTTCTCCAAGATGCTCATTTTCTTTCTTCCTTCGTCGCAAATTGTCTTACTGCTTCTTTTTTCTCCTTAAACACAAACTAATCACTCTCAAACTTGGAATTAAAAGTTTTGATATTCCTTTTCTTCTACTTTCCTTTAGTAATTTTGCTCTTTTACTTATTCAATAGTTTTGAAACTTGGAATCAAGAGTTCTGAAACTCCTTTTCTACCGGTTTCCTTTAGCAAGTATTCTCTTTTACTTATTATCAAGGATCCTTATTTTCCCTCTTTGAAATAACTTATTTAGTAGTTATGAGCTTCTTCTTTTAACGGCTTTGACATGGACATTCTATTGAATTAGTAGTTAAGTTTTGAAAGTTTTTAAGGCATGCTTACAATGACATAGGGTTGCTCTTTGCTTTTCTCCAAGATACTCATTTTCTTTCTTCCTTCGTAAAAAATTGTCTAACAGCATTCCCCCTTCTGGAAGGAATATGGAGTTCTGAAACTCCTTTTCTTCTAGTTTCCTTTAACAAGTTTTCTTTTTTACTTATTTAGTAGTTCTGAAACTTCAAATCAAGAGTTTTGAAAGTCTTTTTCTACCAATTTCCTTTAAAGGCTTTGACTTGTATAGCCTATTGAATGAGTCGTTAGGGTTTTGAAAGTTTTAAGACATGCTTACGATGACATAGGTTTTTTTTTTCCTCCAAGATGTTCATTTTCTTTCTTTCTTCCTTCCAAATTGTCCAAATAGCCTCTTTTTTCTCCCCAAACGTCAACTAATCACTTTTAAATATGGAATCAAGAGTTTTGAAACTCCTCTTCTTCTAGTTTCCTTTAACAAGTTTTCTCTTTTACTTATTAAGTTGTTTTGAAACTTAGAATCAAGATTTCTAAAACTCCTTTTCGTCCAGTTTCCTTTAGCAAGTTTTCTCTTTTACTTATTTGCAAGGATCCTTATTTTCCCTCTTTGAAATAACTTTTTTAGTAGTTATGAACTTCTTCTTTTAAAGGCTTTAACATGGATAGTTTATTGATTTAGTAGTTAAGGTTTTGCAAGTTTTAAGGCATGCTTACAATGACATAGGTTTTTCCAAGATACTCATTTTCTTTCTTCTTCCTTTCATCACAAATTGTCCATATAGCTTCTTTTTTCTCCTTAATCACCAACCAATCACTCTCAAACTTAGAATCATGAGTTCTTAAACTTGTTTTCTTCCAGTTTCCTTTAGCAAATTTTCTCTTTTACCCTTAAGATTTCAATTTTAAGACTTTACATTCTCTTAATTAATTATAATTGATGAGTAGGACATTGAAATAGTGAATTGAAGGCTAAATATGAAGAACTAAATATCCACATCTTTTACAAAGTCACTTGATTGAATCATAAAATCTTTGATCACTTTGTGGGGTTATATTAACGAAAACTACCATCTGAATATGGTCAGTGGGAATGGTACTAGTAGTAATATCAAAAAATACATTTGGGTTTTTAAGGTTTAGAGGTCTCAAGTGTCATCCCATACTCCCTGCCTCTATCGTCACTCTGATTGAAGGCAATTATTATACATAAAATAGTATCATTATAACCTATTTTGATAATTGTATACAAAAATTAAAATCAAACATGAATTAAGAAATATTGTCTTTAAGGCTTAAAATCTCATAGAGAAAAAAGAAACTTAGGGCTCATAGATCATAGATAAGTGTCCACATAAGTATAATTTTCAATGTGGAAGTAATTGATGCATGTGAAAGTGTATAATCTTTAATGTATATTATATCTTCTCAAAGTAAGCAATAGCTAGAGGGACCAGGGGAGAAGGAGGTGAGAAGAGGAAGAGGTTGTAAGGAAAAGTGGGAACACTAAAGGAGGAGATAACTAGGAGAGCACAGAGCATTGGAGGAGGAGGCGACAAGAATCACTATTATGTTTATTGATTGTAAATGAATTAATCTGCAAACTAAAGCTTGACGGAGGAGTAGCACGCAAGGGTTAGTATAAGTAAAACAACGTCATTTTAACAAGGTAAGATTCATACATTAAGTCTACACGAAGTTTGATTTTTTTAAAAAAATTATGAGCCCAGTCAGAAGCCCAATCAATTTAAACTTAGCTTGTTGACTTTGAGCTAGATTAGGTTAGGCACAGGTACAAATGTCATCCCCAGTAATATCACTACTTCAAAAATATTGATTTGCATGTATACAAGCCTAGTAGATAAAACCATGTAATTAGGATTATGAGGGTTTTATAAATAAACAACTAATTTAATTTATTAATGAAATCATAAACTAGGTATATATGACACCAAAAATTAATAGCTACTAAAAGTTTTACCAAGCTAGTGTTGTGACTTTAGAAGAATTGGTAGCCATTGTTAAACCTTCAAAACTCAATTAGTCATTAGTGAAATTTTGTGGAGAAATAATGGTGGATTTACTATAAATCTCGTAGCACTAAGATGGTGAAGAGGAAGGCGAAGAGAAGGATTAAGGTAAGAAGTTGTTGGTGACTTTAAAGATTTTAATGATATTATAAATATGATAATTTTTGAGTAAGAAATCTATAAACTAGAAAGAGAGAATTTGATGGCTTTTGATGTGCCACTAGAATTATTTTTATCAAAATTAAGATGAACATTTGAGAGGGATAAAAGAAGAAGAAGAATAAGAAGCCATAAAAAGCATATTCTTAGGAGGTTTTATATGAGGGACAGAGAATAAGAAGAAGAAGAAAGAAGAAGAAGAAGAAGTCATAAAAAAGCATTTTCTTATAAGGTTTTATTGGATGCTACATGGAAAGAGAAAGATGTTGCAACGTTAGTCCTAGAGACATTATCAAATTCAAATTTGAAGATACTTTTTAAAATGCACATATCCTTTAAAATTTGATCAAACATTTATCAACTACAATATGATGAACATGTTAGAACAAGTTTTTAGTTCCAACTTGGCATATGTATGTTTGAATTTATTTATGTGATGGAATTTACAATCTTTGTTACGGTTTTTAGTCTTCTCTTATTAGATTGTTGTTTCCTATAACCAGGAATCATAAAGAAGGAGTTTACTCAAGTTGTAAATACAAACAAAGTGAAATTGAAACTATTGTGATAGCAATTGGAGGTCACACTTTTTTTAGGAAGACAACACATCTTGTAAAAATCACCACTAACGCTATCGAATTTATAATCTTTGTTATGGTTTTTAGTCTCCTCTTATTACAAAATTATTTACTATAACCAAGAATCATTGGGAAGGAGTTTACTCAGGTTCAACATATAAGTAAGATGAAATTGAAACTATTGTGATTACAATTGGAGTTATTGTTGAATCCATATTGCATTATTGGAATTAGGTATTTGGGCTTGTCAATTTAGGCAGTCTAGCATTCTTTAGGTTTATGCAGGTATAGATCTCTCAAGATTGAAATTGCCCCTGTGATTAGTTAGTTCTATTTGAAAAGTTGGCTTGTTTAGCTTGTGTTTCGCATTTGATTTTCTGTTGAACTTGACCAATTCATTATCATTACTCAGTAGATAATTTGAACATAGCCGTAGGACTTGCTACTAGGGCTAGTGTCTTAAGTCCTGCATATATGAATGCATTGTGTGATTACCCTATCGAATTCAAGCCCACATATGCATACATCAACCTCATTGGATTGCCAGACGAAGAATTTGAACCTAGTAAGTCTAAGGCTAACTTGATTCAAAGCGCGATCTTACGCTACATCCATAGGCTCATCGCAAGTTCTCTCTTTGGGCGCAATAATGACCCTACTATCCTTAGTAAGGTTGAGTTGTTCATCTTGTGGAGCATTGTAGAAAAGAAAAGGGTAAACTTAGGTTATTGGTTAGCTACTCAATTCTACAAGAACATATCAAATGGTAGGCAAATGTCTTTAGGTTTCGTTGGCACTAAAATTGCATTACATGAAGGACTCATCACTCTAGACAACAACCTGCATCCAGCATGTAAAATGACTTTCCTTAACATAGCTTCTTTGAATGGCATGCGCTTAATTTGCCACGAGGAAGGCAGTGCTATTTCTTTTATGCCTGCAGGTGAGTTAGCTCCACGTCCGACGAAGGTTGGAAGGAAGAAAGCGACTACTACAACTACTGCTGCCACTACTGTTTCCCCCACTTCAACACCTTCCTCACCTCCTCCAGCTATATTTCAAGACATATAAGCTCGGTTATAGCTTCTTGAACGACAAAATGCGGCATTGCAAACCATGGTGCAGCAAAATAGAGAGACATTACAGCAACATGGTGCAGTCGTAAGACAAAATAATCAGCTAATCAGAATAATGATGAAACGGATGGGTTGGGATGGCATCCTCCCTCCCTCTCTTTAAGATGCTCAGACGAAACAAGGCAGTACTTCTTCACTCTCTCTCTTTAATTTAACTTATTAGTGACCCTCCCTTTGATTGATTGTGTTGATCCACATTGAGGACAATGTGAGGAGTA
>JANZXR010000005.1:33828818-33839737 GCA_027575705.1 Erythroxylum echinodendron | reverse complement strand
TTTGAAATACCTTTATGGCTTTGTGACAACTCTTATATTTGATGGTAATGACTTATGATTTATGTATGGATGAATTTAAGTGGACAGTTATGATTTATATATGGATAGTTAGACTCCGAAAATGGGTCTGACATTTGTGGTATCAGAGCAAGTAGGAGTTGGACTCCGAAAATAGGGCCCAATAAGGGTTACAATGTAAAAACTTGTATATATATTCCTTTTTTAAACATTAAAGAATAGAGATCTTTCCCTTCGTGATAGTTTTAATAAAATTACAACCCTATAAGCAACATTCGCTTCAAAGAAGAGGAAATCAGAGGTTATCGCCACTTTATTATGGTCCTTACAAAATCATATAGTGAGTGGGGATGGTAGCTTACAAGCTAGAGTTACCCAAAGGAGCTTTTATTTATTTAGTCTTCCATATGTCTCAGCTGAAGAAGGCTCATGTGGATCAAGAAAGAACTTCAACATCCTTACCGAAACTCTTTACACCTTTAGAAAATCTCCCTATAGCAATGTTAGGAAGAAGGATGGTTAAAAGAAACAATCGTTCTTTCACTCAGTTATTAATTTAGTGGTCAGATGGTGGATCTATAAGTGCATCATAGGAGTACCTCTTCGAGCTTTAGAAACAATTTCTAAAAGTTAACCCACTGGACAAGGGTGTTAAGGAGAAGAAAATTGTTGTAGAAATTAACGAGCCTAAGACATGGGAAACATATCGAGTATCGACTCAATGATAGTGTTAGTTATTATATATGATACACGTCATTTAAATAAAGGATCTATGATTGTAATCCTATACTAGTGCACATTGTATCCCTTTAGGGCCTGTTTGGTTGGATGTTAATTAATAGAATGGAATGGAACAAAATGATTTATAATGGAATGGAATGCAATATAGTAAAATGTTGTTTGGGAGGGATGGAAGGGTTCATAATGTAATGTAGTGAAATGTTGCTTGAAAAATGGATGGAATAGAATATAATGTATAATAAATGACTATTATACCCCTGATATTAAAATAGGATCAATTAAAATAAATCAACTCCATCATTATAATGAATAGAACAATATAAGAGTACACTATAACATGCATAGTTTGTAGCAATTCCTCCACCATAAACGAGCATGCAACATCTCCTGCTAATGATGAAGTCTCCATCACCATGACATGCAGTCATCAGAGCATCTGCCATGATTCGTCGTCGTGCCAGACATTGTTTATGTCACTGATGACAACCAAGTAATGAGTTAAACTGCATCAACTCCACTCTCAGCCATAACAACTCATGTTACTCATCATGCTCATAAGCTTTAGAGCATTACAAACTCAAAACGCACAAAATTTTCCAGTAACGTTAACAACCCCGATGACAGGCCACAACTACAACTTTTTTCTTCTTTCTATTGTTCTGTTTTCGACAACCAATAAGTTGCCCTTTTTTCTTTTTATGTCCAGTGGGAACTTTAGGTGGTTTATGTTGTTTGGGAAGTAAGTACTGGAAATAGGCATTATAAGAAAATGACTTTGTTTTAATAGAGACAGCATTTCTGTAATGTTGTCCTAACAGAAATGTCAATAGTGATGTAAAAGGGGTTAAGATTAAAAGAAATAATTAAGCATGTCAATGGGCCGGGCCACGGTGGGCCACCCATTAATTTTTTTTAAAAATTCCTGACAACGTTTTGGAAAAAATGAGCGGGTCAACCATGGTCAGCCCGTGGCCTTGCCAACTTGGGCTAAAAACGGGCCAGGCCGGGCCATAATTACCATGCCTAGAAATAATTAGTATTAAGAAAAATTATTGAGGGTATATTAAGAAGTATGCAATTATTAGTTTACGTTCAATCCTAAACTCCTCGAATCAGAGGTTTCTTATTTTCACTGTTTAGCATAGAATGAAACGTAACATGAAACCCTCTGCTTTTATCTCATTCTGATCCATTTTATTATGAAACCCTCAACAAAATAATGAAATTGTGTTATGTTCTATCATGTTCCATTACTAACCCCTCAACCATACAAGGCCTTACTAAGCCTTTAAACAACATGGTAACCGTTATAACGAATATGCAAAAATAAAATTAAGTTATCTTTCCTCAAATATTCTCTTGTGATTCTGGAAATCTAATTTGCTTCTTCTTCTTCTCTCTCCCTCTCTCTCTCTCTCTCTCCCCTCTGTCTTTATTCATAATGTTAAGATATATATTGTATATCTAAGTAATTAGTTTTGCCATTCTTTATTAACTGGACCTATAAGATATTAATCTGATGATGGCAGCTAAATAATAATCCTTGTTTGACTTAGATTCAAAAATCTATTTTTGAT
The DNA here is from genome assembly GCA_027575705.1 of Erythroxylum echinodendron. NCBI lineage: Eukaryota > Viridiplantae > Streptophyta > Magnoliopsida > Malpighiales > Erythroxylaceae > Erythroxylum > Erythroxylum echinodendron. The sequence continues at coordinate 33,837,401 of JANZXR010000005.1, read as the reverse complement.
AATGTTCTAGATGTTATAGAATCATATCTTGAATAAATGTGTATCTTAAGACGATATGTGACAGATTACGTTGATATGTGGCTGAAGGGCATTGCTAGAATTTTTTGGTGAATTAATAGATTTTTGTGAAAAAACTGAGGAGTGTAGTTTTTGGGCGTGTGAGACCTACGGCTGATGGCTTTGGTGTGTATTGTGAGTGCTTTGAGTAGAATGTGTGTGTATTGAAGTAAAGTGTGCGCAATCTACATTGTGTGTGGGAGTGAAGACCTCTTGGTGATGTTGGGAGCATAGGTTTTGCCGTGTCCTTAGTGAATTAGAAAACTTGCATTGAGCGGTCTATGGGCGTGTAACAGTAAAGATCTTGACAACATTATTTTCAAATGTTGGCAGTTGGTTTAATGATGAACTGATTTCATGTGTGAGATATCTTAGGATGTTGATTGATGGGTTGTTATTATGGCTGTGGGTGTATACAGCTGCATTGACATCTAGATATGTGCTGTATGTTTTTGTTTTTCTTGGTGTGTTCTTTGCTCGACTGATAGCAATTAAAGATGTGCAGTGTGTGTTTTCTAATTGGGAGATTCACAGCTCTGTATTGATTGTGTGGGAGTTGCTCACACTGGACAGTCATCCTTGTGGAGTGACTCATAGTTGGACTAATTGATGTGTTGCGTGAGAGTCTTATATGTCTCTATCATGGAAAAAGTGAATCAGGTTTTGGATGAGTGTTAAACTGATAGGTTGTGCGTGATCTAATTTTTGCTACACACAAATGCTGAATTGAGGAAGGTTTGTGTGTGTCTTTTGGTTTGTGTTTTTGAAGTGTTCTTATCGATGGTGAATGGGCAGATCGAGTGATGATACTTGCGTGACTATTCAGCTGGGCATGATTTCTTGGCTGTGAAGATAATTGTTCTTTGTCTCTTATTGAAGTATCTACTTGAGCGGTGAATTGTTTATTTAATCATCTGAGTGATTTATTAATTATCTTTTAATTAATAGTTGTTTAGAAAAATCCTCTGACGAGGTTAACACGAGTTGGTCGTATTATTATGGATGAAAATCTTTCACAAGAAGTAAAGTTGAGAGATAGTATCAAGGGTTAAGTGATGTCGGCTCAGTAAAGTCTTGGATAAATCTAATATACTTTAGTGAAAGTATTAATCTGGGTTAGGGCCTCGCAGACATAGTGCCGAATTGCGTTACCAAATTTCTGGTATTATTTGTTATTTTGATTTTTTATTTTATTTATGCTAGAGATAACCATGATAAAATTGGAAATTCTGCTAAACTAATGCCCTTTGATTTTTCACATAATATATAGACAAGACTATGGAAGCGTCGTGATAATTACGATACATCAAAAAAATACCACAACAGTGCTCGTGTTAACTTGAGTACAAGGGATAATAATCCTTGTTATTAGGTCTTCCTCAGAAGAGCATTCCAAGCAAATCCTGAAGCCTAAAGTTTGGATTTTGACGAGGCCAATCGTGAAGTCTTAGGCCTGCAGAAAGATTTTATCCCATAGAAGGATGGTTATGAAGTGATTCAGTGAATCAATATCCTTCCGCCTCTTCTACAATTTTGGGTATATGAGTAGTTTTATGGAAGAGATTGAAAGGTGAAAATGGTGAAGAAGATGATAATGGATTTCATGGCTATTACGAGAAAGTTGCAACGATTTTTTTTAGATTTAAGATTAGGATTATGATTACGAGATTTTAATGCCATTTTAAGAAATAAATATTACTATATATTACGTTAATGTTAATATAATATATAATAACAATATTTAATTTTATCTAAAATTTTGTTTATTATTTATTATAAATATTTTATAAATACTAAAAGTCGTTTAAGTGCTTTAATTAACTTAAATCAGGTGTTAACACCTACATTGTGCACTTGTTTATTTCCATGTCCCATATTATATGTATTGGCAGTTAAGCTGACGGAGGAACCAGTGAAATGGATATTTTGTCACTCACATCCACCGTCACACTATTACCCCTCTCGACCACTTCAAACAGCCACCGCACGGCTCCCTCTCCTTCGCCCACCGCGGGCACCAGCACCAGCACCAGCCCCACCTCCGTCTCCTTCTCGCTCAAGTCACCACCACCAATTCCTCCGCCGGAGCCTCTCAATCCGATAGACTCCTCTCTCCGTCGTCCCAACAATTCCCTCAAGCCCACTAGTCCTGGTCCTAACACCCCTAAACTATCCAAAAACCCTCTCAAACCCCTCCTCGCTCCGAACATCACCTCCTCTACTCTCTCCGCCAAACTCAGGCTCTCCAGCAAACTCTCTCCACCCATTCCTCCTCCGCAGCCGCTGCGTCCTCCATTCCCTGCGGAAACTCAGGCCTTGAAAGAGAACCCAGTAGAACATGATCAAGAAAATAAAGCTCTGAGAGAGGAATTCCGTCAAGAGGGGAAGATTTTTGTTGGGAATCTCCCCAACTGGATAAAGAAGCATGAATTGTCCGAGTTCTTTCGCCAATTCGGGCCTATAAAGAGTGTAATCCTGATTAAAGGCCATAATGTTACCGAAAGGAATGCCGGCTTCGGGTTTATCATTTACGGCGGTCCAGCGGCGGAGACGTCCGCCATGAATGCTGTGGAATTTGATGGAGTGGAATTTCACGGGAGGGTTTTGACCGTGAAACTGGACGATGGAAAAAGATTGAAGACCAAAATGGACGAAAGGAGACGTTGGGTACAAGGGCAGGTTGGGGAAGAGTACAGGTCCAAGTGGCACGAGGAAAGAGATGGATCTAGAAAGGCTTTTAGGAGAGTTTTAGACACGCAGCCCGAAAATTGGCAGCGAGTTGTTAGTGCTTTTGAGAGGATTGATAAGGTTTAGTTCTCTGAGACGCGTTTTGAATCTCACAAGTTTTTGTTGCTTGAATTCATAGCTCATCAATTTTTTTCTTTAGTAGTCTGTCAAGATTAAAGCACAAAGCTGGAAAGCCTTTTTGAGCTTGTTTTAGGTTGAATAATAGAGTCTGCTTGTAAAAGAAAACTTTTGGGTAGAAATTGTCCAAGGTTGATATATTCGTATAATTTGCAGTTGTCTTATAAGGATATAGAGGTGATCTGTTGTAGGTGTCATTTGTTCTGGTGACTTTGAGACGGGGGAACTCTTCATTTTTTATATTCGAACTACTGAAACTTATCAATGTTTCAGTCTTTAAGGAATACAAAAACTGTTGAAGGAGAGGGTTTTATCAGTTCCCTTGTGGATGGAATTATATCGGAAGTCCAACATTACCTTCTAAACTAATTAAATAAATAAGTTTGTGTTTCGTTATTATTTACTTTTGTTTATATGTTATCTTTACAACGAGTAAATCTATTTTATCTGGTCAGAAATAGATCATCTAGAAATTTTGGTTACCTTGGTGTAATTTACTACATTTAAGAACCATATACTTAATATGAAAAGTGGTTGTTAATATGGCTAGTCAGTCCGTTGTTAAATGGAACTGTCATAATTAGAGGTTGATTGTACTGAGGGTGTCAGAGAATTTGTTGAATTTGGTCCTTTTGAATTGTATCTCAAACAGGGATAGCTTTGACTTCCATGGATTTCAGTTATTGGATTTTTAATTAATGGATTATCTCCTTGGGTTTCACAAATTTCCTGTGCCCAACAAAACCCAGTTTTGGCGTGTCTCGTAGGACAACTATTATTTTAGTTTAGTTCTTTTAGGAAATGTCCCTTGCAGATATAGAATTCCTCTGATTGAGATAAAAAAATATTTTTAAAGAAATTGGAATCTTTTGAGGTGGAAGTATTGTGAAGATTCCTGGTTAAACCACTAATTCCTAGCCAAGATGTAAATTGCCTTAGAAGTAGTCTAAAATTGTCAATTGCTACTAAAATTTTCCAGTAATATTGCATTTACTTTTACAGGCAAGATAAATTTTCAAATTTCTCCATTGGTTCTCCATTAAAAATTTTATGTTATCATGAGCGAAGTCCTAATGTTTAAGCAGTTGCATATCATCTAGTGTGTCATATTCTCTCTCTCTCTTTCTGTGTGCATGTGTGTGTTTGTGTGTCTTTACAGTTGCTTAAGTTCTTTTCCATTGTATCCAGCCATCTAGAAGGGAATTTGGATTGATGGTGAGCTATTATGCGAGACGGGGTGATATGCATCGTGCACGGCAAACATTTGAGAGCATGCGAGCAAGGGGAATAGAACCAACTTCCCATGTTTACACCAGGTATATTGTTGACGATTAGTTTCATAGTAACCTCTTTCTGAGTTTCTGCAGCTGTTTATTTATCCATTTGTTCTTCTTTCCGTTGTCTTATTTGTTCTCAAGGTAGTATTAACACTTTGATGGCAATTGTTCCCAAAGCTGTGGTCTTCCTGAATAAATTTAGGCTACGTGAGATGACGAATGTGTTAGATAACATTACTGATTACGGTGAATCCTAACTGATTGTTGTTTGGAGTATTCTTTGCAATTTTGCAATATCTACAACATATCTTTGCTCTCCCTCCTAAAGTAAAAGAACATTGATTGAATCTATGAGATACATATCCTCACATCTGTAGGTGTCATGCACTTTTAAGATTGCCTACTGTCAACATTGAAATAATTCATTTCATGCAGCCTTATTCACGCTTATGCAGTTGGTAGAGACATGGAAGAAGCATTGTCTTGTGTTAGGAAAATGAAGGAAGAGGGCATTGAAATGAGTTTGGTGACTTATAGCATTCTTGTGGGCGGATTTGCCAAAATGGGCAATTCTGAGTAAGTAAGCCACAACTTGCCTTCAAATAATGATATCTTTATTCAACTTCTGCATTCAAATACTATTGTCACTTCTTTCTTCCACATATTGAACCGCTTGTCCTCTTTCATATTTACTGAAACTTGTTTTTTGTGTGAAACCTCTCAAAACTTTAAAGGTAGTGATTAGCACATTCTAAAACTTTTTTTTGTTTGAAACCTCTCAAAACTTTAAAGGTAGTGATTAGCACATTCTATATGCTCAACTCTTTTGTTTCTTTTCACTTGGAGGACATCAAAAGTACAATTTTCTTCTGATTAGTTACCATTTAACTAGATAACTTGACTGCTTTGTTGTTTTCTTATATTTTACATCGTTAATATTTGCCAAAATCTGATCTTCCCTGGACTAGAACTTGATTTAGTTTGCATTCATATGTTTGACTGTTTAGCAAGTCTTTTCCTGATGCTTATATTGTGCCTATTTTCTTTATTTCTTTGTTTCCAATAGTTTTTCTCTCATTTTCATTGTACTTTTATTTTCATTTGAGTTGGATGTTTAAATCTCAGTCTAGTTTCCTCTTTTCATTCGTGTTGGATTTTTGCATGGCATGCTTTTATTGCTAAAGAAGGCCTTATTCAAACTGAAACATATAAATCAGTGATCTCCAGATAAAGAGAGGTCTAATTATGATTAGGTGTCATTATTGAAACAAATTGTGTTACATATAGGCCTACAACATTCGAAAATCAGTTTGGTTCTTTGAGGCTAAAACTATTGTATAATTTGTGGTCGGAGGTAACCGTATGGAGTGGAATTGAGACTGGAATGAAATGTGGGATGCAATGTAATAGGTTACAACACAACCTAACCAAGGGATAGTGATCTAAAGTAATGTCGATAACATTACACCTTCCATCACATTGTGCGGAATGGTTGCTTAATAGGTGACAATGCATAGACTAAATTGTTGGGGAGATAAAGACAAGTGACTAAGGCGTAACCTGACATAAGTGTGAAAACAGCTTTTGATGCTAATTTTGGACAGTATTTTTGAATTTGATGTGATGAAAAAGGCCAACAATTGGACTACAGAATTAGCATAATTTGAAATTTATGAGTCATATGATGTTTATAAAAATTTTGATACCATAATGTATATTAAGGATTAAGGTACCCCTCAGGTGTTTCTGCAAGTTTTTCAATTATCTTTTATACAGTTTGAGATAACAGAATATGCTTGACGGGATCTTTTCGCTTGACAATGTCGCATCTTTCTTAGTATTGGTAGCTAAAGTAGCTTCCATTATGTCAAATGTTCTTGCTGGCAAGTTCATATGATTTTGAAGGGTTAAAGAATCTTAAAATGCTAAAGCATTGAGAAAAGAAATGTGAACTGCAGAATAAAGCATAGTCAGGGCTGAGACGAATTATTAGACAGATAATATGAATAGAAATCAAAGAAATGAAAGTTGAAAGGAAAAAAATTGATGGATATTACAAGTAAGGGGAAGCTTTGTGATAGGAAATTACATCTATATAAGAGGTCTGTTTAGGCATAGGAAATCAGTCTTCTATCTCTATGATTTGCAGTTGATTTCATGATTCTATACTGTTTCAATTTGTTCTCTTTGACGTATTCTTTGTTTCTGAAAAGTGCTCCTGCTATGAAAAAAATAACTTCTTGATGATTTGCTGATGGCATAACAGTGACTGCTGTGGTTCTTCTTTGTTTCATTATCTTCATCACTGCATTTTCTATTTGGTACACATCAGAGATTGATGTGGAAGTATCTATGGAGGTTTATAACCGTTAGTTGTATTCGAATTGTCAGGCCAATTACTTGTATCTTATTTCGTTGCTGTTTCTGATATGAGTTCAGTTATAAAAAAATTAATGTTGGGAAAGATCTTATGGCAGAAAGCTTTACATCATTCGGAAACATAGGGATGGACAGAAAAGACGTTGGAGCTAGTTTGTTCTAAATCAATTAGTAACCATTTTTGTTGTTAACATGTTGGCTTTTGTAGCCTAGAGGTTGGATCATAGTTACTTTCTTCATGCACATTGAACATCAGTTGACTGATGCAAATATATCTATTGAATCTTTTCTTATTGAAGAGGTCTGCTAGTTTGGCATCTGGTGATTTCTTTGTATGCTAACATCATCTCTTGCTACTGAAGAGCTGCAGATCACTGGTTCCAGGAGGCGAGAGCCAGACATATGAATTTGAATGCTGTCATATATGGAAACATAATATATGCTCATTGGTGAGCAAGGCTGACTTAATTTTAGGTCTATCTTATAGTTTGTTCATTGTGCTTATGAAGATTTCTCTCTGTAGTTAATATACCATGTTGTGCAGGTCTATCTATTTCAACAATTGTAGCGCTTCATCTTATTAATTAACTGTATGAGCATGATAATCTTAAGTTTACATACAATGTCCACACCGTTTTGTTAATGTTCTGCTGATATTTCTCCTACACATTCAACTGGTTGTCAGAGAAAAAATCTATGGGTAATAAAGCAATCAATCTAATGAAACTTAGTTTCATAGAAGGTTTTTCATGCAATACTCTGTTTCTTGATGAGGGGCCTTAATTTATGATATTTAAGTCCCTTGCTGCAAAATAACAACCCGGGGAAACAAAATTATTGCTTAGGAGAATCCCAAACTTCTTATGTGGCTGGATTGTTGAGGTCTTGTGCAAATCCTTAATTATATCCTGGTCTCTTCACTTTTAATTACATGGCAAGCTGTGTGTCTTCGACTATTCAAGAGTAGCATTCATGCTTGTTAGTCCTTGTGCTTTAATTGCAGTCAAACATTTAATATGAATAAAGCCGAAGCTTTGGTGAGGGAGATGGAAGAAGATGGCATTGATGCTCCTATTGATATATACCATACTATGATGGATGGTTACACTATGACTGGCAATGTAGAGAAATGCCTTGTTGTATTTGAAAGACTTAAGGTAAACAAGTGAAATGATTGATTATGTCTTTATGTGTGTGTCAGAGCCCAATACAGTGAATTCAGGTCAGCTGTTCATGCAAGGAAAAGTAGGAAAATTTCCTTTATGTTAAGTAAGAAAAATTCCTTTACGTTTGGGGTACTTGAATGTATGAAGGAAAGCAATGATATATGTCTTTATGTGTGTGCCAGTGCCCAATACAGTGAATTCAGGTCAGCTGTTCATGTAAGGAAAAGTAGGAAAAATTCCTTTATGTTAAGTAAGAAAAATTCCTTTACGTTTGGGCTACTTGAATGTATGAAGGAAAGCAATGATGTTACTTATAAAAGGAAGTAGAATTCTTTGATTTCCTTTATTTCTTCAAGAAGGATTCAGATTGAAGGACTTACCTTTCTTCTTTCTTCGTGTTTTACCTTGTTCCTGCCAAAATCCTCCATTTGTGGTGCAGGAATGTGGATTTGCACCATCAGTTGTCAGCTATGGATGCCTCATTAATCTTTACACAAAGGTAAGTAGGATAAGTTTGCCTGATGGCATTGAGTTGAGTATGTGTATCTTATTTTTATCATTCTTGTCATATATCTTTATGTGTCTTTCAACTCATTTGCATGAAGATTTGAAATTTAGTCTCATGAAGAGATATGGCACCATGATTCTTGAAATCAAGTTGTCGCAATACCTTGGGGTTTTATGACAGACTGTTTGTTAGGACTGATATTAGGGGAAGGGATAAAAAAGGAAATAAGCCTAGTGTTTGGAGAGTGTACTCTTGGAGAAAGAAAGAGGTGAGAGGGGGAAGTTAGTTAGTATCAGTGAGCTGGCATAACAGAATGGTGAGAGGGGGTGTG
>JANZXR010000005.1:33817730-33828718 GCA_027575705.1 Erythroxylum echinodendron | reverse complement strand
CGGAAACCTCCTCCATTGGTGCGATATTCACAAGGGGAGACAAAGGTAGAAGCTGTAGCTAGAGAATTATCTGAGCGGGATGAAGCATTGAATCAACTTAAGTATAATCTGATTCGGGCACAACAGCAAATGAAGAAACAAGCTAACAAGAAGGGGAATCCACAAACTTTTCAGGCGGGAGAATGGGTGTTCCTCAAGCTTCCCCCCCATAAGCAAGTGTCGGTGATTAAGCGAATTAACCAGAAGTTATTCGCCAGATTTTTTGGCCCTTTTCGGATAATGGAGAAGTATGGCACTGTCACCTACAAGCTCCAATTACCCCCACATTCTAGAATTCACCCGGTATTTTATGTCTCCCAGCTCAAGAGGGCAGTGGGAAACTATTCAGTAGAACCTAATCTACCTGCTGGGCTGGAGGTGGAATTGGAAGAGATCATTGAACCAGAAACGGTGTTAGCTAGCAGAGAACTCACTAAGGCAGGCACTTCAATCCGTCAATGGCTGATCCAATGGAAAGGCAAACCTATGGAGAATGCTACATGGGAAGATGAACTAGTTATTCGCAGCCAATTTCCTTAGTTCAACCTTGAGGACAAGGTTGTTCTTCCTGAAGGGAGCAGTGTTAGGACTGATATTAGGGGAAGGGATAAAAAAGGGAATAAGCCTATTGTTTGGAGAGTGTACTCTAGGAGAAAGAAAGAGGTGAGAGGGGGAAGTTAGTTAGTATTAGTGAGCTGGCATAACAGAATGGTGAGAGGGGGTGTGAGGTCTGGTTTTTGTGCGGGTGGAGACATGAGAGGAGTAGGCAGAAGAAAAGTGTGTGATTTTGGGCAGAGAGAATCGAAATTCTCCCTGAGGAGCATTTCTTGCTCTGGTTTAGGAAGAGAACTGGGAATCATCTTGTAATAGCAGTGCTAGGCACTGAATATACTAAATAATATACTACACTCTAGCTGATTAAACTAGAGTATCCTATGACCTATCACTTTTTTTATTAGTACTTATTCAAAAGGAAAAGTTTATATTATGCTTCTATATCTTTTTCTTTTTTTTTTTTTTTTGGGTCTGAATATAGATTGCATGGTACGGGAGGCTAATTGATGAAAGGCATGATTAACAGCGAGGTCTATTGCTTATCAGTTGAGCTTTAGCAGCAAAGCGGGTTAGTGCTTGGGATTCAGGTGTTTCTGTTCTTGATTGAATTATTGTTATGAGGACGTATATATGGTCTCATTTTCTGGTCTGACTATCTGGTGAGAGAGGACACAAGATAACTTATTTGTTGTGAGCATTTGAACATTGAAGTTGCGAGTCTGTTGCAAGGAAGGATGGGAGTGAGGCCTTATCAACTGAAACATATAAAATTCAAGGGTACTTTGCGGGGTTGGTGTTTTGTGCAAACAATTCTTGTATGAATGATAGCCAGTAGTGAACTAATAAAAAACATAGATGCATGAAAATAATAATTGTTGCAATAATTTGGTTTATGTATTGTTACTGTAACTGAAATAAAGGTACTCCACCTACTTTGGGTACCCTTTCTCTGAAACAAGTGTACGCCATATAGAGTGTTCTTTGTAGTCTGAGAGCCACTCATCAACAATTCCAAGTGCATTCTGCGGTTATACGTTTCTGATGCACAGTAATTTCATTCTTTAGACATATCCACTGCACGTTTGGTTCCTTCAAAACTGCATATTCTTATTTTTCCTCTTTAATTACTTGTATTAAGTGGTAGAATTAATTGCATACATTACAATGTCTGTGTAGGTGAGTGCTTGTGTTTCTGCTGGATAGTGCACATTGCTTCGTGCCTTTTTTTTTTTTTTTTGGGGTGAGAAAAGAGTTGTAAATTGCATTAATCCAAATCAGTCATAGGCATCTCTATGCTACCCCATAGGCATCTCTACCCCATAGAAACAAGTAGTAAATCACAGGAGGTGTAAAAACCTCAATAAAACCTACATCAACTTTAAATGCTTCATGAGCCAAGCGATCCACACAGCTGTGGACCTTCCTCTAGATATGTTTTTTTATCACTGTCTGCATCTTTTTAGAAGCTGATGAGTAGCTCCCACACTGGTGCATTAGTATGATAACTGTGTTCCTCATGGACCACTAGATTCACGGCTGTCCATGAATCTTTTTCCAACACACACTTCGGAGTCCTGTCTGCCAAGCCATACGAAAGCCTGTATTCGGTAGTGGTAATGCTACAGCGTCCAAAATTTCTTCTACACCCTTCCATCCACCAACCCTGCATGTCTCTTAGATGCCACAAGGAGTAGAAGTGCTCATTACATAGCTCTAGGCTCCTCAGTGTTAACATAAACACATCCTTCCTTTGGTGGTGCCTAGGCCAACCTGCTTTACTTGCTTTAGCAGTGCTTCCATTTCCTTGGCAAGAGCACCATCAAATTCTTCCATCAATGCCATAATTTGCAACTTTTTTCATTGTAGAGTTACTTTAATTTTTAAATATAGTCAGGCTATAATCCCAAGTACCAATTGCCATTCCACATGTTGTAGTACGATGTCTGTGAAGTAAAAGTTTTGATGAAATGCAGATATGTAGAGTACTGGTCAAAAAGTAAGGATCAAATGAAATCTTCCTAGAATCATGGACTTAGAAGTTGGGTGCTATTATTCTATGTTGCTCTGCTTGTCAGGGTGCTTTTTTTTTTTTTTCCTAAAACGTTCATCCTTTTTTGCATATGTCCAAAAGTTGTGGCTAAACTTATTGGCTTTATTTTCTTGGTTAAAGTAGATCTCAATAGTCTATGCTTTTATAGTTAGTCTGGTATTTTCGACCTACTTTATTTTAAGCTCAAGAAATTTTTTTTATGCTTTCAGCTCGGGAAAGTTTCTAAAGCTCTGGAGGTCTCCAGTTTGATGGAATCAGCTGGGATAAAACATAACATGAAGACCTATTCCATGCTAATCAATGGTTTCTTGAAGTTAAAAGATTGGAGTAATGCGTTTGCCGTATTTGAAGATGCTATTAAGGATGGTTTGAAGCCTGATGTTATCCTCTATAATAACATTATAAAGGCATTCTGTGGAATGGGAAATATGAATCGTGCCCTTATGACTGTGAAGGAAATGCAGAAGGAAAGGCATAGGCCTACCACAAGGACATTTATGCCCATCATACATGGTTTTGCTAGAGCTGGAGAAATGAGAGGAGCTCTTGAAATTTTTGATATGATGAGGCGGAATGGTTGCATTCCAACTGTTCACACTTACAATGCACTTATTCTTGGCCTTGTTGAGAAGCGGCAGGTAAACTTTGGTGATTTCATAACGTGTAGGAAGTAGGATCAAAAGCTCTCAGCTTGACTTGCTGACCTATTTCACTGATTTAGATTTTCCAATTTTCTGATGCTTGCTATCTACTAAATTGTAGACGGTTCATCAGTTACTAATTTACATAATCTTCTGTCTATTTGACTGGTCACTATGCTAAAGAAAACCTTTATTTAATGCCCTAGGAAGTTTCTTTACAATGCACTTGTGTGTAATCTTTATTGCAGTTTCAAAACTGTTAGCAACGTTTTCTTATTATGATAGAAAGAGGTAACTTCTGGTGATGTATCTTGCAGATGGAGAAAGCCATTGAGATTTTGGATGAAATGGCACTAGCAGGCGTGAGTCCAAATGAACATACATACACCACTATCATGCATGGCTATGCAGCACTGGGAGACACCGGAAAAGCATTCGAGTATTTTACAAAATTGAGAAATGAAGGATTAGAGCTTGATGTATATACATATGAAGCATTGCTGAAGGCGTGTTGCAAGGCTGGCAGGATGCAAAGTGCTTTAGCAGTTACAAAAGAAATGAATGCTCAAAAGATACCAAGAAACACTTTTGTCTATAACATATTGATTGATGGGTATGAGTTTTTTAAAATGAAAATTATTTAATCTAATTCGTACTCTGTAGAAACTACATCAATTGTTTCTTTGCTCTTATTTTGTTTCATTCATCATTTTTAACGTAAGATAGTATGTTTCGTGAGTTCATCTTATAATAAAAGCTTCAATGATCTTTTCTCTTTCCATTTTTTTGGTTGATGTCTGATTTTTGGATTCACTGTCATTCCATATAGATGGGCTCGAAGGGGTGATGTTTGGGAGGCGGCTGACCTTGTGCAACAAATGAAACAAGAAGGAGTGCAACCAGACATTCACACTTACACATCATTTATAAACGCTTGTACCAAGGCTGGAGACATGATGGTATGGTGATCAACTCATAGTTGGCCTTATTTTGCTTTCATTAAAACAAGATCTTTAGTCAACTCCTTGACCATTTGCAATGAACGCATGCTATGATTGAGTCAGTCCCAGGCATACTAATTCTTCTAATGGGTGAAATTTAACTTCTTTTCCCTATTTGTTTAGAGAAGAGAATTAATAAAACTTACTTTAGAAACTCCATGTTCATTTTAGTAACTGCATGTTCATTTCGTTTTAATAGGCTGACTTGTGATGTGGGTACTTTGTTGGGATGTTTGCCAAATATGTGTTCTAGTCATAAGTTATCCTTAATGAATTGCATCAATAGTTACCGAGATCCTTCAATGCTTTTACACTTTTTGCATTACATTCACTTGACTTTGTTTTTTGTGCGAGTTTGGTATCATGAAAAACTTTCATGTTTTGCAGATGGCAACAAAAACACTAGAGGACATGAAAGCTCTCGGAGTGAACCCAAATCTTAAAACCTACACCACATTGATACATGGGTGGGCACGTGCATCTCTTCCTGAAAAGGCTTTGAAATGCTTTGAGGAGTTGAAGTTGGCTGGACTAAAACCTGACAAAGCTGTGTACCATTGCTTGATGACTTCATTGTTGTCACGGGCTACTGTTGCTGAAGCCTCCATTTATTACGGCGTTGTTTCCATTTGTAGAGAGATGGTTGAAGCCGAATTAACGGTAGATATGGGGACTGCAGTTCACTGGTCTAAGTGTTTACGCAAGATTGAGAGAACAGGTGGGCAGCTTACAGAGGCCTTGCAGAAAACTTTCCCTCCTGATTGGAGTTCTCGTCATGCTCTTGATATGGATTCAGAATCAGACAATGATGAAGAACCTAAGACTGATGACTATGATGACATTTATTTAGCTGGCAATAGTGATGGTGGTGATGATAACAGCGATGAAGATGAATTTGGCCATCGATTGTGGGTGTGACTTAAGTATTGGAGTCACAAGATGATGGCGATAGCGAATGAGGATGATTTTTGGCCAATGATTGTGGGTGTGACTGAGCACTGGATTTACAAACGCCCTGGCTCTCTTTCTTTTCTCGTTTCCCCTTGAAGAAGGGAAACAAGTTACTGAGTACATGGTTTATTTTCCATTGGTAGGTTATTTGTCTTGAACCTCTTTGTACAGAACCTAGGGGTGGAAACCCATTGGTAAGTTATTTGTCTTGAACCTCTTTGTACAGAACCTGGGGGGAAAACCCTGCTCGCCTGTAATAATCTACAAATGGCAAGTGAAAAGATTTGGAAGACAAACATGATTTGATGATCCAATCACGCAGAAGTGATTCTGTGACCATGCAAACCCAGTGGGTGAATAAAATCATATATTGGAGTTACTGAGAAGATCATACGGCAATAACCAATTCTTGAATTAGTTGGCCGAATAAATTGTATGAATATTGTTGGTAATATTTTGTTGGGGCGAGCTTTGGCAACGGTTACGACTATAAATTGCTTTTATTAAAGATTTCTTCATTAAAGTAAGAATTAGAAATTCATTCACTAAATAAATGCGAGCTCAAATTTAAAACAACTAATCCTCCACGTAATTTAATCCTGATATTTTTTTAATTTTGTTCTTAATATGCTGTGTGTTCCACACGGTGACCACTTCATTGTTACAATTCCACTAAGTGGAATCATTGATCCTTCCTTACAAACGTGGGCTAATGATATTTGTATTAGTTCATCATTTCAATTTCAAAACCCCAAGATTGACTTGTACGATTAACGTATGAAGTTGATTTTCCTATATGTCCCCCAACCAGCCCATTTTAAATAAGAAACAGATCGTCATAGTGGGATTCGCTGCTAATTATAAACTAATTTATGAATTCCTGCTATTCAGGCGCTTTAATTGGTTGTACTCGGAATAAATCAACTCATTGACGCTTTTCTTTTCGAAGGTAACGATACGATTAAGGCCTTTAGTGTTTTACCTTACCATTCGATTATCCTCGCATTTTCAGTTATAGTTTTTGTTCTTTTTTTTTTCAGTTGCAGACAAGAGGCGTTGAGGTTCAGTCAATATCAAAATTCTCGGACTACCGCTCTTCTCCATAATGATGCAATTAACTTTGTTTGACATCCAAGCTTGCCGTTGCTATGCCAACTTTTCCATCTTATTGGTGTATTTATTTTCACTTATTTTGGCAAGAGAAGATCCAATGATGTCAGGTCATTCTGTTCCATTGTTGTGTTGTGTGATTATGACACAATCTTTTATGCATACAAAACAGGAGGCAATTATAAAGGGTCAACGTAGCATGTGCATGTACAAAGGGGCGTTAGAAAATGATGAATTGTGGTAGCTAGGGGACACACCAGTTCATTAAAACTTTCAAACTTCAAGGGCTCTACACAAGAAGCTAAGAACACTAAGATTTAGAGACCATATATGTATATAAATTGTTTCTCTTTTATTATTGTTTTTTTCATGTTACAACTGATGGACCCTATTCGAATTGCTTCTTGAAAGTTGGAATAGAGTTGAAAATTTTGAAGTTGAAAGGTAGGAAGCTTATTATTTGAAGAAGAAAGTTTTGAAGTTTAATTCGTGTAAACTATGTAGTTTCTCGGTATCCTATTTTCTTTTGTATTTTAGAAAGTTAGTTTCCTTTTCCTCTGTTTCTAGGGTTTTACTTCCTTAAAATTGATCCTCTTTGTTAGATCAATTGCATTCTCATATTAAATGTTTGGTACTATTTTTCTATTAGTTAATTCCTATTAGATCTTTGCTAATTCATCACTCTCTCTTATTCTTAAATTTATAATTTAACTCAAAAAATTATTTTCTTTCTAAAAAGTAAAAGAATATTCTCAATTCTCTACATTCAACATTAATCATATTCTAATCACTAGAACATTTCATCTTTCTAGGTAACTATAAGAGAATTTTTCTTATAAATTGATAAAAAATAACTATTCAGCAAATGCAATTCAAAGTTATTCATTTATGCTTTACATGATATGCTTGAAATGTTAACCCTTAAATTCACATATAGGTCTATTTGATTCCTAAGTGAGACAATATCAAAATAATCACTTTAAATGCTAGAATAATGTTTATTATACTATTTTTAAATTTTAATGTTTCCCTTTAACAGCTTAATCTCTTAAGACATTAAAGGAGTAGGTTCACATTATTGGTGTTTTAATGTAAGAACAAAATTGATATTATAGAAGTCAAATTCAGTACAACTACTATAGAAACTTCATCGGTTCTTTTTACTCAATTTATAATGGATGAATGGCTACAGAAATAGCCTTAGTTGAATCTTTCACGTACTTACTATGATATTTGCAATTGTTCATATTGCTGCAAATATGATATCAAACTTGTTGAGAGGTTCTTTCTACTCAATTCATGATGGATGAATGGCTACAAAAATAGCCCTAGTCGATCCTTCACATACTTACTATGATATTTGCAATTGTTCATTCTGCTCCAAATATGATAAACAAAATCTTTAAAGTAAAGAGTTGCATTTTAAAAATATCTTAATTAGAGATATTTTGAAGGCAATTCAGAAGTTGATTTATTAGGTGAACCATTTGATAAATTTGACTATTACGTCTTATACTAAATATCTTCAAAATATAACACACTTAATTCTTATCATACAAGAAAAAGGAAAAATCATTCTCATCTCAATCTGGATCTACCAAGTAGATTTGGATCCTTAAAAGTAGTATTTTCTCTACCCCTAGCAAAAAATCAGACAAAAAGAAAGCCGATTGGTACCTTAACTTTGGCTACAAAAGCTAATTGCTATTAGCCCTTGTCTTGGAAAATCAGTTTAACTAAAAGGGACTGCTTCAAAACGAACTTCCTCACTTACTTCATTGCCCGCAGATAAAGCATATTCCAATCTTATTGGGCAAGTTAGGGATATAAAGTAAACAAGTGAAGTGATAGCTCCCCTTTACTTTAACCAAAAACAAAACTAGGTATTCAATCACTGGACTACCTCAAAGAATCCATTCCATTTAGGAGAGGTTGGCCTAATAATAACTATTCCACCAACAGCTTATCCCAGATTTGGATCTTTAAAAATAATATTTTAGTGGAGATGGCTACCATTACCATGATGTCAAGTTTAACAAACTTTTTCCACCACTTGAGGCATACTAAAACTTTCACTATGGCTTAAAAGCTCATATATTGGCTATAATATCTTTTAATAGTACACTAAACATAAAACTAAGGGGGTTCTAAATTGGTAAAAGGATAATGTTATTACTCACAGTAAAATGATCATAGAGAACATTTCTTAAATAAATAATTTAGAAAAATAAGTTTCTTAGAGAATTTCAAATATACAAAACATTATTTAACTTTTGTAAAATCATATAAAACTTAGTCATCACAAGTTGTTCTCACTCGTATAAAAGAGGATTGAGGATATGAGGGATAATATAATGCCTGGTACATAATAGTACTAGTTTAGCAACAAAGAAGTTGAAATGAGACATCTTCAAGCATTATTCAAGTCATTTCAAGGATCTCCAGATGAACAAATGTGATGAACATCAATTTACGTGTCACATAACCATTTTCAAGTTTTATCTGTGTTTAACTATTAGTAAAAAGTCTACACTTTCAAATCCACTATATATAGCACTTCTAATAAATCCCTTTAAATTATTGTCTTTATATCACATGAGTCCATTCAAACAAAATTCAAAGGTCAAGCATGATTTCTCTCTTCAGTTGTCTAGAAAAATGGCAAGAAGCTTTTTTAACTTTCATAATCTCTTTTTATCAATCAACAAAAAAAGGATAGAAAACTTATATTTGGTGAAGATCACAAAATAATCATTAGGAGTTTCGGATAAAATATATTCAATAAAAATTCTTGTATTAATTTCGTCCCACCATGTTATATGGGGCAGAGTGTTGGCCTATCAAGCGTAGGAATATAAGATAGTTGTTGGTAGCAAAAATGTGCATGCTTCGGTGGATGTGTAACATTACCAGGAGAGATAAGGTCCGAAACTAGGTGTTGAGAGATAAACTTCAGGTAGCCAGCTTTGCCGATAAGTTGAGAGAGACTAGACTTAGGTGATATGGGCGTGTGCGTAGGAGGCCAGCCGACGCTTTGGTACGAAGCTATGAGGGAATAACTCTTAATGAATGTAAGAGGAGAAGAGGGAGGCCTTACAAGAACTGGCGGGATGTAATCAAAGAGGATATGTGAAAGTTGGCACTAAATGAGGTAGTGGCTAGTTATAGAAAAGTTTGGAGGGACCGAATAAGGGTAAAGGATTAACTCATGTAATGGATTAACCGTACCAGATATTCAAAATCAGTCCAGTAGTTCTTAGGAGCTGCTGGGGCACATTGTTCAGTTTACAAGACAGGGCAGGGGGACATTAAGGGGTCACCCCATTTAGGGGTTTTGAGGATGGCCACCTTACCTACTGCGAGACAAGGAGGGACTGGATTTGATAGCCTTTTCGACTCGCGTAGCCTGACCCCCTTTAGGTATTTTTCATTTATTTTCTGTTGTTTTCTGTAACCTGCATCATTCGTATATTGTCTCATTTGCATGTGGGTCTACCAGAAACAGCCTCTCTATTGTATAAGGGTAAGGTTACATACTACAGGACCTCCCCAGACCTCGCTGTATTGCGGAATTTCGGACTAGGTGATGATGATGATGATGAATTTATGGATCATAAAATCAAGTTTACAAGTTTTTATAAAATCCAACTTTGCATATTAAATGTCCTAAATCTTCTTTTCTTTATCTTAATAAGAAAAATTCTCTTTTTTTTCTAAATATAAGAGAGATTATTTTGTTGATAAAAAAATTGTGAATCATCATTATCTTTGACAGTGCTGTTTCAAATGAAAGCATACCTGAAAAAGGTCTAGTAAATGCTACTTTTCCAACCAAAAGGGACATTTTGTAAAGAATTCTCTAGAGAAGAACAATAAAAAAAATATCACATTACTGAGGTTATTCAATCCATTGTTGATCTTGATGATCATGACCTGGAATCAATTCTTTCAATAAGTGAAGACTATACTTTTAAAGCTCTACTAGTTTTCTATGAATATGACATCCATTAAAATTATAATTTTGATCGTTCAACTATTAGAAAAGCATATGATTGTTATCTTATATAATCTATACTTTCTAAAAAGTTTTCATACCAAAGCTTTATTATTGACCAAGAAAGACAACTAAAAGTTTTATCAAACCTAATGGTTTTATTCCATGTAAATTATTCAAAGCTAGTCCATCTAATTGTTTTTATAGACATTGGTGCTAATAATAGTATTTTGAACCTTAAGATGTTTCTACTTAAATATTGATGCCCTCATCAACCCAATTTTCAAAAATAACTGAAAATTTCCTGAAAATCAATATTTAAAAAGTTAATTACTATTGAATTATTCTTAGATGCAAATTATTACAAAAGTTCTGTACTCTTCCTTCCTTAGTAAGGATATTATCATTAATTTTGATATATATTTTACTTTTGATCACGTTTTCAAATTTATGATTGATGGTAATGGTCTTTGATGGAGATTATATTTTGAAACCATTTGTAACATATCCGAACATATTCTGAAAGTATTTAAGTTAATTGTTCAAGGATGTAACACCCCACTCTCGCCAGACCCGAACCCGATATCGACAGTGATACCCGAATCCGTGCCCCGCGAGGGTGGCGTGTCACATCACTTCACTAAACA
>JANZXR010000005.1:33782262-33793719 GCA_027575705.1 Erythroxylum echinodendron | reverse complement strand
TGTCTTATTCAATTTAATGCAAATTTTTGTGTTTTTACCATTTTGCCCTTCCTTATTCAAGTATTTCCATAACTACCATTCTCTTTATTCTCCTTCTCTTCTTTAATTTCACTACTGCACACTCACATCTCCTCCCTATTTGTCTTATTCATTTAAGACAACTTTCTGGTGTTTTTACCAATTTAACCCTTCTTTTATTAGGAAATTCCTATTAACTCCACTTAATTTTAATTACTTCTTTTAATCCATACCACCATGTAAAATTCAAAATATACCTTATTAGACTCCAAAAATTCCTAATTCATACGTTCTAATTTATTTTCATGCATAATAATTTATTAAAATAAATAAAAGGAAAGAAAAATATAAAAATCCTAAAAGCAAGATCCAACAACTAATGGTTAGCAATCATTAGGATAATATAACCTAGGTTAAATGACCCAAGCGTATATGATTGTTGCTTAGATTAATCAGTTTTCCTAATTCGTAATGCGACTATCCAATTGAATATAGAGATTTCCTAGGTTATTCGATAGTTAGGTTTAATTAATGATCGTATCTTAATTAAACATGACCTAAAGGAAAACTTGGGATAATAAATCTTATTATTAATCCTACAACTATTAGTTAGGGAGAGGTTTGAAAACCAAAAATTAATGAAATATGTTAAATTAAGGTGTATGCTGGGATAGAACCAAAGAACTAGACTCCTTACAAATTCACCACTTTCATCATTTTTGTATGTTTTTTAAATTGTTTTTGTTAATTAGTTTAACTTTATTTTATTTTCTTATTTTAAAACCAAAACCCCCTAAACCTAAACACTAGTTATTTTCATTAAATGAACACTCTCTATGGGGTTGAACTAGACTCACCATTTCGATAATAGTAGTAAGTCTAGTTTTATTTTGACGTAGCATTACGGTGCACTGCATGTCAATTTTGGAGCCGTTATCGAGGAGCGTAGTGTTTTAGTTTTTTTCTTGATTTTAATTGATGTTTTCTATATATTTGTTTGTAATCAGTTTTCACTTTTGGTTTAGTGTTTGTGAAATTAACAAAATTCATGGACAGAAGTAATTTTTTCTTTAACTCATATTCCTAATCTTATAACCATGTTTGGACTGATCAACCTAACTTTAGTTATGGATGAGATAATTAACATAATTACTTCCTTGATAGTATGTAAGACATATAACAATTTGTGTTTAGGTCAAAGTTTCTTATCATGATTCAGGTATAACTTTGGAAGAATTGATTAATATTGTGAACGCTAATACTTCGCAATTGCAACAAGGTGGACAAAAATTCCAGCAGGATGGATGCCAATTTTGACATAATATAAGGTCTAGCATCCAAGATATGGAGAGTCAATAAGATTTAGGTGCATCTCTGGAAGAATTGATTAATATATGAATGCTAATACTTTACAATTTTAGAAGGATGTACAGTAGCAATTCCAGTAGGAAATGATGCAAGTCCACTAAGATACAATGTCTAAACTCTAAAATGTGGCAAGCCAAATGGATGAGATGGTAACGAGGATCGACTACCTAGAGTTGCAAAGAGAAAAGTAATAGCCATATCAACCCAAGGTATACCCAATGGAGGTTAGTGTGCAAATCTTACAGAGTGATGAGGAGCTTGAGAATCTTGAGATGACTACTCAAGAAATTGCTTATGTGGAAGAAGTTGAGGAGGAGCTTTAAGCAGAAAAAGATATATCATATAGCTCGGAGGTGACTACTGAGTCTCTGATTATTTTGGAGACTAACTCTTCACCTTTACATAGCAAAATGGAGGAATTAAACGAGGAAGAAAAGGATGAAGAGACATTTGAGATATTTTTAGAGTGTGGGGACATAGTGGAGATTAATAGTTATAAAATAGGAAAGATGCTGAATGGGAATAATTATCAACTAAGGTCTTATCTTGAACTACCTCACGTGGAAGTGTCTTAAATTGTGACACCTGAGGATCATAATTTTGTCACCTGAGGAGAGAATATGGAGTCGAGCCAACAACACTAAAAAAAGGCACTTCTTGGGTAGCAACCAAAGGAAAGTAATTTCTTTTCTTTTACTTTTTTGCACTAGTTAGTTATGCATGTGTGTTTCTATGTTGGTTTGTTTCTTGTTTGTTTTAAGTTTTCAATCACAATGAGAGATAAAATAAAACAAACAAACAAACAATTACTCGTTTTCTATTGCTTTTAGGATTATATAGTCATGACTAGACAACGAATTGATTAGAGAATTTCGTGGCAAACTTAACATGTACTTCGACTCTTGTGATTGGTCAATTTGCACTATCTTTAGAAGAGTAATGACTAGTGGTAGACAAAGCAATAAGATTTTGAACCTTTATAGACTGACACATTCATATCAGTCTCATTTTCTTTTGTTGATGTGTGACCTTTATGACATGTACATCCTAATTTTGCTTTGATTTTCTATTCAAGACTACATTTTTATCACATGCATTAACATGGAGATGATTAGGCATTCTTTGTTTCATAAACTACATTAGCCAAATAACCTACCCTATTGACATGATTTTTCCCTTGTTAAGCCCCCTTGAGCTTTATTTACCTTTTCTTTATGTACTAACCATATTACGTTCTATTAAACAAACGCAAATGTCCAACCCAAGCTATAAAGCTAGTTAAGCATTTGTGATTGTTGAGTTTGTGGATGTATAAAACTCTAAGTGTGGGGGTATACATATATATGGGTTGGTTATAATGATTGGGATATTATTTTATATGTTGTCATTGAAATTCCAGTGTTGATGTAATTTCTTTCAATATATGAAAAAAAAGCAAAAAAAAGAAAAGAAAATAAAAAGAGAAAAGAAAAAGAAAAGCAAAAGGAAAAAGAAAAATATGTTTAAATAAAATTAATTATTAAGGAGGAAGTGCATATGTGTTGAAAATTTGTTTGTAATTAATCTTTCCTCCTAAAGTTGTAATGAATAGGTTATTTAAGTATACTGGATATGAGATGGATGTTGCTTTCAAGGGTCACTCCCTATGGTTTCAAAATCTTGTTTATGATCAATTTTTGTGAGTGATTTATGCTTTAAGTGGTTTGTGTATGAGAGCTTGAGTTTGGGCTATGAAACTTGTTTTTACATTCATCATAGTTGATGTACACAATTGTGAGTGAATGTTAGTTTTAACACTTGATGTTACATTAAGTGTTATTTTTTTCACTAGCTTTGACGGCTTTCATGTTACTTGAGCTAAATACGTCTCACCTTACCCTTGCCTATATTACAACATTAAAATTTCCTTTGATTCATGATTTTACATGTGAACCTTATTGGAGGAGAAATGAAATGAAATGCAAAGTTATGGAAAGACATGATCATGAATGGTGTTGAGTGTACCCTTGAATGCATTTTAATTAAACATACTTTCCAATACTAGTAGATTGCCTAGTTGTAAAGGTATTAATTGTTGATTGATCATGAGTAAAAGATTGGAATTTTAAGTTCTTGCTATCATTTTTGAAAGTTGTTTATCCTTGTTTATGATTATGTATTCTTGGATAATATAGGAATTGAGTAAGTGTTTTTGGGTCTATGAGCTTAATTTTGATGTTTTGCCTGAGGACGACCATAAGATAAGTATGGGGAAAATTGACATGTGCTTAATTGATTGTATAATTATTCCATTACACTTAGTGATTAATGACATGAAATTGCTTAAGAAACTCACTTTGACTCATATGTGGTTTTAGGCACAATTCGAAAGCAAAGGAGTTAAAATGAGTCAAAAGCACTATATTTGGGCCGTTTTTCGAAGAATCACACTCAATTGTATTCATGAAGCAAGAGGAAGAAGATTAAAGTAAGAAGAAGACAAGTTAAAGTAAAAAGAAGACAAGAAATTACCAAGAAAGATGAAAATATATACTGAAAACATTAATTAAAAAAGGGTTAGAAAATTGTACAGCCATGAGATCATGACTGTAACAAATAAAATGTTATAGCTGTGACATGAATGAGAAGCAATGGAAACACCTCATGATTGCATACAAATGCCACCTGTCCATTCCTTTTTAACCTAGCATTTGGAATCTTTTTAATAAAGAGTGGAGAGGGTTGTAAAATTGGAGGGCTCGACTGGAACAAGGTGAACAACCTAGAGAGAGGAACATCTAATGCCAGTTGTCCCATTGTAACACACTTGTCCCATTCCATCATAAAAACCTAGCTATTGAATATAAGAAACATGTGTGGTGTGTTGGCTAGAGGGAGAGTAGAGAATAAAAAAATAAGGAGTATGGGAAGGGCTAGATAAGAACCAAAGCTGCCAATCTTCTTAGAGAAGAACTGATAGGTACTTAATTGAGTATAAATTTATTCCATAACATTTAGTAATTAATGACATGAAATTGCTTAAGAAACTCACTTTGACTCATATGTGATTTTAGGCACAATTTGGAAGAAAAGAAGTTAAATTGAGTTGAAAGAACGATATTTGGGCCATTTTTCAAAGAATAATACTTACTTGTCTTCATGGAGCAAGAAGAAGAAAATTAAAAGACAATAAGAATGGAAAATAAAGAAGTAGCTATGCATGTTTTTGCATATGCACATGCAACATGAATTTAATGGAAAATGAGAAGAAGAAAAATATGCTATTTGGGAAAAGATGAAGTATGAAACAACATGCAGCTGGTAGATAAAGATGCGCCAAAACGACGTACATAAGGTCGAAGCAAATGTAGCAAAATGACAATGAATTGATAAGCAACAAGGAGAAACGCAGCACAACAGATGGGAAGTAAGCATGATAAAGCACAAATAGTAGCGAGAGTTTTATGTGGAATCTTCGGTGGGGGACATCTTTAGGGGCCTTAAGCAATTTTCGTAGCTTTGGGAATGAAGATCGGTTATGGAAGCTCCCAACTGTGAGAGACCTATAGAGGGGTAGACATCTCGAAGCTGGTTCAAAGGCGACATCGACGCCGACATCCTGATTAATCATTCCTTCACTATTTTTGCTATTTCTTTCTCTCTTTAGAAATTGATTATGTTATCCTAAGCGTATGGATTTGAGTTTCATGTATAAATGATCATGTTATCGCTATAGTCCAATTAATTGTATATGAAATCATTGGATATTATGAAAAGATGATTTTAATGCATTCATTGGATCATTTTATTACAAACCCATTGTTAGAATTTCAATATAATTCGTAATTTTTATATTTGAAATTCATTTGTAATAGATAATGGTCCGTAATCATTAAGAAGAACATAACCTAGGTTAAATTATAAGTTGTATGTGTATGTTGCCTTGATTAATTGGTTTTTCTAATTTATAATGCCACTACCCAATCGAATTTAGAGATTGTATGTTAGATTATTCGGTAGTTAGGGTTTAATTAACGATCGTATCTTGATTCAATACTACCTAAGGGAAAAATCGGGTTGATTATTAACCCACGATTAATAGTTTCTATGAGATCTTTGAGAACAACAAATCAATGAAATATGTTTAATTAGGTTGTAAGCTGAGATTGAACCAAAAAATTAGGTCCTTACCGAATTCCCCACTTTTATCATTTTTTACATGTTTCCTTTAAATTGTTTTTATTAGTTAGTTAGCTTTAGTTTATTTTCTTATTTTAAAAAAACAAAACCACCTTAACCTAAATACCAATTAATTTCATTTCAATAACTCTAGACATATTCTCTATAGGATCGACCTAGACTCACCACTATTATAGTAGTCTAGTTTATTTTGACTAGCGTTACGACATGCTATTAATTTTGGTGCCGTTATTGAGGAGTGTGGTGTTTTAGTTCTTTTGTGATTTTAATTGGTATTTTGTATATATTTTTCGTAAATAGTTTATTTTCAACGATTTCTTGATCTTTTCATTTTCTGTTTCATGTTTCTGAAAAAATTATTTATGTAAAAAAAGACAAAGAAAATTTTGATATCGACGAAAGTAATTTCTTTTATAACTCTTATTCTTAATCTTGTAACCAAGGTTGGACTGATAAACCTAATTTTAGTTATGGATGGGATAATCAACATAATTACTTCCACAATAGTTTGTAGGATGTACAATACATACCAAAAGTTTCCTATCATGATTCAGATATATCTTTGGACTACTATATCAAGACCTGTAATGTTAACAATCTTCAATTTCCATAGGGTATGTAACATCTTCAAAAGAGTATGCGGCAATTTCAACATAATACCTTACAATTCCAGCAAGATGGATGCCAATTTGCATGATACAAGGTCTAGCGTCCAAGATGTGGAAAGCCAACAAGATTCAGGTACATCTTTAGAAGATATGCTTGATATTATAACTATTAACAATCTTCAAATTCCACAGAATATGCAACAGTTTCAGTAGAATATGCAACAAATTCAATAGAATATATAACAGACCCACCCAACAAGATATCCAACAATACCAGAAAGATGAAGGGCAATTTTAATCTACTTTCCAAAATTAGAGAGCCAACAAAACTCAGGTACATCTTTTGAAGAATTAGTTAATGATGTCGCTGTTAACAATTTACAATTTCAGCAGGATGTGAAATGGTTCCAGGAAGATACATTACCTCAATGGGGAGATATCAATCATCTAGAACTACAAAGTGAAGAAGAGCAGCCATATCAACCCAAGGTGTACCTAACAAATGTTAGTGCAAAAACTTTACAGAGTGATAATGAGCTTGAGAATTTTAAGGGCAATACTCAAGGAATTGCTTATATGGAAGAAGTGGAGGAAGAGCTCGAAGCAGAAAAGGATACATCTTTTAGCTCGGAGGTAAATACTAAGTTCCAATTTTTTGTTATGATAGAATTTTTATCTTTGCCTAGCATGTTAGATAAATTAAATGAGCAGGAACAAGGTGATGAGACATTCAAAGAGTGCGGGAGTTCACTAAAGATTAAGAACCTGAGGATAGGGCATGTGCGGAATATAAAGGATTATCAACCAAGGCCTTATCGTAAACTACCTTACGTGGAAGTGGCTCAAATTATCACATAAGGAGAAGAAGAAGTCAAGCCAACGACACTAAACAAAGGCTCTTTTTGATACGCAACCCAATGGAAGTAAATTTCTTCTTCTTTACATTTATGCATTTAATTTTTATATGCATGTGTGTTTCTATGTTGGTTTGTCTCTTCCTTATTTTAAGTTTTCAATCAAAATGAGAGAGAGAATAAAACAAACAATTAAATATTTTCTTGTTTTTCTATTACTTTTAGGATTATATAATCATGGTTAGAGTGTGAATTGACAAGAGAATTTTATAGTAACTTTAGCATGTAATTTTACTTTTGTGATTGATCATTGTACATTATCTTTAAAAGAGTTGTGACTAGTGATAGATAAAGCCAGTGAGATTTTGAGCCTTTATAGACTGATACATCCATATCAGTTTCATTGTCTTTTGATAATGTGTGACCTTCATGACATATAAATCTTGATTTTGCTTTGATTTCTATTCGAGACCATATTTTTATCACATGCATTAACATTGAGATGATTAGGCATTCTTTTTTTCATAAGCTACATTAGCCAAATAGCCTACCCTATTGACATGATTTTTCCCTTGATAAGCCCCTTTAAGCTTTATTCCTTTCTTTGAGTACAAACAACATTACATGTTTTTAAACTTGACCAAATGTCCTACCTAAGCCATAACGTTCGCGTAAACCTATTAGGTATTATAAAAAGATGATTTTAATGCATTCATTGAATCATTTATTTGTAAACCCATTGCTAGAATTTCGATATAATCCATAATTGATATGTTGAAATTCATGTGTAGCGATTAATGATTCCTAATCATTAGAGATAACAAAACATAGATTAAATGACGCATCGTATGTGGTTATTGGCTTGATTAATCAGTTTTCCTAATTCGTAATGCTACTACCCAATTAAATCTAGAGATCGTATCCTAGGTTATTCAGTAGTTAGTTTTAATTAACAATCGTATCTTGATTAAACACTACCTAAAGGAAAACTTGGGTTAATTATTAGCCCACAATTAATAATCGCTAGAAGAGGGTTAAGAACAATAAATCAATAAAATATGTTTAATTAGGGTATAGGCTGAGATTGAACCAAAAAATCGGGTCCCTATCAAATTCCCCACTTTTGTCATTTTTTCATATGTTTTCTTTACATTGCATTTATTAGTTATTTTAGATTTTTTATGTTCTTATTTCTAAAACCAAAACTATAGCACCCCCTTTACGAACCTACAACCATCCACATACATAACAACCAAATTCGTATACACGCATTCAAGGTAAATAATTCTATTCAATGCTATATATATACACATTACAAAACTCCCCAATGCTTAACATTATCATTTAACAGTAATAATACATCTTTACACTTACATGGTAATCCAAAAGAAAACATAAAATCTCCTTTCTTCATTACATGTGTAATCATCTGTAACAAAAAAAACATTCCAAAATTACTTTTTCTTCTATCTATTATCCTTGATCCCTGCAGATGTATCCTATACCTTACTCCTATGACTTGGAACTATACGAATTAACACCCGTGCTAAGCTTGAAAGCTTAGTGGGGAAACTACTTAGTTTGGATGAACACTCACAGTAGTCATCCGCCAAGCAAACATATTAAGAAATATCATAACTCATATACCATAAATTCACATTCATTAACCAAACATTGATATTCAATGCTTATGTAAACAATGATGGCATACTTAAGCAAAGTAAATAATTCAATGATGCTTCAACATATTATCTATATGTTGAAAATGCACATTTATAAGCCAAATATTGATATGATACAAAATATCTATATAAATGCACATCATTACAATTCATTATTACAATCAATAAAAATGCTCATCAGTACTAATTATTCATGTTTTCATACTGTGTTTCTTATTTATGACTATTAAGTTTCCTTTTTGAGTTAAGCTTGTATATTTTCTATGGGTGTAGATAACAGGTGCTGTGAATATCCGAAGATATCATACTATGGATACTTGAAGGTATCAAACTGTGGACATCGTGGTGTCAAAATGTAGCAGTTGCACTGTAACCCTATAGGCATGCCCATCTATCCACTACCATGACAATAGAGCAGGCACTATAACATTTCCTTTAACCATTTGCAAATTTCACTATTCATATATTGACAAGTTATATGATATACATTTCAAGTCATAAAATCTATATTTGCATTCATACATGCAATTTAGGGCTTACCACCATTAGAAGGGTATCAAAATCACACTTGTATAATCAAACTATGCACATATGAGTAATAAATATGCAAACAAAATATTTATGTACATGTAAATTTTCTTTGGAATGCATTATGCTCAATCTTATCTTCTAATGTTCAATATCCCAATTAATATGTAGTAAGTCCTATTTAATTTATTTCTAGGTGTTTGAAAATTTTCATACACATTTATAAAGGTTTGGAAAAGATGCAGTAGAAATCGAAAACAAAAACAATGCCATAGTCGTGACAGACACTGTCTCTATTCATACCACTACTTGTTCCTTAATGTTCATATTCAAAACGTCAGAACTGGATTTCTAGGTCTTCTAAACATTTCTTCCTCTGTGTCTCTTGTTTTTATAGCACTAACAATTAGGTCATTTGGACTACTAACTCATTTAGAATAAATATTACAAGCTACTCCAAAATAGGGATATCATCAATTCACTATTTTCGATCTCAATTTCTATGGTCATAAGGCTAGAATTAAGTCAAAGTCCCTTCCAGAGATGTTAGCTCTATGTCTTAGATTTCATATGAAACTAAAATCACACAATTTGGAGGTCTGTAGTTTGAGTTATGACTCAAACAATGTGACTGACTCAAATAAACCCTAGACAGAATTCCACTACACGACACACTCTTGTCATATACAACCAAGTTAATACTAAGTAATACCAAAATAACACCAAGGCAACATCCCATCAACCATTACACATCCAAATGAATATTTATATCAATTCAATCATACACAAATACAGAAATCAACTACATGAAGTCCCAAGCCTGAAAATTGAAAAAGTAGATCTTCAATTGCCTTTCGTTCCCTTCCTCTTTGGCTTTACTTGACTCATCAGCTAAAAATATCAAAAATATACCTCTCAATCCCACTTCCATCCCTATAATTTCATTCCCTCATAAGCAAAGTAAGAAGAGATAAAGGTAAAGAGAAAATCCCTAACTTTTACCTTGATTTCCACCTAAGATTTGTTTGATGTCTTGCATGAAAAATGATGGGATGAAGAAGGTGAAATGAAGAAGAGAAAAATCTGAACATATAACCCCCACAGACACTTTCTCTATTCATACCACTACTTGTTCCTTAATATTCATATTCAAAACATCAGAACTGGATTTCTAGGTCTACAAGACATTTCTCCCTCTGTGTATCTCATTTTTATAGCACTAACAATCAGTTCATTTGGACTCCTAACTCATGAGATATGCACCAAATATCACAAGCTGCTACAAAATAGGGGCAGCATCAAGTCACCATTTTTTATCTCAATTTTGAAGGTCATATAGCGAGAATTAAGTTTAATTCCCTTCTAGAGATGTTTAGTTCTATGTCTTAGGTTTCATATGCAACTGAAATCACACAATTTGGAGGTCTGTAGATTGAGTTATCACTCAAATAAACCCTAGAAAGAATTCCACTACATGACACTCTCCTGTCATATACAACCAAGTTAATGCTAAGTAATACCAAAATAACACTAATGAAACATCTTAGTAACCATTACATATCCAAATGAATCTTTATATCCATTCAGTCATACGCAAATATAGAAATCAACTAATTGAAATCTTAAACCTGAAAAATGACAAAGTAGATCTTCTATTGCCTTTCATTCCCTTCCTCTTTGGCTTTGCTTGACTCATCAACTAAAAATACCAAAAATATACCTCTTAATCCCACTTCCATCCTTATAATTTCATTCGTTCATAAGCAAAGTAAGAAGAGATAAAGGTGAGGAGAAAATTCATAACTTTTACCTTGATTTTCGCCTAAGATTTGCTTGATTTCTTACATGAAAAATGATGGGATAAAGAAGGTGAAATGGAGAAGAGAAAAATCTAAACATATAAACCCCATAGACACTTTCTCTATTCATAACACTACTTGTTCCTTATTATTCATATTCAAAATTCAAAACTAGATTTCTCGGTCTTCTAGACATTTCTCCCTCTATGTCTCTCATTTTTATAACACTAACAATCAGGTCATTTGGACCAAATATCACAAGTTGCTCCAAAATAAGGGCAACATCAAGGAACATTTTTTTGGTCTCAATTTCCAAGATCATAAATCCATAATTGTTGGACCCTGATCCTTTTCTTACTAGTAAGCATGTGATTAGTCTATTTTGAGGTTTAATTTGATTATTTTGTTGCGATTAGGTATT
>JANZXR010000005.1:33771500-33782162 GCA_027575705.1 Erythroxylum echinodendron | reverse complement strand
GCTGTATTTTAGCTTTTAAAAAAGCTATTTCTACTCTAAAAGTACTTTTGAAGTTTACAGCCAAACACTCATTTTTTACTTAAAATAGCTTTTGCGGTGGAAAAAAGTACTTTTCTACCTGCCAAAAGCTGAACCAAACGTACTCTAAGACGTATAATAAGTTTAAACAACATTCTGGTGGCCAGGGATGAAGAAACAAGTAGCAGATTATGTAGCTAAGTGTTTAACTTGTCAGCAAATTAAGGCTGAACATCAGGCTCCAGTTGGGAAGCTTTATTCGTTACCTATTCTAGGGTAGAAATAGGAATGAATCACAATAGATTTCATTATGGGATTACCTAAGACTCTAAAGCAAAATGATGCTATATGGGTTGTAGTGGACTGATTGAGTAACTCGGCCCATTTCTTACCAATGAGAGAGAATAGCTCATTAGACCAGTTGGCACAGAGATATGTGAATGAGGTAGTGAGACTATATGGGGTTTCGATGTCGATAGTATCAAACAAGGATCCTAGATTTACTTCAAGGTTTTGGAAGAGTCTACAATCGGCTATGGGTATGAAGTTAAATTTCAGTAATGCCTTTCATCCTCAAACAAATAGGCAGAATGAGAGGACAATCAAGACTATTGAGAATATGTTTAGAGCATGTGTATTGGATTTTCAAGGAGCTTAGGATCAATACATAGCCTTGATTGAATTTACTTATAATAACCACTACCACAGTACTATTAGAATGGAACCTTATGAGGCATTGTATAGTAGAAAATGTCAATCGCCTCTATATTGGGATGAGGAAGGTTTGAGAATGATAGAAGGCCCTGAATTGATACAAGATACTGTGGATAAGGTGAAACCGATCCGAAGCCAAATAAAAGTAGCACAAGATAAACAGAATAGTTATATAGATCAGCACAGAAAGGATGTGGAATATAGTGTTGGAGATAAAGTATTTCTGAGAGTCTCGCCATAGCGAGGAGTATTGAGATTTGGCAAGAAAGGAAAATTAAGCCCTAGGTGCATTAGTCCTTATGAGATCCTTAAAAGGATAGGACCATTGGGGCACAAATGAGCCTTACCGAGTGAAATGTCTCAGATACACAATGTATTTCATGTGAGCATACCTAGGAGGTATAGATATGACCCAATGCATGTATTACCGGCTTAAGAGATTGAAGTTGCTAGTAATCTAAGTTATATAGAGGAGTCGATTAAGATAGTGGGATATCAGACAAAACAATTAAGGAATAGGGAATTCCATTGGTGAAAGTCCTATGGAAAAATCACTCAAGTGAGGAAGCAACTTGGGAATCAGAGGAACATATGAGAAAGCAAGACCCCCACCTGTTTCTTCAATCAGGTAAGAATTTCGAAGACGAAATTTCTTGAGGGGAGAAATGTAACATCCCATTATCCCATCATTAGCGTTAGAACCCTAGGATACTATATATGAGATTTTATTAAGAAGTTAGAAGTGCATTTCATGCATCATATGACATACACATACATGTGAATAATGTTGACTCTCATTAAAATAAATGTACATGTATTTATAGACATTTCCGAGTATAAGTGATTTTTAATGCAAATAAAATGTGAACTGTGGATTATTTGTTTTGAAAAAATTTATTTTCTCATTTTTATGGCATTTCAGATATTTTGGAAATTTATAAAAAATTTGGGGTATTTTAGACCAAGAAAAAATGTAGAAATAAGAGACAAATGGAAGTGACTTTTGATATCTTAGATGAAGGACAATTGGATTAGTAATCAATTGAAAAATGGACTAATTATGAAGTGACAAATGGATCAATTAATGTGCGACATGTGGACCAATAGCTAAGTGGCATTTGGTAGCCTTACATGGAGGACACATGTTATACATGCAATGGTGACCCATGGCAATGTATCTTAGAGACACCTAAGTCACATTTTTTGTTTGGCAAGGAAGGTTTCTATAGCTTCTTTGTTGTTTCATCAACGAAAACACCATCTCTTTTCATGTTTATCCATCACCGAAAACACCTAGCTTGCTCATTTCTATGTATTGGTTTATATGCTTGCTTCTCATATCAATGTTACACCTTGCAAAGAAAACATTCCAATTCATAATTTATTTTGCTTCTCTCTCTTCTAATTTTTGCCCATCCACCAAACCCCTTATTTGCTCTCCCCATTTTTGGAATTTTTACTGAAGGATTTGAAGTGTAAATCAAGTAAGTTATGCTTTAAGTTTGTGTAAATGACATTAAGATGAGGTTTTGATATTTGTAAATGGATGCATGCGTGAGTGGCGTATGTTTCCATGTTTATGGATTGATGTTTGCATGAGTCATGTGGATGTATGTGTGGGTGGAGAAGGAAGAAGCAAGTTCGGTGATATGATTAACAAGATGAAGGATTTTAGCAATGAAGTGAGCTGGAGCATGTTATATGCAACACTTTTACTGAACATACATCTGTAGTTTGGATATAACTTGAATTGTGAATATCCAAATTGGATGGATTTTGATTTAGAGTAAACTAGAAACATATGGTTACATTTTTCATAGAGGCATAGAATTTTAAATCTATCCTTAAGAGTCTTGAAATTTGTCTTGAAGTTGAGAACTGGGTACTATTGGTACTATTTTTTTATGAGAACAATCTGTAATAATTTGGTTATAACTTGCATAATACTGAACCAAAATGCATGAATTTGATATCATTAGAAACTAAAGCCATTGTGTAACATTTTATTAGAATAAGGTATTGCCTAAATACCTAATTTTTTAGGTCATAATGGTCATAAAAAACTGACCCATAAATATGTCTTGCAAAAAAATCTGAAAAATTAGAGTTGTAGATCGAAATTTTAGTTTCAATTTCATCTTCATCTTTCGACCTATTTTACATGTCTTTAAGGATGAATTTTAAGAAACTCAAAGAATGAAAGTTGTAGATATATGTCTTAGCTTGACCTCTGTGAAAGTGGCTTGATAAAATAGTGACTAGAGTTTGAGTTATACTTGTGTTTCTATTACTGCCTATAACATACCCTTATACAGAAACCTATATTATTTCCTTATTTTTGGGGACTTTAGAGCTCAAATTGGTCAAAGTATAAAACATAAAAAATGATTTTTGATGTCTTATTAATGCTTCTGTGAAACATTTTGGCCATAAGATATCTTGATAAATGTACGTAGTTAATTGAACTCATACCCTAAAATAATGGACTATTTTGAAGAGGATGAACTCAAATCTGGAAATTTTGATATGTTAAAGGATAAATGAGTTCTTTTAAATGTAAATATGATCATTAGGAAATGAATAATGTGTATAAGGTATGGATGAATGAGTATTGAAGGAAATAGGGTATTTATGAATGAGAATTGGATGAAGGTATGAGTATATGTTGCTCCCTGGGTAGGCCCGACTCTATAGATTGCATTGGTTTGTGCAGATTGAGCCCATATAGGCTTAAACCCAACTAAAAGTTTTAATCTGAGCCCAATCAAGCCTAAGACACTTGACTTGAGCCCAAGCGGTCTAGCTTAATTATTTATTTAAAAAAAATAAAATTTGAAAACAAAATCGTTTCCCTAGAACTTTTAGGTTCTAGGTTAGGCCGAGCCCAGCAACCCAAGTCTAGTCCGGTCTGTAGTTTAAAAATTAAAAAATGAGCCTAATTTGAAGCTTGGTCAAACCAGACTGAGCCTGGGCCTATAAGCATATTGTCATATTGGTCGATCAATATATCAACTAATATTATAACACACTTTCGTACATCAAATTTAATAATCATAACTTATATTGGTCAACTATTAACTTGTATAGGTTGACCAATCCCCCTAAAAATATGATTTTAATAACTTTACATTCTTAAATTTAATTTATTCAATCCAATTATGATTTAAATATTTCCCAAAATGTTCTCTAGAGTGTTTAAAAAATCATGAGGTTTTTCCCTTGAAAAACAAAAGCTTTAACGCCTCTTGATGAATGAAAACACATACAATTAGGTAAGACCAAATATTTATATATGGTGAGCCTTAAAGATTATCAAATTAGCAAAGTGAGATTACAATTAACAATATAAGATATAAAATCAACTTGATGAGCCTTAATCTTTTTTTTTTCTCTTGGTTTGGTATTCCATTGCGCTAATTATAACATTCAATTTCTCTTTGTCAGCTTATATACTATCTTCTTGAGTTTATAACTTTATTTTGTTCTTATATTATTTTTGTTAAAACTATAAACTCATCGACATTAATTATATTTTTTTATTATCAAAACATTAATTGGAACCTTCCTTAGTTCATCAAAGTTTATCTATTTTATTGTTAAGAACGAAATATAAATTTTATTATAAATTCAAGGTGAACACCTTTATAAAACTTTACTACAATTGTGGCTACCTTAACATCAAAATCAGAAAGTTCCTTCACCCTCTCTAATATTTTTTTCTTGATTACTATACACTCTCATTACCTTAGCCCTTCTCCAAACTTTAATTATATAGGAAAGCTCAGAAGAATGGTTTCCTAAGAACCTTTTATGCCTACTCTCTCTATTCTCTCTTTTTTTTCATTCCCTTTATTATTATTGTTGTTCTCTTTCTTATCAAACCTACCTATATCAATCAAATCCTCAAGTAGTTTTGATTTCTATGAATTAACAATCATCTTTATCAATCCTACTATAATTATACCATTCATAGCTTCTTCTCTAATAAAGTAACTCATTTCAAGAATTACATCCATTACAAGAAGACATATTTGTAAGTATGTACATTCCACGAAAGATATTATTTTTAGTATTTCTCCATTGTATTCAATCTCATCTTCAAGTGGAGATTTGGTTAACTTGATAAGTGAAAAAAAAAACTTTTAACAAGTTATATGAGATGATTAATAAAAAAATCATAAATCATTGGTCCCACTAATACCTAACTTGCAAAATATCCTTATTGAATTTAATCAAAATTACAATAATAAAAGCATTTTGTTCTCTATCTCTTTATAAGCAATTGCTATCAGAAAGTATTCTCTCAAGATTTAAGAAAATTTTTACCTCAAAAGCAAGTATTGCAGATCTCTATTAAACCCTTATAAGACTTCTATCTACTCCAACAAACAAACATGCTCCTTTTCATTCTCCAAAGAAAATGTAGAAGTTTTTGACAACTTCTTAATGCTTCCACGGTTAAACTAATCTTGAATCTATAACTTTATCGAGCTAATAACATATGATATAAAGTTAGTTGAGGCTCAATGAGTTAAAAATTTGCTAAAGCCTTAAAATTCTAGAAAGTGATTAGCAAGTGATTTGATATTTACAAAATATTAGGAGAGAGTATAAGGATATAGGTATCTAAAGAGGATAATATGAGAATATGTTTCAAGCTCTAACAAAGCATTAATAGATGGTGAGTTCAGATTGTTATTCTTGTTACTTGGATGGGTTATAAGCTTATGAGAAGCTTGTTTGAAAGCTTTGAGAAAACATTGTGGAAGAAGAAAATGCAAAACACTAATGGATGATTAGGAAGACTAATAATCTAGTTGACAATAAGAAAAGTTAAGATTGAAGGTGATAAACAAGGAGAGGCTCATTTATTTTTTGATAGTAGTTCCCACATTCTCAATCGGCTATATGTCAGTAATGGTGAGTTTAGCTAAAGGTTAAAAAAAAGATATGTTATTAGATAATTGACAGAACCCTGATAAAATTAAAAGTTCCATTATTGAGGTTAGAACTAAAAGATTTTGAAAACATTATGATTTTTAACAACCTTAAATGTTTTTATTTGTATTTTAGGAACGATCTTAGGTTCAGAGGCCTTTCTATATTTCTCCTTTTTATCCAACTTTTCTCAATTCTCTTTTACATTATGAGAATATACAATACTACTAAATATTTTAAAATAATTAACTTAATCTTTCTTTTAAAATATATATTTTATATAAATTTTAAAAATTAAGCAATTATGTTATCACCTTTTCCTATAGATATTTTAGAAAATTCTTATCATTAAGTATGAATAGGGTCATTATAACATTATTTTATTTTTAGTGACAATATCTTATTGTGGTAAGCATCATAAACAAAAAAGGGTAAAAGATATAGACCTCTCTTACAGTTTGAGAAGCTTTTTAAAAACCCCTTTATCTTTAAAATTCTTGAAAAAAAACTCCTAGTTTTAATTTTTAGAAAAATCTCTTATATTAGACCTTGATAAAAAAATAACAATGAAATATGCTTGACATGAATATCATACTTATACCAATTAAATGTTACTTACATGACAATTCAAATTCATTCTTAAACTCAAACTGAGCTAATTAAATTTGATCTAAATTAATAATTTATTATAAATATCTTAAATTATTAATTTAAATTGAGTTTATTTAGTTCAAGTCAAGTTTAAAAGCTTCTTTACATTACTCTATTAGTGATATTTGATCAGTCCACATTTGATGTTTATATTATATGTGTTTCGTTGTTATTTTTAACCAAAGTCAAAGAGAATAAGTTTTTCAAAAAAAAATAAAAATTAGGAGTTTTTCAAAAATTTTAAAGATTAAGAAGTGTTTTTACAATTTCTTAAACTATGTGAGACGTTTATATCTTTTACCTTAAAAAAATTTTTTAATTAAATTAATTTTATATAAATTAATAACTATTTATCATTGAATTTTTTTCCTACAGTTGGTTCTTAAAATGTTTAAGGGATGTCACCATTATTTTTCAGTGAAGCCTTTATATTAAGTGTAACATGAAAATGTATCATAATTTTATTAAACAAAATATATTCATATAAAGCAAATATAAACATCAATAAAAGAAGAAGAAAATGCCTTGAAGGATTCTAAGTATCACCGTACACTCATTAAAGTGAGACTTTAGTTCGTCAAGAAGTTATTACGAAAGGATCAATGCATTTTCCATAAACGTGGCCTTTAAAAATTTCTTCCTACAAGTAACATGTGGTAATTTGTTTTTACTTCAACAACTTTATGCTATTAAATTTTATATTGTCGTATCTCAAATGCCAAAGTTCATATTCATATATATTTTCACATTTCAAAGAATATGGTTTAAGTAACATTTGTCAAAGAACCTTTTAATAGCAGTTTTAACTTAACAGTTATATTTTTCAAATATGGTATATTTATCTTAATCAAAATTTATGTTGTAGCTTTTAAAATTAATCATCTCACACTTATACATTTTGTGTTAGGTGCAACATATATAAAATATCATGAATACGTATTTCATTATCCTTTCTTATTTTGACAATAATAACTCCTTTTTCCTTAAACTTTTTTAAATATCTTTATTTTCAAGACTAATTTAAGAGCACTTTCTCTTATTTAGATTGAGAAAACATTTTTTTATATATGTTTAGAAAAAACACTATCTAAATACAAGTATTTTTTGATAGCTCATCAGTGAAATAAGAACAATAAAATAATTAATCAAGAGATTTATCATAATATAAAAGCTACATTCTTCCTTTTATTGATACCGACAATCTTTTTACTAAATGAGTATTTTTTATTTAAATTTACAATCATTTGAATATCATTTTTCTTCCACATTTCAATGAGAGTTTAATATTTCTTTATTTCTTCCTTAAATATATGTTTAATTTTTCCACGATTTAGATTTGATACTCCTCTTTTCCTTGAATTTTGACAATGGTTATCATTTTCATTTTTCTTATATTTTTTAATAATTTAAATGTAAATTTAAAAATTCTTTATTGATCGTTCAAAAATAGTTACATTATCTTCTTATGAAATTGGACATAGCATATTAATTTAACTAGAGTTAGTTTAGATG
Source organism: Erythroxylum echinodendron (assembly GCA_027575705.1). Classification (NCBI taxonomy): domain Eukaryota; kingdom Viridiplantae; phylum Streptophyta; class Magnoliopsida; order Malpighiales; family Erythroxylaceae; genus Erythroxylum; species Erythroxylum echinodendron. Next base: position 33,774,329 of record JANZXR010000005.1, on the reverse strand, counting down.
AATCTTCATATTCTTCTATATTAGTCACTATATAATCAAATTTTTATAGAAAGATTAGTAGATTTTTTGTATGATCTTCTTGTCTTTTAAAGTGTCTCTATGACATTAACTTTTATTGGCAATAGTTTAGACACGAGATAAAAATAATAATTTATCATAGGCATCCTGAACTTAACGTAATTTTTTTAGGCCCATCATCAAACTAGTTGAAGTTTGAAAACTCAAAATTTAGTCACATATTGTAACTACAATCCCTAGCTAATGGAACGACTTCAATGGCCTCCACTAAGTAGGAATTAATGCTTGCTTAAGACATAATTATCAAATTTTTATTATTCAGTTAGACTCTGGGGCCTTGTTTGGTAACTAGTAATGAAGAGGTGAGAATGGGAATACAACCTTAATTCTCTAATAAAATAAGAAATGGTAAAACTGGAATGAAGTTTAAACAATCCTAGATTTTTATACCTATGTGGGGTATAGGAACTAGGAGTCAAATATCAAGAATAATAATTAAGTAGTCACATGAATAAAATTGGATTCTCATGTCGTACTCATTTAACACAACCTCTCTTTTCCTTTATATGTTCCTTCTCAAATGAACCTCTCTATTATCTTTCTTCCTCTCCAACTACTTATCAGCATATTTCTCTAGGTTAGTTTTTATGGTTTTATGGTTTCTTTTAATATTTTCAGTTTTCTTTTTTTGATAGATTCCTATTTAGTGGATTGTTTGGTACTTAAATGATTTGTTAATTATTGCATGTTGATTTTATTTATTTCTCTATAATTTTTAGTATGAATTACACAAGCTAATTTCATGTTCTGGTTTAATTTGATTTTAATAATTTTTAATTGAATTGCACAAATCACTTATATTATTGCTTGAGTTTGGTCGATGAAATTGTTTGCTTTACCATGGTCTATATATTTAATGACCAATAGGATTATATTAACTTTTACGGATGAAATTTTTATATGAAAACGTTATAATTATTATTTCGACTTCCTCCAGCCAAATTCTTTTGATAGAAAGATATTTTTAATGATTCTTCACATATGATTTTGATAAGTTTATTTTCTTCACTGAATTTTAATAAGATGATTTTACAAGCCCATTGAATTGCTACTTAATTTATATATCCATATATTATAATCATATAATTATTATATATTCTTCACAAAATAAAATTGATTTATTGAAAATTAGCCTTTTTTATCATTCATTCCCTATTAATCTTCCTTATATCTCCATCTTATATCGCTCCGTCTTCCTCTACCAAAGTTAATCTCTTAGTTTACTATGAAACTCTATGTCTGCCTTTTGTAAATTTCATTTCAAAAGTCTCATAAGCATATTCAATTATGGTTTCATTGGCATTTTCAATCTTAGGATGATACTTTGGGGCAATGCTTATGTTGACAAAGTTAACCTTGATGTGCTTAATGATAGCTAATGCTTTAATATATTTTATCATTATTATTATCAAATGGTAGTCATAGCTTGGACACCTTGACATTGCAATTTTCTATACTTCTGATATACAATAAGAAGAATCAGGATGACAATTAAGTTAACATTATTAAGCCTGTTATTTTATCTACTAAGGAGGTATAAATTGAAAATGATAAAGGAGCCTAGCAGGCATAATCCATTTTTGAATAGCATATCTTAATAGTATGATCGTGGACAATGACATTGCATGCATTGAGCAACTTAATATGGATAGGCATACATTTTGCATATTATGCCCAATGCTACAAAATGTTGGTAGATTAAATGATGCCAAGGATATAGATGTGGAGGAAATGATAGCAACATTATTTCATATTCTTTCCTTTGATAAGAGAAATTGAGCAATCAAGTATGATTTTTAGCATTTGACAGAGACTATAAGTAGATATTTTTATAATGTATTGAGATTTGCATTTAAGTTGTGAAGAGTTATAGTTAAGGTCCTTAAACATATCTTTAAGAATAACATCGATAAGAAGTGGAGGTAGTTTAAGGTAATAATATTCATTTATGGATTTTCATTTAGCACATAATTTATTTTTAGTTACTAATGACTTGATATGATTTTTCTAATTTCAAATTTGTTGTATATGTACTAATGTAAATATGCCAACGATTAAAAAAGCTTGATATTATAATAGGAAGAATGCAATTGCCACAAATATCTTAGACTTATGTTCTATAAAAATACAATTTATATATGTAAAACCTGGTTATGAAGGTTTAGCTAATTATGGGAAGGTATTTCGCGAAGCATTACCTTAAAAAAATAAATTAAAAATTCCTCACGATGAGATATTAAATGTTATTTATCTAAATTACTTATCTATATTTTTTCAAAATCATATGGTTAATATATTTAATATATTATATAATAGGTCAATATTATCTTGTTGATACTAGATATAGATATTGTGAGGGATTTCTTACATTGTATAGAGGTAAGCGATATCATTTTATTGAATGGAGATGAAGACATCAACTAAACATTCAAGAAGAATGATTTAATTTAAAATATTCTGCAACTCAAAATGTTATTGGAAGAATGTTTCAATTACTAAGTTATAATTGGGAATCCTAGGAAGTCCCTCTTATTATTCAATTGACACTCAAATTGATATTATCAAACTATTATTACATTCATAATCTTATTCTTCAACACATAAGGAAAGACCCATTAGAAGATGAGTTTGATGTTATAATAGAAAATAATGATCATGTTGATTATATTGATAATGTTGGATCCCACTTTTAGGATTTTTACATTTTATTTTATTTTAATTATTGTATTAGATTATCAAGCATGGAAAAAT
>JANZXR010000005.1:33746588-33769207 GCA_027575705.1 Erythroxylum echinodendron | reverse complement strand
GGTATACCTACATGTTTGTGGGTTCAACGATCAGCGAACAAATGTGCGCACACTTTAGTGCAACACACTGGTTCTATGTCTGATGTTCAGGAGTGGGATCATGACCCTCCTAGTTTCATATTGGATGTATTACGTTCTGATAAAAGTTAATACAATCCACCTTTTTTTAGTCAAAAAAAAAAAAGCCTTGATTACTGAAAATCACGCTTAGGTTGGAAGGAAATCAACAAGCAAACTTCTTTGAAAAATTTAGATTTGAAGCATTTTTACAATGGTATTATCTATTTCATTATATGAATATCCATTATTTCTAGTTATCAATTTTTCCCCAATTATATATTCAATTAGACTATAAAATTTTATATAAAAATATAAAATTGAGTTCTCTTCAAAATATTATATTATGTCTCACTCTAATAACAATTAAATCATATAAATATTTTGGTGATAAAATAATATTTACCAAAAATTGACATATAACATGTGTCATCTTGAGGAATCATTCAAAATTTGAAATATCTTTAATAAATATTAGCATTTTATTTTGTAAATACTTAAAAATTTATATATTCATCGAAACCAATTGTTTTTATAGATTATTTAGTACATATTTTCTTAAAAAAGAGAGATCGTACTATTTTGAGATTAGTATCGCTTTAAATATATGGAAAATGTAAACTTGGCTCAATCAATGTCAAGTCTTCGTTAAATATAATCACTTATCATCAAATAAGATATGATACCTTTTGTATTGGCTTTCAACAACGTTATGTTATCCGTCAATCAATTTTGTCGGAACAACGGGACAATTTCAACGTCCAAGTGCTCTTTCTCTGCAAACTTGGAAGTGGAATATTGAAGGGAAAATGTACTAGCAAAGCTTAAACATTCTTGAGGTCTAGGCGACAGTATTTTCAGTGTCCAAACTGGTCTAATGGAGGCCTCGCTAAAACAGGCTCGAGGAATCTTTTAGCGCCAATCGAGCAAGTTCCTTAGGCCCTTACCCATTTTAGTTTCTGTTCTTTCGAATGGAGGCCAATCCCAAAGCAAGACCACAAGCTGAATAGCATGCCGTCTTCTTCTTTTATATTTGTTTGCTTTTTGTTCAAAATAATTATACAAAAAGGAAAGAAATAAAGGAAATTCGATTAGTGTGGTTATGCTTATGGCATCAGGAAAATTAAAGACAAAGTCCTAAAGCAATCATATGATATACCTCTATTCCCCAACTCCCTTCAAACAGACAATCAGTCCTATCTTCTCTTCTCTTTTTCAGGTCCTCGTAATTGATGGATTAACTTTTCTCTTTTCTATGCTTTGCTTTTCTCTTTTCTTTTTACTCATTGCTGCTTTTTTTTTTCCGAATCATTCATCTTTTTTTTTTTCTTCCTCTTCTTCTTCTAGCAATGGTAAGGTATGTAACATAACACCCGTCATCAATATATTGATATTATCTGAGCCAAAGTGATTATTCCTTTCAAAGCTTAGAGCTTTACGATTCTTTTTTTTTTTTTTCTGGCTCTCTCGCAATTCACATGCAAGCCACTTTCACATCAAAGGCCAACATTTGCGTCACTAACAAGAAAAGCAAGAACCCCCAGTCCTAATATTATCCCACATTCCCACATCTTTGTGTTGCAACTTGCTTTCCTCGTTATAAACCTCTTAGCTACTTGCAGCAATTATTGAAACTCTGTTCTCTTCACACATGAAGCCAAAACCTCTGAGACAGCTCCAGTATTTTCCTCACTAGATAGATAGATACCTTGTAGTTCGCTAAATTCATACTTGAAACAGCTGAAGATGAGAGCAGGAATTTACAGTGTCCAGCAGGCTCTTACAGTTGAGGCTGTAAGCATAGTAAAACAAGCACTGAGTCTTGCCAGAAGGAGAGGTCATGCCCAAGTCACTCCTCTCCACGTCGCAAGTTCTATGCTTGCATCATCTTCTAGTCTTCTAAGAAGGGCCTGTCTTCAATCACACTCTCATCCTCTGCAATGCAAGGCTCTTGAGCTTTGCTTTAATGTTGCGCTAAATCGCCTTCCCGCATCAACATCTAGCGCTTTGTTAGGTCCTCACTCCTCTTATCCTTCCTTCTCCAATGCGTTGGTTGCAGCCTTCAAACGTGCTCAGGCACACCAACGGCGAGGCTCCATTGAAAACCAGCAGCAACCCATCTTAGCTTTGAAGGTTGAGATAGAACAACTCATAATATCTATTCTGGATGACCCTAGTGTTAGTAGGGTCATGAGGGAAGCTGGTTTCTCTAGCACCCATGTCAAAAACAAGATAGAACAAACTGTTTCTATGGAGACTAGTTGTCATCAAACCTCTACTCCTAGTAGCTTGTCTAAAGAAAGCACCAAAACTCAGATAGTTGCCAATCATATGTCTCAGTCTTCATCTTTTAGTCAGTTTGGAGTCTCCTTCGTTGGTAAGCAATTTGACCAAGCAAGGAATGAGGAGGTAACGAGTGTTTTGAACACAATGATGAATAAAAAGAAAAATGTTGTCATTACAAGTGAGAGCCTATCCAATGCTGAGAGTGTAGTTAGAGGAGTTATGGACAAGCTTGAGAGAGGCAAAGCTCCTGGGGATTTGATGTCTGTGAGGTTCATAACCCTTCCTCTCCTGTCTTTGAGAAATCTCTCAAAAGAAGAGCTTGAGCAGAAGCTTATTGAGCTTAGGTGCATAGTGAAAAGTTACATGAGAATAGGTGTTGTTTTGTACTTGGGTGATCTAAAATGGATTGGTGAGTTCTGGTCTACCTATGGTGAGCAAAGGAGAAGCTACTACAGTACAGTGGAGCACATTATATTGGAGCTGAAGCGATTTGTTAGCGGAATCAGTGAAACAGGAAGATTATGGCTTATGGGGATCGCCACGTTCCAAACTTACATGAAATGTAAAGCAGGCCACCCTTCTATAGAGAACCTTTGGCAACTTCATCCACTCACTGTTCCAGTTGGAAGCTTGAGTCTAAGCCTCAATCTAGACAGGTAAATAAAGTTCGTTACGTAGAGTTCTCTGTATTATAAACATAGTGATTCACTGATAAATCTTACTCTTTCAGCGAGAATAATGCCCACTTTGAATCCAAGAACAAAGCTTTTACGTGTCAGGCTGCTGAATCTCGAGTTGATACACATTTGAGTTGGTGGAGAGATTCGTCGGTCAATTACAGCAAGGACTTCCTTAGCCTAACAGGAAACAGCAGCAAAAACAAGGAACTGCAAGCTGCTAACAGAATTACCATTTCCTCTATCTCAAGTTTGCCTGCATGGCTTCAACAGCATAAAGAAGAGACCAGATCAAGGGACGACATGGAAGATAACAAGGTACCCGCTTATTTTTCTCCATCATAAGTCAAACATTCTAATCTACAATTGGGTGTGGATCGCCTAAGAGTTGATGTAGGCCTAATACCTTTTAAATTCTTATTCAGGAATCGCTAAATGTCGCTGATGTTTGCAAGAAATGGAACTCATTTTGTGATTCAGTCGACAAGCAACATCCGCCAACTTATCCCGAGGAAACCATCAAATTTGCTTCATCTCCTCCTTCTCCAATATCAAACCCTTCACATGAGCGCAAAACAAACTTAAGTGACGTACATCTAAGTTGGCCGGAAATTTTTGTGCAGAAACAACTTTCTAAAGAGAATCGGATTTGGACAGCTGAGTATAGTGACGAGAGCAGTAATTTACTGATTGACACAAAACCAGACCTGTTATCAAATCCCAACTCCAGTCCTAATTCAGCTTCTTCAAGCGAGGCCGTGGATGATGACCTGGAAAACCTTCAAAGCTTCAAAGAGCTGAATGCAGACAACTTGCAGATTCTTTGCAGTGAATTGGAGAAAAGGGTTCCATGGCAGAAGGGTATTATTCCTGACATTGCAACAACCATTCTTGAGTGCCGGTCTGGAAGTAAACAACGAAAAACCAGGTGGAATAACCAAGAAAATGATCACAAGGAAGAAACCTGGCTGTTTTTCTTGGGAGTTGATGCTGAAGGCAAAAAGAAGATTGCAAGGGACATAGCTAGACTTGTCTTTGGTTCTCAAAGCAACTTTGTTTCAATTGGTCTAAGCAATTCCTCGCCTTCAACGAGAGTTGATTCCGATGACGATGATCATTTAAAAGCCAATAAGAGGACAAGAGAGGAGTTGGGATTCAATTATTACGAAAGGTTTGGTTTAGCCTTGAACCAGAATCCTCACAGGGTGTTCTTCATGGAGGATGTGGACCAAGTTGATTATAGTTCTCAGAAGAGCATGAAGGCAGCTATTGAAAGTGGAAGAGTAAGAGTTGGTGATGGTGATGGTGATGGTGAAACTGTTCCTCTCAAAGATGCTATTATAATTTTCAGTTGCAAAAGCTTCACATCAGAGTCAAGAGCCTTCTCACCGCCACCACCATTTAGAAAGCAAAAACCTTGCCACAATGAGAACAATGAGGAAGAGTTTGAGGAAAAGAGCTTGTTAATTGTGCCAGCACTTGATTTGAATATTGCCATTGAAGAAGAAGGCGATAATGGAACTGAATATCATTCAGTCAGTGAGAATGACATTCTTGGATCTGTTGACAGGCAGATTGTTTTCAAAATTCAGGAGCTTTAACAGTTGCTTAAGAAGAGAAAGATCATTCGTGGTGAAGCTTGCCTCATGGGTCTTAAGTTACTGTTCTTGTTCTTGTTGTTATTTTCTTTTCTCTTTTCTTTTCTTTCTTTTAGTTTTTCCTTAATGGTGTAGTGAGTGGGGATAGAAATCAATCTAACATATGAGACAAAACTTGGGTTTCTGATCATTGATGACAGATAATGTGGAGCGGGGCGGTTGATAGGATTTACTTAGATATTTGTATCATAGGATTGTTGTATTAGCACTAATTAGTGTATGGTCGATCATTGTGTAACCTGTTTAATTAAGTATGCCATAGATTCGTTGCACTATATATATATATATATATATGTATCCATAATTGATTTCAGACCACAGGAAACGGCTTTTCCATAAAGTTGATGTTATAAAATTGACAAAAAGGCATTCCTTCTTATCATTAAACTTAGCATCTTCGTTAGTTGGCTAATTTTTAAGAATTAGTGTAGTTCTTGATAGATAAAATTGATTAAGCTTGGTCAAACTGAAAGAAAAACGTATGAAATAGAGTGACAGATGATTGTTGCAGAGAAGATGATTTAATTCTCTGTAACCTTATAAATTAGCAAACGTTAGAAAAATGAGTTTGCATAATTTTTTAGCATTATTGTTTTCTTTTTGTTTATGTCAAAATGTGGCTTATTCCAAGAGGAAGCATGTTTTGGCACTATGATTGCATTTTGTTTTACGAGTTCCTTGTGAACATGCTATTATTTCTAAATTCTCAATCATGATTGCATCAATTACAATTGTTATAAATAGTTGTACGTAATTGAGCACAATAAGCTGTCCGATACTCTAACTAAAGAGAAGGAATTATATAGCTTTCCAGCTAATTCTAATGACTCGCTTCTTTCATCTTGTCTCAGATACTGTGGACTGTGGGTAATATTCATAGCAGTATATCATGAAACTTCAATTAATGGGGATATAAACTATTTTTCAAGCTATAAAACTTATCGAATGTCTTTCTATTGGTACTAAGAGTACATTTTAACAACTGAATACTAAACTTGTAGCATATTTTTATGTTGTGACATTTTCAGGACTTCAAAATATTTCAAGTTGGACATTGAGATGGCTTATCTTGTTGATGAGGCTAAGAAACACGAATAATAAGGAACCAAAAGAAAGAAGAAAGAAGAAAGAAGAAAGACACAGCCTTATAATTTGGTGTTGCTTTGAAATATACAAAAGTTGGAACGAAGCAGCCAAAGAAAGTATGATTCATAACTTGAGGTCCATGCAAAGGAGCGTTACTTCAGATTCGTGAAAGATAAAAGGACACAAAAAGGAAAAAAAGGAAAAAAAGAAAAGAACTGAATGTCACCTTCAGTTAGCGAATAGCTATGTGATTCTCAAAGTGTTGTTATTTGATAGAGTACGTTTCTTATACTAAAATCGACATTCTTGTCTTTGAAAGTTGGTGGAGGGAATGGCCAGCATTAACAAATTCAGAGAGGTAAATGTGTACAAGAAGAAGCACCTAATCTAGAAAAAGATATTACTCTAGAATCATAAAAAACGATGATCGTACATCTTCAGGACGTTAAAATTGGTTCCAAACCCTATGCTAATTATAAGGGGTATTGGTGAACATTTTCTAAGAATTGGTTGGACGTACCATTAATTGGATTGAAGCCATGATACATATATACGGCCATGCAAAGTCTTCACCACTCAAACTCTTTTTAATTTGTTTCAAAACGATATGCGTTTCTTAAATATGAGTTTCTCTTGGTGTAACTAGAAGAATGATAGTTGTTATTGACTATTATCGTTGAAGGAAATAAAAGATGTAGCTAATAGCATATAATAAAAATAAGCAATATAAGATCAGCCTATCAAAACTCGAATACTTCTTCTGTAATTGTAGAATTGATTAGTCTTGAAACTGACATTATATGGAAGTCTTCAATTCCAATCAAATCATAATTTTGACAACATGGATACTTATATGAATTTGGAAGCTCAAACACACACTGCATGCGTCACCTAATAACGAAATAAAATTGGTAAAAGTAATTCTTAGTTTATACAATAACGATACAAAAACTTGGATAAAATAGCTATAATTGTATTTAGAATAAAATAACTATAACTGCACGTATTCTCTGAATCCATCTTATATATATGAGATGGATTACTAAAACATACCTTTAAACCAACTCTCAAAGAAGTCTATAAATTACTGAGATGACTAGTTGCATCTGCTGACATCAGATTTTGTTTTCTGCCTCTGCCAAAAAGTTTTTGTTCTTCGTCGAAAGACATTTTCGTGATGGGTGAGAATATTGTAGTAAAACCTACGGCAAATGTAGTCATAGCACTAGGTTTATTGAAGTCAGACTTAATTGAGTGGAAGTTCCAGAAAAGATAATGGAATGGTGGATTAGTCACACAAAGAAAGACAATACCTCGAGCTTTGCTCCAGTTTGATGGACAATTGCAATGATTGAAGCACTCAGCCCCAAGAGGCCTTGACTATATGCATGATTGATCATATCGATTTCCTCGAAAATGAATTAACTATAAACCGACTTGATGCAGCAAATCAAATGTGTAATCTTAATTTAGAGAAAACAATTTTCATTTCTAACTAAAAAGTAAACATCCAGCATTGCACTGATAATTTTACCTTGATACGAAATTATCTTTATTTTATATTAACGTCTTTATGTTTCATATTTTTGTTAATCACTACATAGACTCTAGATTTCTATCTTTGCACGGATTTGGTTGATATGCTAAACTTTTATTAATGTATAAAATTGCAATTTATGTTTAATTATAAAATAGGTATATATACAAACATATTCATCATATTAGACATTTTGGTAAATGGTATTGAAATTTGAAACGATGCTTTTGCAATATATTTTTTTGTTAAGTCCATTTCTTATATAATTTTTTAACACGAGTTTTTAATTAATTACTACCATATTCAATTTTAATACTTTTGCAATTAGTTGAATTAAACTTTTAATTAATTATTATCTTTTTACTAAAATTTTAAAAGTTAAAATTACTTTGACTATGAATTTCACGTGTCAAATTCTAATGAAGTGTAACTCTATTTCATATATATACAACAACTTTTTATTTCTTCCTTTTGTTTCTTTTTGACTAAATCTTTTTAGAACACTGAGACATGTTGTTTTTCTTTTCTTTCCGTGCTTGGAAACTTTATAGTAGCATAATGATTAGCAATTAAATGTGACAGTAAAATACGCCAAAACATCTTTCAGAAATCGTTGATTTTAAGTGTCTGACGACCTTTATTTTTGTCTTGGACGACTTTGAAACCGGGCCATGTCTGTTTTATTCCTTAATTTGTGTCATTAGTGTGGACTCGTGATTAATGTACGTAAGTTAACTAATTAAGCTCACAGAAGTTGACTGGTAAATTAAGAGACGAGACCCAACATGCAATAAACATGTTCTTAGTCTTAGAAAACAGGGAGATAAGCTCAGATCTTCGTTTTAAGATTTTCATTGTGTTGTCATGCATTAATCTTGCTTTTAATCCCACCTACCAGTTGTCCTAATAAAGAGAATACCAATATTATTTTGATAAAGGGTTCAATTGGTATAGTTTATCTGGATTTTTAAACGTAGAGATTAGATAAAATAAAAAACAAGCCCAACTAAGTAAATACTCACTCAAAGTTGTCTATAAGGTAAAATACGTATGTGGTTCCATTGTCCTATCTGTATTAATTACATTTTATTACTTCATTCAAATACATCTTAAATTGAATTGCGTCATTTTACTTGAAATTAAATCTTTAGGTCAATAATTATCAGGAATAGAGACTCAAGTTGTAGATTATATAGGACTAAGCATTAATTATATTTGCTTGTCACATAAGATGGATCAATTACTAGTAATGTTTTAGGGTTTTACTTAATATTTAAACCTTGACGACGAGAGAGATTTTATGATCATGGTATGTCTATTACTACCACGAACATAACCACTCACCACCCAGAATTTTTTTTTTTTGCAATTTCATTTAAAATATTACAAGATGATACATTGAATTTATCGGAAAACTTAATTGATCACGTAAAAGACATTCCCTTCTTAATGGTGTTTAGCACGGAACAGGATCTTCTGTCCAATTTTATGGTGTTTTATTCTGTCTCATAAATCTCAGCTATTTATTTATGCGAATTCCACATTTATTTATGCAGGACCCACACGAGACAGACATAAATGAATGGCTAATATTCATAAGACAAAATAAAACACCATAAAATTTGACAGAGAATCTTGTCTCTTTTAGCACTACATGCAAGTAGATATTTCCACTAGGACCACGTAGATAATTTGATTTGAAGTGAATCCATGAAACTATTGCAGCGACAGTACTCCAATGTAGGAGCCATAATAATCGAAAGGGTTCCATCAGTTTGTTTTATGTTCGCAGCATTTGTTACATGGCCTTGGGTATCATATCTTAGCACTAGACCCTAAGAGTCTGGGGTGGATATAGAGTCATATGCAATGGCTCTCCGAAGAGTCCCACGAGAACGTTAAACATGGGCGCAACTTGAGCAGTTGAGTGACTGCACGGAGCAATAATATCTCTGGTTGATGATTTAAATTTGATTAGTTTAATCCTCTATGATTGAACGCTAATTAATGGCCTAAAAGGTTTCTCTATTTGCGGGGCATAATGAGTAGCCGTTAAGCATTTATCCCAATATATGATCTTCGAACATGACCTGAGAATGATTACCAACTGATAAAAGGAACGGGAAGGACAAAAGAAAAAAGAAAGAAAGAACGCACTAGTTAGTTGTATTCTTTTTAGGGCTCATTAATGCAGTAAAGCATTCAAAATGCTCACACTTTTCAATGGCATTACATCTGCATACATATCTTTTATCTTTCGACTTTCGTAGCTTTTTGCTATACTGTCTCATCCAAAGACAGCTTCCTTCCACACTTGAAAGTTTCAAACAGATGTAAATGAGTAAGTACTGGGTAATAGCTTGATAGTGGGCTGTGCCAAAAGGATTAGCATTAGCATGGAGACAAAGTTTCCACACCTTAACTTTTGCAGTCTTTGAGAAGAAAAAAATTGAAAAAGAGGAGATAGGATAGCTCAAGGAAGGAATGGTTGTTTTATCTTAAAGGGTCACTATCTACATAAAGCCCTTCTTTTCCAACATGGCAGAGAATTTTGCATGAAAGTAAGGGAATTCTTGCGTTGGATCTCAAACTCTCCCAAATAACAAGTGCATAATTATTATTGAAGCTGGCAAAAAGAGAAAAAGAAGGCAAGTTGTTATTAGAATCATCTATCTTAACTCAAACAACCCACATCGGCATAGCCCAAGAACAATACACTTGTCTTGGATCCTTCAATCATCATTTTCTCATGATAATTTACTAAAGCATAAAATCGTAGGCTAGCAAACTTTTCTATGTGCAACCAAAAAAGAAGAGCGAGAGAGAGACAGATAGTATCTCCTTTCTTTTTTGGCAATATCTCCTTTCTTTCATTGAGGTTATCAATAAATATTCAAGGCAAAGTAGATGCAGGGAAGACCAGTCAAAAAGACAGTGTGGCGTGAAAGTTAACGAGAATGTTTGTTCACTTGGCATATATATGATACTGATATTCGATATGATTATGCTTTCAATGATTGTTTGGCTTTCATATCTGAAGCTGAGCACTTTGGAAGGAGAGAGTGAGAGATAACATTAATTATGATTGAGAACCCATCGGATCAGTTAAGTACAAATTAAGAAAGCGTATCTCTAAGTTTGGATGATTAGACTAACATAAGAATTCTCATTCTCACTAAGCTAGGTCATAATCAGTGCATCAAACTTATTTCCACACGGTTCAAGCTCAAGTTACTTGGAAGATGCGGCCTTTTTAGGCTTAGTCAGACCAAGACAATCCATGATGTTCATATAATTTTCCAATTTCCGGCCATATATAAATTTAATTCGGGAGAGTTCTGCATGTTTAATATTAATTTAACCAGACGGATGCTGATAGTAAGTAAAATATCTTTTTTTCATTATTTTGTTAATAAATTTTATTTCTTCCAACTAATTAAACACACTGCTGTTATTTACCAAGTCGCATAGTAAATACTAATAAAGGAATCTGTTTTGTAACTTATTCAACATGACATGCTATTTATTATTATCCTAGAAGAACATAAATACGAGGATCGAATAACACTACTCCATATCTAAAGAGTCTAGAATACCAGTGTAATCACTTTCTTCAAGACATCCTGAGGTCAAGGATGCTTCAGGGCATAGATGAAAAATCAGTATTTTTATATTATTAGCATGATTCACAATATATGTGATAATTAAGTATACCCTGTCATTCTAAGATTTGGGGACGCTTAGACAATCCAAGGTCCATATCAAGGATGTGAGTTGAGTAGCATCAGAAGAGGAATCGTTGATTCAAAATCCAATCTATTTTCATGAAATGGCTAACAAATAAAGGACAAAAAGCACTTAAGAGGCAAAGCCAATCGTAGGAGTGTCAGACATAGTGCTCAGCATATAGGTCATGTCTTAGTGCAAATAAATATCCGAGACTAGGCAAATGTTGTTTCCATAGTACACGTAAATATTCTCTGAAAAGAAGCTGCAACTGCTTCTAGACAGCCATATAACGCAAATTTCGGGCACTTGCGGCCTACAAGTAAAGCTGAAGATGAGAGAAAACTAATGTTGGCATAGATGGTCGTCTAGTACACAAAAGAAAATACAACTTCATTCGGGTGAACTTAATGTGTTTCCCAGATATAAACAATTCTGAAGCATGACATAATAATTTTCCTTCAAATAAATAAACAACTAGTTCGAAGTAGAACATGGTTAACGTACATGACTCCATAATCGTAAAAGTTGGAGGACAGACTACTTTAGCTAGTTCATATGACTATGCAACATACAAATATACACGAGAGCGTAGAAGCAAAGAAAATGGTATCTGTTATATTTTAAGAAACAAGTTCACGAAGTTGGATCCTTCCCAAATCGCATCATTGCATGTGTAGCAAGCATTGATCCCCTGCGAAGCACTTCCTGAAAACGACCTACCAATGGAACCTTGACTGTGTTCCTATTCCCAATAGGCTTCTTGTCCCAACTATGTAAAATGATGCAGAGGTAGCATAAAAATCAAAGCCCCAGTAAATAATAAAGAATCATATTTATCTACAAAAGAACACATCCATACAAATAGAATCTGAAATAGCAAACTACAAGAAACATCCTTCTAAGCCGTAACTTTCTGATCCATCCGAAATACATTGGCACCAGTAGTATAAACCAGATATGATTCACCAAACTTAAACAATCTCTAGCTCAATAAATGAATAAATGAAAAGCATGATATCCACCAGCTATGTGTTCTATTAAATCACAGCTGATGATAATCAACAACCCAGAATGCTGCAGATATCTGAACTAGATATGCTCTTCATATTCACTAAATAACAAGATGGCTGCATGAACTATGGAATGTACTAACTCCTCCACAATTCAATAACAATACAGTTCACAGAAAAATAGTAGCATACAGATGTCTACTTCCAATCTGGGTCCATCACAGAAATGAATTCACAAATAATTTTTGATTCAGAGTACATTTGTAGGACTACAGCATCTTTTTCTTTTCTATTTAGAGTACACTTTGTAATGGAATAATGACCAAAAAAGGGAAGAAATAAAGCACTTAGAGCTGTTCATTCACATTGTTATGAGCAGTTCATGAATTTTATCAAGTTGGAGCCAGCAACACATGTATATCGAATTCATCCAATATACATTATATAACATACCTACAAGGGTATAATGCATGCCCATTTATTCATGTCAGCTTATATCTTCCCAATCCTTTAGTCTAGAGATTAGAAAAAAATAATTTGGACAAGCAATTACCCAATGTGGGTGAAGGAAACATCTATTACCCAATGTGGGTGAAGGAAACATTCTGTGGACGTTACCAACTAAGCGTTACAGTAATTTCATATTCAGATAATCTATGACAGAGAAACATTTACTAATTTATAACCAAAATAAGCATTCTAATTGTCAAGAAAATCAAAATAGTGAGAGAGACTAATTTCAAGAGCTAGGTCATACCAGTCTTCATGACGGACAACTTTCCCATCCACAACATACAACTTGATGAGTGATATCATCTCTATTCCTTTTCCCAGAAACACATAATGCTGTTTGTTATCAATTAGAATCTGAAGAAAACTTATAGAACTTCAGAGTTCGTTGTCAAGAATCAAACCAGAGAAAAGGTAAAAAGAAAAGGTCTGAATTTCAAAGATTTGGAACTAAAATTTCGTACCTCATGCTTCCCCGGCAATACATTCTCCTTAACAGAGTATTCAACAATTTTTGATTCACTGAATACCTGAAGAATGATTTAGAATAAAACAGAAGTTATAGTTTAATAATCTGTGAATTCCACAAAGCATCGGTCATTAGGTGTCTAAGAAATCATAGTTTTAAGAATTTGGACTCAGAAATATATCAAAGTCCAGAAAGAGGGAAAAAATAAAGGATCATGGTCCACCATTGAGAAAATAATCTGCATTCAGTAGTTTAACCAGAAAGGAGAACTGAAGTAAATCCCCCTGACAAGATGAAAAATATAAGATTTACTTCTATTTTTCCTTATTAATTTTCTTTTCTCACACAAACAGAGTAAGTTTAGTACATCAAAATATCAAGGCCACCAAACTAAAGTTCTAGCTCTGCTCCTGGAGGTAGTGTCTCAGTTGTACAAGCTTGCATCTCTTGGATAAGCTAGCAAGCTTGAACTTTTGAGTTTATTTGTACATTTGACATCAGTTAGTTGATATAAAAAGAGAAGTAATGGTAACACCAATAATTAAATCAGTACCTTAGAAATAGAGTAAAATGCTGACTTAATTTGCTTCACCCTGCCCAATCATTAAGATGAATATGAGTTGAAAGGTTAGTTTCACAAGTCAACAACTTAGGAAGACAAAGGTAACTAATAACACTCCTAGTGATAAAATTGCGAAAGGACTTATTTGACCAATTTATGAACTTCAATATTGCTATGTTTAACTATAAAAGTGGTCCATCAACTTCTAAATACGACCAAAAGTCTCAACCATAAACTGCAATAACAACTAGAAGAACAGTGAAACAAGACCATATGGTGCAAAACCACAATTGTGATGGACAGATGCCTCTACTCATTAAGTTCGACTAAATGCCTACCCTCATTCAGATAATGGAAGGGACTGACAATCATTAAACTTTGAATGAAGGTATATGAAAATACTATTTGCTTTATTTGTATTCTCATGCATATCAAAGATTAAGAGAATCAATCCAACTCGATTATCATACATTTCCTTTATCCAACATGATTTCAATAAATTTCTGTCACAAAGGATCTACCCTATAATGTCATATGCTCTCTATTTCCAGCTTTTACATGCAATTGAAGCTCTCGTATTTTGTTTCATTCTGTGACTTAGTGATTGATAGAAAATGGATTCTTCTTCCGTATTGCAGACCGTATTTTACTTGATGTTCTGCAGGCATCAAATCCGACCGACCAATTCACATAACTCATAAACTGACTTCTTAAACAGCTCAGAGCTAACTTCTACAATATTGAAATCTACGTTTCCCTTGCTCAGAGCAAGATCGTTATATTAAGGTTGGAGACCATTGCTTGGGAATTATATGAACCTTTAATTCAAGAATATGGGAACTAGTGAGTCCTTGCATAACATGTCAGAGTTTCTGGTACTACTGCACACAGTAACATCACTGCTTACCCATGGGCACTCATAAGTGGATCCTCAAACGAAGCATTATGCGCATAAATTTCAAAATCTTGAGGTCCCCGGTTAGAAGAATATCTGAAACCATAGAAATAAGAACAAGAAGAAAAAGTTTTAAGAAAATGAAAAGCTAAACAGATGAATAAAGAGTTTCGAAAGATAGCAATGATCATCTTTTATTATCATAACACATTAGACAATTTCCACCATCGTTTTTCCTATTCCTTTGAATAACAATAACACTATAATGACTAGTTGACTTGAAGCCCATCAATAATGAAATATATGTATAAAGTTCCATTCTTTCAGGATGAGCTTCATCATTTTAAACACAAGAAACCATAAAACACAGAAAGGAAAAACTCAGGTTCTCAAACAAATTAAAATTAAAATTAAAACAGATAATTAATAAAATATAATTCAGATTAGAGTGTTAAGATAAGCGCATAATCCATACAACTTTGTTTTGACAAGAACCAAAAACAAAGACCAATCTCATGGCATCATGATAGACGGAGAACAAAAAGCAAAGCGCTCACAAGCTGAGAATGCGAGGAAGTATGTAATCAGAAACACGTTTCGTTGGTGTAAACTCGCAAGCTTCCTTTCCATTGCATTCCCTCTCCCTATCCACTTTGTCCTGTTTATCTTCAAAATAAAGATACAAATATTTATATAAACTAGCGCATACGAGAAGGAAAGTGAAATAAATATACGAGGAAAGACTTAGAGACCTTGATGGGAGAGCTTCTCCATGGCTAGCGATGATCAGAGACAATGGGCAGAAGAGACGATAAAGGGAAGTAGAAAGTGGTGGGGAGAAGTCAGAGGAAGTGTTCTGTTGTCTCGTGGCTAAATGAGAAGCCACGTGGTATTTAATTGTCCACCTGGGATTGACAGTTGCAAGGAAGGACTCGTTTAAAAGTATTATGCCTGTAATTCCAAAACACCGTAATACCAATCTTCGTTCCTGTCTTTATTTAGGGCGACGTACATGAAAAAATGATAAGAATGAGAATAACATAGTGAACGATAATAATCGGTTAAGAAAAAGAAATGGTTATTATTTATTTTTTGTAAAAAATATTAAGAAATAAAAATTTATTATATTTTAATTAATTAATTTATTATATTTTAATTAATTATATTGTAATTAAACTAATTATAATATATTGATTAATTAACTATTGTGATTAATTAATCATAATATTTTAATTAATGAATATATTATACTTTAATTAATTATATTTTAATTTATTAATTAAAATATTTTAATTAATGAATAATTATTTTTTAATTAATTAGTTATATTTTAATTAATTATAATCTAATTAATTAATAATAATATTTTAATTAATTAATTTGTGATTAATTATATTATATTGTAATTAATTAATTAATTACAATATTTTAATTAATTAATGAACTATATTTTAAATAATTATAATATAATTAATCAAATAATTATAATGTAATTAATTAATTATAATATATTATTTCAATTAATTATATTTTAATTATTTAATTAATTACAATATTTTAATTAATGAATGAATTATATTTTGATTAATTATAGAGTAATTAATTAATTAATTAATACTATTATTTTAATTAACTATATTGTAATTAATTATTTTTTAATCAATTAATTGTATTTAATTAATTAGTATTAAAAGTATTTTAAAAAAAGAGCCCCTATTAAAGAATGACTTTCATTCCTCTACTAAATGGAGGGTATAGAGGATTTTTTAAAAGTGGGAAATCAAACTATTGCCCCTATAATCATAATCAACAACCAACCACTCACTTTTCATTCCTTACCCATTAATCTCTTCCCAAACTCATTAACCAAACACTCCTATATAATGGAAAACAAACATGAAATGGTAAAAAAAAATCAAATGGAAACTAATCCATCACCCTTGACAAAAGTTTACATTAAATTTACTTGTAAAATTTTTAATAGTTGTACGATGAATAATGATTTTATAAAAACGTTTAAGCAAAGTTTTAGGGTTTAACTTACAATTTCGAAAACAAGAAATCAGTTAGATGCAATAAGATTTCATTAATCAAATTATATTAGTAAAATGTTTTAAGTGTCACAAAATTTATTATTTATTATTTTTAAAACTTTATGACTTGAAAATTTTTACAAGTTATTTTCAATTCATATAAATGATAAGAGCCCGTTAAAAACGGTAGGAACATGTTAAAGTTTAAGAACAAAAGGAGCCTACTAAAATAAAATGAGCTTGTTAAGCTTTAAAACAAAAGGAGCCTCCTAGAAATGAAAACAATAGCAACTAAATTGCAAAAATTTTAAAGTTAAGAGAAAGGACGACACAGCTAATTTATACTGGTTTGATTTATAACAAAACCTACGTTCAGTCTCCAAGTGTCCAACTTGAGTATTCCACTAATAAATCTCTAAGTAGTGATTTGACGAGTCTCTCCAAGATCACAAGTACATATTTTTTAAGGTTCTTCACCCTTTCACACTAGTAGTATTTAGTTAGCCTTTACAAGTTCTCAAGAAATGAAAATAGAATTTGATAAATGTGAGCTTCAAAGAATAACAATCTCTTAATAGAGTATTTTTCTTTTCTAAGGCACAAAGGATTTGATATGGATATGACCTTCGAGAGTATTGATGCTACTGATATATTTCAAGAAATTTTGTGTGTTTTGTGAATGCAGTAGCTCTTCATTAAATAGATGTTCTCCTCAACTAGCCGTTGCTTAATTATACCATTAACTTAACTAAATTTATCTTGAATCCCTTTAAAAGACATCTTCGATATCATCTTTGGCAGTATATTAAAAAATTTAGACGTTTGAATAAATATTTGATTTTATCTCAGAGTTGACTGTTAAATAACGGGATCCTTCGTTTGTACAAAAATGATAGGAGCTTATCCATTCCTGATTTTGTGGAACTATATCTTAACAATCAAATAAGTTTGTTAAAATAATTCCTAAAAAATAGGAAACATTTCTCCTTTCATTTTAAACAGATAAATAAAATATAATCCTTTTTAATATCGCTATCTTTTTGAATAAATAAGATAATCTAGATAGATTTGAATTTTATAACTAAATATTATTGATTGTTATCATTAAAATCATTAATTTAAAAAGTCTTAAGCTAACAATCTCCCCTTTTTTTATGATGACAAGCAATATACAAATATATTTTCAAAAATTCAAATAAGGATGAAAGATTTCGAAAGATAACTGTAATCTTTATATGTAAGTCCTTACTCGTAATCTTGATGAAAAGGAGACTTCTACTAGTGCTAAATAGGAGGAGCCTATTGTTTGAAAATTGGATGCAGAGAACTTAAGTGTAGGCATGAAGTTACAAATATCAAATACATTAAGGCATAAAGTTACAAATATCAAATACATCAGGCATCTAATTTCACAATATATCAAATATATCTCTCTGTATTCTCCCCCTTTGTCATTATCAAAAAGAAGTGAAAGAAAGTCAATAGACCATATTAAAGCATTCAAAGTGTCACAAAATATACAAAAGCAAAATTAGTAACAGAAAAATATCACAAATAGGTATAAACCAAAAAGCACAAAAATAGTCTTATCAATGGCAAAACAATCATTAGCAGAAAAAATGTATGTGTTTTAATGAAAATATTCTTTAAGAGAATCAATAAGAACACGAAGAAGATATTTGTCCTTAATTTGATCTTGCATTTGATCTTAATGTAGTCTAGTCTCCCTCAGTTATTATTGGATATCTAGATTGTTGGTTTATAGAGGATTGACAAGAGGCTATTGTGCTGGAGCAGGACTTAAGACAATTATTATTCTTTCTAATTTCTTTTCAACTCAAACATTGTCCTTTAACTTATATCCAAATTGATAAGGAATGGAAGAAT
The DNA here is from genome assembly GCA_027575705.1 of Erythroxylum echinodendron. Classification (NCBI taxonomy): domain Eukaryota; kingdom Viridiplantae; phylum Streptophyta; class Magnoliopsida; order Malpighiales; family Erythroxylaceae; genus Erythroxylum; species Erythroxylum echinodendron. The sequence goes on along the minus strand of JANZXR010000005.1, from coordinate 33,750,811 downwards.
TAGACTTAGCTGGCATATACCATTCTAAACCATCAAAAGACACATTATAGTAGGCATATATCTTGGTCAACAACATTCCATAAGGCAACCCTCCTGTAGTGTTCTTGTGACTCCCTTTATGTGACACCATATACCCCTAGAAGGATATATAAATGCCACACAAAACAGAATTAAAACTACAATTCAAACACTTCCAGAAACTCAACCAAACATACATTACATATCATTAGATGTTGTTGTAAACAAAACATATTAAACATATTGTACAATTCTAAATACATGCCATAAGTTCAAATCCATCTTGTATTAAAGTTATTACAAAGAATTAAACAAAACACAAAATACAACACGACTCATTACATTGAAATACAGCTTAAACTTAAACACAAATATACATCATCTAAAACAAAACACATCCTTCTTTGGCTACTACGGTTGTCCCAACCTTAGATCTTCTTATCAGAACTTACACGGAGGCAAAACCACCATGCTAAACATATAGCTTGTTGGGGAATAACTAAACAAGATATAATCTGATGACTGTTTCTAGCAATCGTCTAGCATTCACATGCACTGAATCATGTAAAATCACATACAACCTTTAATTGTTCAAATTAAAGAACAATCCAATATTATTTGCATTAGAACATAATATAATATGTTAGAATAGGATATACATGCTTCAAAACAAAACTTACAAGTATCAGAACAGAATATCATAATAACAAAACATAACTTCAAGTACCAGAATAGAAATTGATTGTGTCATAATAGAACTTGATTGTGTCAGAATATAACTTGAATGTGTCAGAATAGAATTTAGTTGTATTAGCGCTGAACCTAGCTTATATCATAATTGCATATATATCAGAACACAAAATAAGCTAGCATACTAATCTTTTTACAGAAATGGGTAACGGGACCAGAATAGAAGATACCTATGATTGGTATCACAGAATAGGAGAGACTTATGTCTTAATAACAAAAGACACCGAAGTGTCAATATCAGGAGATACCAGAGTGTCAATATCAGGAGACACTGGAGTGTCACAGGAGCAACTTTAGTCCCTTCTAGGCATGCCTATTTACCTACGATTAGGACTTGACAGTTTTAAAACAAACCATTTCAGGTTTCAGAATCACATGCAAAAGATGTAGTGCATAACATATATTTGTATTCCACTTTCCTCAAATTGAACATATACATGACACATCCATTCAAACTTAACATACCTTATGAGCATAAACATTTGCAATAATGTACCATTAAAAGCGTTATGTATTTACGCATTACATATAATTACACAAATTTCCAATTCATAAACAATCATATTCAATTCACATTGCATAAACCCTTTAAAACATATTTGTATTCGTAAGGACACATTCATCCTTGAGCACACCATACATTTCTACATTAGACACATTGTTCAGTAAACACACAATCTTTAAGTAATTACCTCAATTAACAATCCATAACTAAATTAACTTTTATTCAATTAATTTAACATTATCTAGGTTCATTTTTAACCTCAATTAAGTTCACTTAAACCATTATTAAGTTCTTTAACCTTATATAGTCTGACAATTGTCTAAAACTAACATTTTCTCCTTCCTAAGTATTGCCCACGACTGTGAGAATAAGCCATATAAATCCCATGATCGTGGGTTGAGTGAATTCACTCACCCACAACCTTCATTTTTCTTCCAAAATTTTACTCCTTCATATACCACCCAATACACCTTCACAAAAGACCATCAATTTCACTTCAATTCTATCTTATCCATGCTTCAATCCCTTATCAAATTCATGTCCGAACCCAATTCAAAAATCATTCATTAGACAACTCACAACTACCCAATTCAAAAATCATTCATTAGACAACTCACAATTCATTATCTTACATACATCAAGACCAAAACAGAATTTGCCAAACCATAATTATTTTTCCATCACTCAATTATCAACATCATAACACATATTTCATGCCAATTCAATTATCATAAGACTTGAATTAATATATGCTATCAAGTTTAGAATTCACTTACCTACTTAACTTCAAATTTCAACTCCAAAAACCAACTAATCTAGCCTTTCCAAGCAACCAACACCACATCTAAAATCAAGATGCAAATTTTAGCACTAAGAAAACAGTATAGAAAATCGTGTAATCTACTTCATTGATGTAGTATCTAGCAAGGATTTTAAGTGTTGATAATCCAAATTGAAGCAAAAATCTAGAATTAGTGAGTGTAAGAGAGAGTTTCGGTGGAAAGGAGCAAAGTGAAGAGAGAAGGCCAAAACATCAAGAATGAAGCATGATTCCCCACCTATCTATCTTTTTGGATGCTAGGTGTTTTTGATTTAATCAAGCCAAATGTCACACATGAAGGTAAGCTACTTGTCCTTCAATGAATCCATCCATATGTCTTTATGTGTGGCTGCCAAGTGTCACAATTCAATTAGGGCACTTGTCACTCAATTAATGTTGCTAAATGTCATTCAAAGTATAGGCTTAGTCATACTAATTTTCATGTACCATCTTACCACTAGACATTTTCCTAATCAAAATGTCCATTTTAATACCTCAATTCTTAATGGTATTAATTAATTCCAACTCACTAAGTATGATCCATTAACCAACATTCAAGATCAAGCCAAAATTCAAAACATATACAATTCATGATCATATCACAATATCTAATAATTATACTTTCATGAATATGTAACATTTCAACTAGGTATAATTTGGGGCCTTATAATTTATCCAATATAAACCTCAAAATCATGGGTGGAAGGTTCATCTTATTACCTTTTAACAAGTTGTAGACCACATAAGTATCAAGAAGACTGCATCTGCAACATCCCACTACCATAGGGTACATAACCAAACTTTCAGGAACATTCAAGTACATATCCTATGATAATGGTATGTTAAAGCAAAACGGATCCAACTTACATATGACATCATCTAACATAATCAGAAGTCATCAAATTTTAAAACCATTCAATTCATTCATTCATAAAGCTTACACTGTTTCCATCAAAAAAATATTTACAAAACCTTATACAGGTGCTAGCAGAACTACAAAAATAACAAAAACTATATCACTTCTGGTGTCAGCTGACAGACCTCAGAGACATTTCTCTATCCAAAAGATTCTTTAAGTCCTGACTAAGGAACTAGGTCTCCTGTCTCGTACCTGAAAAGCTACATTGTAATTTTGATGAGTTTTGCAAACTCAATGAGTGAACCATCATTGATGAATTCACCGGATTACAACCATATACCACAAATTTCACATGTATTCATTCAGATCATATATACACTCCTATTTGCACAACATGGTATATCATATAATCTCACGATCCATATAGCCAAGTATAAAAACTAGATCATATCAATTTATCATTCGTTTCAATTTTGCAGATCATTAAAAGAATTTCCATCTTATAATGTTATGTGCATAAGACTCAACATTCTTTCTTATTGTTGTGACCAAGTGCCTATCACAAACTTATACAAATACCGGCCTATAGGGCCCAGTCAAACAGAATTCACAGAGCATAGCTCTCCGTATAAAATCAGAAAGCACGGAGCAAAGATCTACGTAGAAGCACTTCATACTGGCAACTCAGGTCACAACGCCTTTATCTGAGCATGTAATTTATGAAATGCAACAATTTTAGAAAATCTCACATATCACAATCTTATACAAATACTCAGACAAGATTTCACAGTCATCAGACCTAAGCTCGGTATTCAACTTTCGTTGAAAATCAAAAGTCAAATTCATATCAAGTCAAAGCACTCCCAATACATGCCCAACTATTAACTCCTCAGACCTCAAGTCCGAATCCAGAAATAACTCACAAACAGTTCAATAATTGGAAGCCTAAAAAAAATTAAATCAATCCTAGGAAATTCATCTAGGTTGACTTACAGTACGCTCCAAGAAGCTATTGCCTGGATGGTCAGGCAATGTCCGACTGGTATCCGTTATGCTCCTCTATAACATACACAACACATTCACAAATATCATATTTTTGCACAATATATAAGTGTTCTTTTATGTACATCAATGTATAGAAAGTATGCATAATGCATGTTCAATGACAATTCTAGGATATCATATTTGTTGCAGTCTAAACAGAACAATATAAATTAAATTCTATCTAGACCAATTAGAGGCAAGTGCACCTCGTCGACAAGTAATATAGA
>JANZXR010000005.1:33640624-33701045 GCA_027575705.1 Erythroxylum echinodendron | reverse complement strand
CCAAAATTCACATTTATCGAATTTGGCATATAACTCATTCTTCCTCAATGTCTCCAATGCAATCCTCAAATGCTCCTTATTACTCTTAGAATAAACCAATCTATCATCAATAAAGATAATAATAAATTGGTTCAAGAATGATCTAAAGACTCTATTCATTAAGTCCATAAAAATCGCAGGTGCATTCGTCAATCTAAAGGGCATAACTAAAAATTCAAAATGCCCATACCGTGTCCTGAAAGTAATCTTTGATACATCAATCTCCTTTATCCTCAACTGGTGATAACCTGATCTCAAATCTATCTTGGAGAAAACTTTTGCCCTTTGCAATTGATCAAACAAATCATCTATGCGAGGAAGTGGATATCTATTCTTTATGGTGACATGATTTAGCGTCCTATAATCCACATACATCCTCAACGATCCATCTTTCTTCTTCACAACGAGAACCGGAGCTTCCCAAGGTGAAGAGCTTAGCCTAATGTAACATTTCTCTAACAACTCTTCTAATTGCTCTTTAAGCTCCTTCAATTCCGCTGGAGCCATTCTGTAAGCCAGAATCGATATTGATTTTGTGCCCGGAAGAAGCTTAATGGGAAATTCAATTTCCTTAGGTGGTGGTAATCCTGGTAATTTCTCGGGAAAGATATCCGGAAATTCCCTAACCATAGGTATTTCCTCTAATTTCTTTTTATCTGCTCTTGAGTCTATCACATAGGCCAAATATGCTTCACATCCTTTCCTTATCATCTTCTCTACTGTTAAAGCCGAAACAATTCTAGGCAGACTTACTCTGCTATCTCCCACAAACACCACCTTTTTACCATTGTCCAATTTGAACTCCACTGCCTTCTGTTTACAATCCAGATTAGTATTGTACTTCTCTAAGGTCTCCATACCCAAAATTACATCTAATCCTCCCATTTTCAAAGGCATTAGATCCACCACTAACTGTTCCCCTTTAACATATATTTCACAGTTTCTGTATACTTTGCTAATAATAATATACTGGCCGATTGGAGTACTTACCATCAAAGGAGTATCCAATGGGCTCAGATTCCTACCACACACAGCTCTACTTGATGACACAAATGAATGGGTAGAACCCGGATCAATCAAAATAATAATATCATCATCAAATAATTTAATTATACTAATCACAACTTCTGGAGCGATCTTTACATCCTCCCGTGTGATTGCAAATACCCTAGCTGGTACTTGCCCTTGGATCTCCCTGGAAGATTAACCCTTTTTACTGTACCAGAACTGTCTACTTCAGTTGTAGTCTGGTGTCCCACAGTCTCGGTTCTCTTCGAACCTTGTATCTGACTCTTCTCATGCCTTGCATGCTGAGGACACTCTCTGGCCATGTGCCCCTTCTCTCCACATTTGAAACAAGCTCTAGTCAATTTGTAACACTCTCTTCCATGGAACTTGCCACAATGATCACACTTAGGGACGAATGACTTATCCCCTTCTCCTCTTTTATTGCCTCCAGCCATTGAGGCCTGATAAGAGACAGTCCTCATCTGTCTGGACTTACTTGCACCACTGCTCCTCTCCTCAGACTATATAGGAAAGCTCCTGGCACTCCTTTCGAGCATAGAAGTACCACCTCCCTTCTTGATTTGCTCTCTTCCTTTTCTCTTTTTGTTCACGGCACTCTTTATGTTCTCAATATTTTCAACCCTCAGTGCAGCTTCAACCAGCTGCTGGAAATCACAAAAGTTCTACACCACTACTTTTTCTCTGATGGCTAGGTGCAACCCTGATTCAAACCGATGACACTTAGCCGCCTCACTCAGCATCATCTCTACTGCATATCGGGATAACTATGTAAACCGACGCTCATACTCACTTACAGTCATCTCCCTCTAGGTGAGACTCAGAAATTCCCTCTGCTTTTGCTGAATATACACCTCAGATAGGTACTTCTTCTTATAAGAAGCTAAGAAGTCTTTCCATGCCAATACAGGCGGTCTCATCTGGCTCCCTGGTACACTCTCCCACCAATGTAGGGCATCTCTCTGAAGCAAACTAGCAGCATACTCAACCTTCTGATCATCCTTACAATCCATCTGATCTAATATCCTCTCGGTCTTTCTCAATCAAGTCTCCGCTTCTTCGGGATCAGTGGTCCCATAGAAGTCCACTACTCCATACTTTCTCAACTTGTCAAACTGTTTCCCCTTTTTAACTGGGGCCAAAGCAGATAGCTGTGGCATCTGTCCCATGGCCTGGACAAATGCCTGAGCAAAAGCTTGGAACATCCTCGGATCTAATGGAGGCACTTGTTCTTGTAGAACAGGCGATTCCCGAGTTGTAGACGATGAGGGCTTATTACCTTGCGCTACAAAAGCCTCAGCATTTTCTGGGGCTACAGACTCATCAGTACTCTCCTCTCTTAGTGGAGAGTCAGGTACAACTGATCCTTGCAGAATTCCTCGTGTTCTTTTACGAGGTGACATCTTACTCCTATGAAAAATAAGCACTATGGATTAGCTACATTTCAATCTTATTTCCTATATGTATGCATGGTATGCATGTCACTTAATGCAATCAAATCGACTTACAATGCAACAAATAATCACACAGCACACAAGTCGTACTATTATGCATTCTAAGCCTAGGAAACAAACCTAAGCTCTGATACCACAACTGTTGGGACCCGTTTTCAGACCCCAACTTTCATGCAGAATATCATAATACGAGAGCTTTTTTCACTAGAGAACACCTTGACCATTATCGGTTCATCTTCTTTTCTCTGATACCACAAGATGTTGGACCCTGATGATCGCATTCGGATAACATACACTTATCACCCATACTTACATTCAAAACTCCCCTTTCTAAGTTTAGCCCCTCACTTCGAAGTCCATTTATCCATTTCAACCTGAATACCTCAACGAACAGCGTTGGTGAGTCCACATTTTACATATGTACACGCTTCGGGGCTATAGGCATAACTTTTTCTACAGGCATCCAATTTAGGGTTTCTTTGGATAGTTTGGAAGAAGACTTCAAGAGCTACAACTTTCATGAAGACCTTGAAGGCCAATTTTAACTTCTGAATGGTCAAAAATAGGACAGAAGATAACTATAAACAGTAACCCAGACGATATCGTTAACAGTAACACAGAGGAAGTCTATGAATAGTAACACAAACCATACTCGTAAATAGTAACACAGAGGAAGTCTGTGAATAGTAACACAGACGATACTCGTGAACAGTAACACAGAGGAAGTCTGTAAACAGTAACACAGACGAAGTCTGTGTACAGTAACACAGACGATATTCTTCAACTCATATAACTTCTTAACTCCTTCTTATAATCCTTGGCCTATGATCTATCCTCTGTAGTTGACTTTTATCTTCTGTGTTGACCACTTATCGTCTGTGGTCTATCATCTGTGTTCTATCCTCTGTAGTTGACTTTTATCTTCTGAGTTGACCACTTATTATCTGTGGTCTATCCTCTGTGTTTTATTTTCTGTGTGATGACGTATCCTCTGTGTTCTTACGTCATCATAGACGATACTTCTATTCTTGATCCATCATTTCCTCTGTGTTCTGACGTCAGCACAGAGGATACTTCTACTCTTTATTCCTCCTTTTCTCTGTGTTCTAACATCAGCACAGACGATACTTCTCCTCTCTATTCCTCCTTGCCTCTGTGTTCTGCCGTCAGCATAGACGATACTTCTCCTTTCTCTTCCTTCTTGCCTCTGTGTTCTGACGTCAGCACAGACGATACTCTTCTTTTATATTTTTCCTTGCCTCTGTGTTATGACGTCATCGCAGACGATTCCTTTCGTCTGTGTTTTTCATATGCAATCCTTCTCACTCTTACGTGCTATTCTAAAACTAACACCAGTTGGCAAATTCATTAAGCAAAACATGCACATACACATTTTATTATCCAAACCTTTAAAATAACAGAATCATACCAAAGAATTCAGTTTCACTGATTTCATTTTAAAACACCGTCAGAGTTATTACAAATCACATTACACATCAACTGAAACCAAAATATAAAAGATGCTCCATGTTGATATGTTGAATAAGCTATTATAAGATTGACTTAGTCCAAATGTCTCTAACTAATGTGGAGTATTTGATGCCTTGCAGGGATCACTATCGTCCTGGTTTGCACTTGAGGAGGGAAGAAAAGAGGGTTGAGCTATACAGCTTAGTGGCTAATATACTTATAGCCATCAGTATATAAAGACACTAAACGATTTAGTCAATTTCAAGTAAACAAAATAATGCAGAACACATACCACCCAAATGCATCATACTTGACACTTTACAGAGGCAATGCACAAACAAATGGCTCGAGGGTTCCATGGATAGAATGGAGAAACCGAAGTTTACCCCATGAACAGAATGAGTCCTTTTTCGGAACTCATATGCCACAAGCAGGCAGTCGGGAGAAGGCTCTTGTCAACGTGCACGTGATAAACAGAATGGTTCCACTCTCGTCCAAACAAAGCACATATTCATTTCATGCATTTTCATATTTTCGTGCTTCTTATGCTTTTTCAAATGTACAGAATGCATGACATTTTCAAGGCATAACAGAATCAAAGTTCATAAATCATATGCATTTTCAATAATTACACATTTTAGCAAATTGTACATACATGCACACATATATAGGCAAGAATTTGCCCAATCACACAATAACTATAAATGCATCACCCACCAAGATGCTTGACAACGAAAAATTCACTGTTGTCTTTCCTCTTCACCTTAGATAGGACTTGTTTGGTTTCCTACAACAAATCAAGTCCTCATTCAATCAAAATCATTGAACTTATACTAGAATACTTAAACCCATCCATTCCCAAGCTCTTTGAACCAAAAACCCTTCAAAACTCCAATAGATCTAGAAATCAACTTATCTTGGATCTTCACCAACTAATGAGATCCTTGGCTCTAAAGAAAGCTCTTTCCTTCCTCTTTCTTTTTCTCTTAATGAGTAACCTCAAAATTACTCTTCAAGACTAAGAAAAATCAAACCCTAGCTTAGCTTTTCTTCTGTCCTCTCAATCACCAAAACTCTCTGCTTTCTCTCTCTCTTTCACGATTTGTCTTCTTCTTTTTCACTCCAATCACCTTTTTGGTCTTCCACATCCTAAGATAACATTTTACTTTCCCCTTTTTTACCCTTAATGAATGCTAAAGTCCACTTTACCCTTCCTTATAGCTTAACTTCTTTTAACCTTAAGTCATCTTCCAAAAATATCATTATGTACCTTACAACATCCACACTTTAATTCCATCAATCCATGAATTAAATTCTCCTAAACTTGACATAATAGTTAACTTCAATCAAAATAATTTATCTAACAATACCAAAATTCATTCAAATCATATTTACTAAAATAAAAATAAATTTAAGTCCCAATAGGACTAACACTTATAATACCTAAATGTGATTAAAAAATTGACATCACACTTTACTTCAACCACAATATTCCAGGTGAGAAAACAAATATACAAATGACATAAAAATGGTTGGTTGCTTTGATACTTGAGTGTTAGCTTGGTAGATAATAGAAGTAAAATAATTAATAATAGGTGACAATGGCAGAAGACACAAAAAGAACTTGCAAATTTTTGCTACAAATTGAAGATGCAAATTTTTTTTTTTTACATATTTGTCCATAACATGTTAATTACAATTTTGTCCGTTAACTAATACTAAAACAACATAAGTAGTCTCATAATTGTTTAATAAGTTTTAATCTTAAGTGGTACCAAGCAAGTACACTGGCTGCTTAGTTAATCATATTGAATCTCACATGATTCAGAACGACCAAAAATTTTGTAGCGATTGTCTGCAACATTGTCATAAACAAAATCCCTTAGAAACCTGCAAGAAAATCTAAATTTTAAGGTCAACTTTCCCTGTTTTAAACAAGAACGTAGGTAATGAAATTGCAGACGAAATTGAAAGTATTACTTACAAAGGCACAAACTTTAAGAAAACAGATAGCTGAGGAAAAGGCAAATCTATGTATTCCATTATCTTAAGCACCGCGTCTGACTTGACAAATGATCTGCAGTTCACCTCAAGGCCTTAAATCAGAGTGTATGGAAGTTGAATTTGATAAAATCCTATTCTCCTTCCATTGAATTTCTCTGTCTCTATGTTAATCACATACCTATCTTTCTCAACAAGTACAACGCTTGAGATATCATCAGGAGCTCTTCCTGATCTTCTGAGCAAGTTTTTTCCAGCCTCACTCTGGAGAGCTTCAAACCTAATTCTCCTAAAATCAATAAACAAGTAGACAACCTTCTCAGAGGATAAATCAAAACTAAAATCATTATTTATGTATAAAATTTTGCAAACAAATATCAACTTAAGCTATGATATCGTCTTTAACAAATGGTAATCAGGACACATCCATTATCCAACAGAGTAAATAAAATGGACAGCTGATCACGCCCAAACTCAGTCAATTATCATACTGTAGTTCCTAGAAAGATTGTCATATCTACCAGAAGAAGAGTATAGACCAACTATATTGTGTACATACCTGCTACGATCATTATCACGAACAAACTTCACACCTCCATTACAAAGGTTGCACACACCTGGATGCCCATAACCAAAAGAAGAAGAAAATAGAAAACGGGAATTCACTTTTCAATCGGTAAACGGGAATTCATCTTGGGATAGAGTTTAATTCAATTACCGTCGAACAACATAATGGGTCTAGAATCACTCTGGAAATAGCTATTAGTTGCCTGCACCCAGTCCACAGCATTGTCTTTGCCATGTGATGATGATGATAGAGTTGCAGATACTCCGAGCCGCCGTCTATAATGAGGTGTGGGTGTGACGCTCAGCCCTGCGTAAACCGCTAGAGGAAGGACCGACATACTTGTATAGAAAAATCTCAAGAGTTACTTGGTCAGAACATTCGACAAAGAGTTGTGCTGTTTTTGAGGTATTATTGAATGGCTATTGGAAACATACGAGTAGAGTGGTGACGTGGAAGTTTCTTCTTCCTCTGCTAATGAAATATTTAAATATTTTATAAAGCCACGTCAGGAAGTAAATGGTATAGTTAGTTCTCGTGGAGCCTTGGAAGTAGATCGCTGTCCCAAGATCTCTCTCACCTTAGTCCTCTTCCCATCTTAATTTCGTCGTCGCTCCTCGTTCTCAGGCCTGTCAATGATCTTCCTCTTTACTTAATTTTGATTGCTTGGCTTGCTATTATGTTTTTCGTGTTATTGGCTTGATAATTTCGATGGTGATCTATTGAATTGAATCGGTGTCTCGGCTTTGGGATTTGGTTGCATTGGTCTATGCAGGGATTGCCCAGAGGGAAAAGGAAACGAACAAAAAGAATAAAGGGAAAATGGGTTTCATCGGAGACACCGTTGACTCGATCAAGTCCATCCAGGTCCGGCAGCTCCTCACTCAGGCTGTCAGTCTGGGTAAGTTTATACCTTTGTGTACAAGTTTGAGAAAAGCCATGGTGTATGATATAGGAGGCCTTTTTACCCTGTAAGATGTAGGGATTACTTTGGCCATTGGGTTGTTCGATTTTCTGCAAACTAGCTATATCCGTATATTTTCACAAGGTTAACTAGCCTAATGCATCTGGCATTGCATCCAATGAGCCTTAAAGACTCATTAAAACTAAAACATGGAACTCTGTCTGTACTGCTGATAGTATGTTTCTGTGTCAGCCGCGTTGGTATACCTTCACTTTAAGTCGCTCCCTCTTTGACGATTTTCTAGTTTAAATTTTAACTGATTCTCTTGAAATAATAATGCAAGCATTTGGCTTAAGATAATAAATCAACACTTCTAAAGATCTGATCTTGGAGTATTTGATTGTATCCTATCTATCAGAGTATCTTGTCTCCTGAGTCATCTGCTGTGGATTTCAGGAATGATTGTCACTTCTGCACTAATAATATGGAAAGCATTGATGTGTATAACCGGCAGTGAGTCTCCTGTGGTGGTTGTTCTTTCTGGTAGTATGGAACCTGGCTTCCAGAGGGTACGAGAAACTTTTCCATGTAAAGTATAGTTCTTACATTTACTTCTGTATATTTAGTTTAAGTAACTAGTTATGCAACATAAGTAGGGAGTCAATATGTTGTTTTGTTACGAAAAGCTTTTCCATGTATGTTCAGTATAGATCTTATATTTACTTCTGTGTATTTAGTTTAAGGAACTAGTAATGCAACATAAGTAGGGAGTCCATATGTTGTTTTTGTTAATTATGTTGTTGTAAGATTATGAATCCCATGAAGTTATGTGTACATTCTGACATCTTTATTTACAGGGAGATATTCTGTTTTTACACATGAGTAAAGATCCTATTCGCACAGGGGAGATTGTTGTTTTCAATGTTGATGTAAGTACACTCTCTACGTCTAATTTTTCGCTCCTGCTTTATTAAATCATTTTGTTGTGTTGTCATGTTGATTTATGTTTGGTGGTTTTGATGGGTCTTAAAATTTCTTGTACTAGAAACATGTTTCTGTCTTAGTTAGTGCAATTTTTCTTGTTCTATTTTAAGCTTTGTTTCTTTCAGGAGTAAGCCTTTAGACCATTTTCTACTGATAAAGTACTTTAAATAATGTTCAATTAGTAAAGAAACTGACTCCGAACATGTAGGGATGATAGCATTTGACTTGCCTTTGGCATGGCTAATGGAGTATAACAAACTATTCTTTTCATGGATCACTTCCTTATCTCATGTGATTTATGTGCTGCAAAAACTTTACTGACTGCTTGAAATAGACAAAGGAAGAGTGAAAAATCAGCATGGATTTCCTGTTACTATTGTTTTAATGGCCACACTGTTCTCCCTCTCATGGATATGTTTGAATTAATCATTGTGAGTGTTGATGATATCAGTTGCATTATATTCAGTGAACTGTTACTTATATAAATTACTAGTTAGGACCTCATAATTTAGCATTTGACTTCTTTTTTTTTCACATATGAACTGTTCCTCTTGGTCTTCCAGTATTAGTATGGTGGCATGTTATTGAGTTTATCCTTGGATGTTTGCTTTTCATGTTACTTAGTTAGCTTTTGTTCTGATTACATTTCTTCTAAAAGATGGCTATTGCTAATTGTTGATCAGGGTCGTGACATTCCAATAGTTCATCGTGTGATTAAGGTATGGTTTATTTGCCTTACCTTACTGCTGATTCATTTTTAACACAACTTTTGATAAGCTAGTGAAACCCATAAAATTCAAATAATGCGTATAAACTTGCAATTCTTGTTGGTTTGTTTACTGTGAAGGGTGAGAGGAAGGGAGTTTTCTTGTTGTATGCATTGAAGAGTTGCTAATATGGCTTATCATACTCTTATCTTTAGAATAATCATTGGTTCGTGAAAATTGGCAGGGGAACTTGAAGAAGGCATATTTTATGCCCTGCATTCAGTTGTATCATAGTCAATGTCTTGTGATTCTTTCATTTAATTGACTTGGCAGGTCCATGAAAGGCAAAATACTGGGGAAGTTGAAGTCTTGACAAAAGGTACTACTTGATGTGAAGATTGATTCCTTCAACTTTAGAAAGGTTCTTTTATGTAAATATCTTATTAAACATAACGTGTAGTTCATGCCTGTTGGTACATATTGTTAAAATTTGTAAGTTGACCAACATTGATCGCATTGTATCTTTTTATTTACTTCTAAGGGGATAACAATTATGAGGATGACAGACTGCTATACGCACAAGGTCAGCTTTGGCTTAATCGGCACCACATCATGGGTCGTGCCATTGGGTAAAATTCTTAATCAAACTCGACCTTTGATAGTGGAATGTTCGTTCCAAGAATGCAGAGGTTCTTATGTCAATTAATCCTCTTATTGAAGGTTCTTACCATATGTTGGTTGGGTGACCATTATCATGACTGAAAAGCCTATCATCAAGGTTTGCTTCTTTCTGAAAATTTTCTGGATTAGATTGATTTTCAAGTGCCATTTTTACTTTGATTCTGTTTATCTTCCTTTTACAGCATCCCTGATTCTCTTGTGGCCTCCCAAATTTTATTGCTTACCGTCTTTTTTTTTTAATCTATTTCCATCTTGACTAAAAATGGCTTCTATTTTAACTTTTTAATTTCGTTCTCATTTTTTTCATGCTTGAATCTGACATAAGAAAATGCTGACTTTGTATGATGTTTGTAGTATATTCTCATTGGTGCACTGGGATTACTTGTCATAACTTCGAAGGACTGAAGCTTAAAGCAAAACCAAGGTTCGACAACATTTAAACTAAAATGTCCGAGTAATGGTTACGTGCACTGCTGTGCTTGAATCTCACAGTTAGCTATCCTTTTTTGTATGCTAGACGAATGAGATAGATTAACTTGATAAATTAAGCTTCAAGAGAACATTATACATGAGTAGCATCAGAAACTTGATCATGTTTTGATTTGATCATATCCGTTCAAAGTTTCTGTTTGTTCATTAACTCGGTTAGATTAGTAGAAAAACTGCAGTTACTACCAATTAAAGAAAGCTAAAGGAAAAAAATAACATCTGAGAGTGGATTTAAGTTGAAGGTCATACCACTATAGGTGTTTGAAGCATATATATATATATTTTTGGGGCTCATAGTTTTACTTTCCTATCCTTTCTATATATATTTTGGGTTCATAGTTTTACTTTCCTATCCTTTCTTTGCAGAATCTCTATTCAATGAATTTTAACTGAAATTCCTAAACTAGTAAACTTTTGTGAAACCAATGTGGAGTTTCATAATCTAAAAATATGGTGCTGGTCTTGTCTTACAAATCTGAGACCTGTTAGTTGAAGGAGCTTAAAGAAGTTAACTAGCTTTTGGTTCAATTGAGAGCAAGGAGGTGAAAGATGTCTTGTGTCCTTTTTGTTTTTGATTTTTTTTTTTTTTTTTGGTCTTCTTCACTGAAGTTAGCAGCCGGTTATAAGTTTGGTTGCTCCTGATGTATGGAAAAACATGGGCATTGGCAATTCAAAGGCCTAAACGGATCCACGAGAGAGTTTGGACCAAAAGGTTAAACAGCATGGCAGCTATGGATAAACTAGATTTTTAATAAAAGAGACTTAATTTAGTTGCTTTGTTAATGTCTTTTGGTATACAGATTATTTTTTATTTTGCATATTGAGTTTTGTTTTTGACGGAACTCAATATGGCCACTCTGCGGGCAAACATTTGTCATCCTCTTTTTCGGGCCCAGTTGTCTCTCCTTCCACCAAAAGCTTCCTTCCCCGACCTTTAGCATTCTTCCCACCTGTGTTAATGAAAAATCAAATACATATAGCCATCAACAATGTTAGTGAAGTAAAAAATATGACATGCGAGCATAAGCAAACACATATATTTATGGGTACAGAAAATTTGACTTAAGAATTATTAGTATTTAGATGGCTTAAAAGTTTCTTTATGTGAAGATGTAAGTTATTGCATCTACTGAAAGTCTTATAACCCAGTACTAACCATGATATATGTATATTTAGGAAATAATATAACAAACCATAAACTTTATCGTTATCATATGTTAAAACAAATGCAAACTGGTGTTTCTTTCCTTAAAGAAGTCATTATTTAATTCTTCACCCAGTCAGGTTCTAATGTATAAGAAATACAAGAAAGAGTATGTTAGAACAAAGAATGAACGCAATGAAAGGTTACCATAACGAGTCAAAATTTTTCTTCAAGTAGAATGAAGAATATAACAAGCTTTAGGAAGAAATTTGCAGATTTGATTATTTTAATACTCGAACAAAACCATGATCTCAAGTCCAACGGAACAACTTTTCCACACACTTTAAAAAGAAAAGCGAAAGAAATAAACATATGTCAACTTAAATAATTACCAAATAAAAGCAATATATTACACTTATCAATCAGAACTTGTATTTTGTAGTCAATTATTGAATCGATTTCATTTCTAAATTAATTACCCTTTTTATTTTTGGATGCAACTTTGGATGACAAGTTTCCTGGCTCAGGAAGAAAAACTCCCGTCCCATCCCTTCTTCCCAAAGGAAGTAGAGCTTTTACATCCTTCAATCCCTAAAGAATAAAGTAATTTCTGTTAAAGAAAAAATTGTATACTAATAACATCATTAGAAAATAGAAAATCAATTTATCTACAAATTAAGGATATATTTACCTGATATTCATATTGGGTTGGTATTGAAAAAGTGAAGGTGCAAGAGGATTTAGATGTAATTTCATTATTACTATTCCGATAAGAATCAAGGTTATCACTAATAAAAGGCATAAAATCACCAAACAAATTGTCAAATGTCTATAAAAATGAAAAAATAACAATTAAATTGAAAGAGAAAAAATTGAATGGCATAATAAGTTGAGCTATTGTGGAATAAAAGTGAAATAAAGAAACAAAAATACTAATTTAAAAATTTATAACAACTATCAAAATGATCATATTAACAAAAATTAAAATTATCATATGAATAATGAAATTATATTAACATCCAAATCATCTACAAAACTTTTTTTTTGTGTGCAAATTATATTAGAAGGGATTTAAAAAATCTTACCCTCAATTTCTTTGATATAAAAAATGTCCTAAAAGAACTCAACTATAGTCATATTGTCCTAATTACAAATTTTTAAAACTATAGACATATAACATATTACAATCTCTTTTACAAGCCCATATCAAAGATGTTCTTCATAAGTTATAATAAATACTTCCCCTCCTTCATTAATGACCGTCATATTGACTTCCTAAAGAATAAATATATAGGAAATAATATCATGATAATTCAAGATCTTTTGAGAAACTACCCATAGAAGAAAAGGCATTACTAATTGTCTCTTCAAAATGGACTTCTCAAAGGCATTTGACAACATATACTAGGGCTTTATTATTATAGCCTTAAAAAACTTTTGGTTTCTTCCTCTAATTAATCAAATAGATAAAGTAACATAATGAATGAGGATCTAAGTAGGAGATTCAAAGGAGCTAGATGATGACTAAGTTAAGAAGATCTACTATCTTTTTTCCTTTTAATTCTGAGAATGCATCTCATTATTTTTCTTAAGTGAAGGAACATAAACGAATGCAATTTTAAGTACCACAAGAACTACTTTGCTACTAAATTATTTAGTATTGCATTCATTAAAGATCTTCTATTATTTATTCATGCAAACCATCCTTTATTAGTTTCTACATTTAACAAAGCTTGACAATCTTCTGAAGCACTCATAGAACTATCAATCAATATGAATTGAAGTTCTCTATTAATTTTTCAAGTTAACATAGTCAATAGTCATGTCCTCTTAACTGTCACGGGCGTCAACATGACCAACCTCCCTTGTAAAAACCTTGGTCTACCTGTAATATCCTCATGATAAACTCATAAAGACCGTGTATACCCTTTATTTGGAAAGGGAAAAGCTGAGTGAATTCATAGATTTCATAACACACCTGTGGAAATGTAATTTCCCTTATAAATTCCATCCATATCTTCCTATATATATACTAGTTAATGCATATGCTAATACCTCTAGAACCGTAAAACTCATTAAGAAAATTCTAAGGAACTTCTTTTAGAATAGTTCCTATAAAAAAGATCCTAGAATGTGAACATAAAGTTGACTAAAGTGTGTTAAAGTATAAAGGAAGGAGGACTGGTAGTCAAAACAATAAAAATCACTAATAAAACAAAGTGAAGTGTATCAAAGTATAAAGAAAGAAGGACTCATAATTTAATTGATAAAAACTACTAGCATAATGCGAGACTTTATAAGAATGTTAATACAATATGGTGAGATAAATTCATTGTGTTCTCTAAAGCAAAAGATTCTTGCCATTGAAAGTAAGCACTAACACCTCTTGAACATGAAAAAATCTTGATTACAAGACAATACGTGAGAGGTTCCATCTATCACATCATAAATGATGACAAGAACACATTCTTTTTGTTTCAGATTTGACATATCTTATTCCATTGGAAACCAAGTCTTCTCTTTGAAGTGCTCTCAAAGTAATTCCTATCCATGCCAAAATTTAGCTTGATCATTCTTAATAATAGTTGCCAAGGACAACTTTCTCTTCTAGAGCCTTAAATCCCATCATAAGCAACCTGCCTCCCTATGATCCAAATGAAGCTAACAGTGACCAAATAATTTGGCTACGGCACCCCTCAAAAAATTTCACTAACAACTTTACTTTTACTCTATTTAAACAACCCTCCCATAAGTATCTTGGTATTCCTTGATTTGGTTCAAAAACAATATTTTAATAACCAATCCCTACACTCCCAACTAAGTGTACCCTTTGTAATCAAGCTGAGGAAAATCAAAACTAATCATTTTTTATTTCCATTATTCCTCCTACATTTGGATTAGTCTTATAAACTTCTTTGGAAAACGATAAAGCCTCTAGCTCTCATATTACCAAGACACAATTATACAGATACTCTCGAATATTTCAAGTTCTATTGGCAAGGTTCAACTATTCAAACTTATGTTTAGCATTTCAATCTACTGCATCTTAAAACTTAATCACATAAGAAATTAGTCAGAAAATAAAAGATTCTTACAAAGTTTAAAGAAATAAACCTTTTTGAAGATATATCACTTATTATGAGAAAAATGTTTTGAAAAAAACAACGTAAGTTAAAAATTTTAGTAAAACTTATATAAATTAATATGATTAGAGCGATATAAAATATATTAGTTAAAATGAATGAATGAATTGATTTACAGTATTGTCACAATTTGATAAACATGCATGTAATCAATTGAAAATTCATTGTACTGTACTAATACGATGACTTGAATGTGAACTACTAAGCCAAAGTACTGATTATATCCATTATAAGAATTTAACCTTATGACTTCTACATACAATAAAAATATAAACAAGATTTAACTAGATTTAAATTAAAAAATACAAATTCACAACAAATTATATTTTAATAAATAATAAAAATTATAGATATTTTTCGTTTTATTAAATTATTAATTCATGATATAAATGTGATCAAAATTTATTTATTTATTTAATTTTAAATATTATTTTATTAATTAATAAAATTATTAATTTAAATTATTATCTAATTTGGGAAAAAATAAAATTATTATATAATTAAGCTTATGAATTTATCAAATATTAATTTAATGAGGATTTACTATATTTATTTACTTTTTAACTCCTAAAGTGCAAAAATTTTATTCCGTAGCTAGGTAAGTATGTTGAATCAATTTATCAATTTATGAAGGTTATAAATCTTAATATAATTCAATAATGAATAAGTTTTGACATTTGTTTTCTGTATTTATCAACTGGCATTCACTTGACCTTAAAATATATTTAATGCATTGTAGTATAATTAATTTTATAATTGGAAAATATTTTAAGAGATTACACTTTTTTTCTTAATGTTGATTATTTATCAGTTTATTATTAGTTTGATAAACTAAAAAGAGAGGAAGAAACACTTTTATTATTTGTTTGGTTTTCCAAAAAATTAAAATTATCACTAAAATACTTTTTTAAATATCACTAAAATAGATATCAAATTAGTAACCAAACTTATTGCTTTCACTAAAATAAAAGAAAATTACATCTTTTTCTTCAATTATAAAAAAATCCTTATTTGATAATGAAAGAAAGAAAGCAAGAAAGAATTAGGATTTCTATTTGAGTGGTTTTTTTTAAAAAAAAGAGGAAGAATAATCTACTAGACAAGTTTTATAAGAAATCCAACAAATAACATAGTAAGTTACTAGTTGATTAAGTCAAAATTAGGCATTGAAAAAGCTAGTTAACTAAATTTATAAGGTATGAAATCTAACACTTTAGTTTCAAAGGAAACTTAATTAAAATAGGTTGAGATAAGCTTATTAATGTCAGATAATTTGTACCAAATTCACATATGTATAGAATCACTAGTCAAACAAATTATTAACAAAAGCAATAAAGCTTTAAATTTTATTTTGACTAAAATTTAAGTAAATTTAGCAACTAAAGACAAGTATATATAAGAAATAGAAATAAATTTCGATTGTCTACGGTTAATTACTATAAGTAACCGCTTTAGAAGTTACTAGTTAATTAACTATATATACAAGATGTAAGACTTAACCATTTGATATACGAAATAAATTAGACAAAGGAAATAACATTGAGAGTATATTGAGCAATTAAATCTTATATTTTTATCTATTTCATACTAAATGGTCATAATAAGTAACATCATTCCCAAAACCGAGGTCAAATTTGCATGCTTGTAATGTAAATATAACAAAGTAAACTTTATTGTAAGACTAAAATTTAGGTTAAAAAAAACAAATGACAGGAGAGAAAATGGAACCTTCATTCTTGGTGTGGTGTTCTCAGAAGATGCAAGAATAGGGATATTTGTCGATGACGAAGAAGTATAATCTTTTGGCTTACTAGAAGAATCATTTATAAAAGAAATTTCATAAAAGACATCTGAAGGAAGCCATTGCTCTCCATCTTCAAGATTTGGAGGATACTGTATCTTACAAGTTGGCACCATTATATCCAAAAAGCAGCAACTATAACTTAATGGTTTCGGAATAAAAATGATATAACTAGGAAAAGAAAGTATAAGGAGCTACAGTTACTAATTTTTCTTAACTCAAATGATAATGAAATTACAAGGGATTTAAGAAGAGCCTCTTATAATTACTTTTTAGATTTTAACTTATCTATCCCTTATTTATTTGTAAAGGAAATAATTATATCCAACCAATTATGGAAGGAAAGAATGAAATATATGGCATTTAATTTAAAACTCATTGAATTTATTTTTCCTTTGTTAAGAAACAAAAACTCGAGAAGTTATCATGACTATTTGTAATATTTTATCTCTCATATGACTTAACACTTTCTAAAATAACTCCATAAACTTTAAAAATATCGAAAAAAAAGTTGATGTTTTCATAAAACCTCCTAATGTGAAACTTTGATTAAAATAGTCAACAAGGCCCACGTGGCTAGTGAAAGAACAGATGGACTAATAAAAAGTTACTTGCATGACTGGTTCATCTCCACCCAACCTAACTTATGGTCCTAAAACCCAATCTAAACTATTTTATCTCTTATACATGATTTTTTTTACTTAATACCCACAATCATTCTCTCTTATAAATCAGATAAACCACTCACATTAGTAGATACTCATTTGTTCTCATGTGCCTTGTTGATAAATCTTTTAACAAAAATCTGATGGCAGAGAATTTTATGGAAATTCAAAACTATAAGTATTTTTTATAATTTTAAATTTTGAAAAAAAATGGGGAAGTGTTGAATTACAAGAGAACGTATGTCTTTAACTCTATATTGTATTTGACAAGATATAACGTCCAACAATGTTTATTTCTTCAACTATAATGTTTCATCATTTTGAATGATTATCTTAAGAAGGAATAAAAGGTAAGGATAAGAAAATTAGTAAGAAGAAATAATGAATTATAACACATAAAATGAGACATGATGAATAGTATACAATTAGGTACTTTTTTAATTAGTAATAGTCTACATCAATCTTTTAGGCATAAAGAATAGTACAACATTAGGTACTTTTAGAAAAGATTAACAAATTAAAATGTGCCATATATTTAAAAAAATTTCTTTTTATTGTCTAACCTTTAAAGTTTTTAATTAAGTATCTAAAATTTTAAAAATCAGATAACTTAGTTTAAAAGATTATCTATGTTTAACATTTTATTGATATGGGTAATGGACAACATAAAGATTAATACTTAGAGCATCAAACAAGTGATTGCATTTCAAATTTATAACCACCAACGTGCTTTTTATATAAGGCTAAAAAACTTTGTTGATGAAGATGAAAAGTCATATAATCCCTTCAAATGTTAGTATTTGCATTGATTTATTAACCATATTAGTATAATATTAATGAAAAACATCCTTCAGTTGTCTGAATTTTAAAAGTTTCAAAATTTAATTGAAAACTTTAAAATGGTTAGACACTAAAATGAAAAAAAAATAAAAGGTTTAACACTTTTTTGATTTATTATCCCTTTTATAAATAGTAATAGTATATATTAATCTCAAATGACATATGGTACAAATAGACCTATGTAACAAAAGGATAAACACAAGTAGAATAAACCTTAACTAGAAAGTAACTTGAAGGATTCATACTCTTTTCTTATAAAATATGATCTTACAAGTATAGATTATAAAATCTAGGTGGGGTAAAGGAAAGAGAAGAGAAGTTAGTATGCTTAATAAATTTAGGTACAAAAAAATAGACAAATTGAGAGAGAGATAGAGAGAGACTCAAAGTTTATTTAAAAAGAGATGACATTGAAGGAAGCAAAGTAATAATATATGCAAATTTTTGAATTAAAGACTCCATATTATGATATGGTTACAAGTGATTACAACAATTGCATCTAAAATTTAAAATCATGAATATATGATTATGTAATAGCACAAGTATTATTTCTATAGGTTAGGATAAAAAAAAATGCTTTCTTAGGACAACCAAAAAATATGCCTTCTCAATTTTAGAGAAAGTATGGTAGGAGTAAGATTAAGAAGATGGATGAAACACATACTATCAAGTTAATAGAAGAGAAAACAATATGGTGGAGTGTAAAGAGACAATATGACATATATGATACAACTTTGTAGAATAGGCGATGTATAATTTATTTAACATTTAGTGGTAAGGAATATACTATCCTCATAAAAATAAAGAGCTGCATATGAAATGCTATTATATGAATAATTTTAATTAAATGAACACCATCATTTTGTTAAGGGACATGAGAACAAAATATTTAATGAAAGATTTTATTGATGGAGAAATATGATTGAAACCAATGACAAGACATTTAATAATGTATCATCCTATAACATTTTAATCATAAGGGTAAAAAAACACTAACACCCTTTGTGATTCATTAATTTTATAAAAAAAAATTATTTAAAAAATTCACTAAAACTTTTTATACTTAAAATTCTCTTAGTGCCTTCTCCGCTAACTTTATTTGTTAAATTTTTTTGGAAAATAATGAATATATTAGTTCCATAAAAGGTTGAACAACGGAGTTATAAGAGTATACAAGAACATCCAAGGAGAGGATGATGATCAAATTGTTAAATAATACAAAAGATTAATATGTAATAAAGGATTCTAGGAAGTTTGTAAAAGTGCAAGATAGTTCTAATTGATTCTCCACATGGTAAGCTATTGGGGGCTAAATGAATGCTTATCCTTATTGATAAAGATGTGTGCTCTAGTTCTACCAAATAGAGGCTTTATTTGTTGTTGTGATTATCAGTGAAGATCCTTTTGCTCCTTTTTTCGTATAGTCAAGAAACCAAGTAGCTAAAGGCTAATATAAAGATCCACAGATCACCTTCAAACTTCATCTTAATATTTTGATTCCAATCAATGATGCCAAACTAGATGACAAGAGGATTGTTTTCACAACATAGATGAAGTATTGCTTGTCATAAGTAATTACCGTAATGGAATTGAAAGAATAAATGTTCAATATTTTCTAGAGATAATTTACAAAGTATGTTCCAATTATGTAAATGAGAGAATTTGGCTAATCTATATAAAGTTGGAAGTCTATTTTTGATAGCTTGACAAAGTATGATTGAGGATCTAGGTGAACTGTGCTTATGCTAAACTATTTTATACCAAGTTAGAACACAAGAAGGTTATTGAAAAAGGACCAGTACGTTTTGTTTGTGTAGCGACTAGAAAGGGTGAGAATCCATAAAATAAAATCTTTAGTTAAGTTATTTGGTGTGAATTTGAGGAGCAATCGAGACAGAGTTGCTATTAGAAAGAAGTTATCAAGGTAGTTAATTGATAGACCTTTAACAACTAAGGCATTAAAAGGGATAATTACCTTTGAAGAAGTAGCTTCAATGACAAAATCTAAAGGGCCAAAAGGGGACCAGTGATCGTAAAAGAATGAAGTACTCTTACCATTTTTAACAATGGATTTACAGAAGTTTCTGATGTTCCATCTCATCTTGAATAGTTGTTTGATGAGGGAAGAAGCATTGGCTACAAATGCTTGCAGTCCAGAGGTTTTGATATTTTATATAGAATGTGTGTAACTATTAAACCTATAGAGCTTGCTAATCATGGGTAACTCTCTATAGTATTTTGACTAAGAGAAAAAAATTAAGGCTCCTGAGTTAAAATTCCCAAACCACCATGTTTTCTAGGTAAACAAACATCAGACCAACTTATTCTATTACTTCCAACTTTGTTACTATTAGTTGACCATAAGAAATTTTGAAACATTTTTCTGTTGTCTTGACGATAGCTTAAGGAAAGAAAATGTGAGAGGCCTAGTATGTACTTTGAGAAGAGAGCACAAAGATGATTAGTTGACATCTTCCAATAAGGGAGAGTGATCTAGAAGTCTAACTATCAATTTTACTCTTAATCTTGTTAAGAAGAGGCTTGAAGTCTGAAAAGACTGACTAAATGGAGGAGACAAGAATTCCAAGATACTTAACCGTTAAGTAATCTAGCTTGAATCCAATGATTAGAGATAATCTAGAAGTTAATTATGTTGCACTTGTTGAGATTAATTATGTTGCACTTACTGAGATAAATAAGTTGGATTTGTCCTTATTGATTGCAAGGCCTGACATTCTGTTAAAAACTTTGAGAGCTTTAGTAATGGAGGTGATAGAGAGATGTCAAATTTGGAGAATAAAAAGATGACATTTAGGCTTATAGCTTTATAAGGAGCTATAGATTTTAAAGCATTTCAATCCTAATTCTAGTAACAAGTGAGGCTGATGCATCTGCTTCTTATGCAAACAGCTTTTGTTAAACTATTATCTCAATAAATTCTACTAAGGAATAAGCCGATGAAGGGGAGCCTAATAAGGATTAGAAGTAATAGGTAGATTTAGAGATGAATTGAATTTTTGTATGAATCAAAGATCCATTAATTTTAAGGGTAACAAATTTCCTTACAAGGATAGATTTGAAACATGTTGTGTTTTTATCACCATCTTGTAACCATTTCATCCTAGATCTTTGTTTCAATAGAGAGTAGTCAAAATTAACAGCATGTGAGTAGTTGCTCAAGGCAGTATGTTATGTAGCTTGAAGCATCATACATGTAAGAGTGAGGTACATGTCATTCTGAACTTTACTGAGAGTAGATTTAGCATTGTTTGACAAATGATGAACATTTCCTACATTAGAAGGCTTTATCCTTAGCTCGGATGCTATTGATTTTCATAGAGTATTGAAAGTTCTTAGAACCATGAAAGTGATGAATAAAGCCTCTTTTAACAACATCTTGAAAACTAGATAAGGAAATAAGGAAGTTATTAAATAGAAAAAGATACGTGGTAGGTGCATTATCAGGTTCAAACTTAATAATCACTGGTGAATAATTATATATGCTTGGGTTAAGAAAGACAACACGAGTTTTGGGAAAATTTTGCATTCAAAATGGATCAAATAAGCCTCTATCAAACTTCTTTCTTAATATAATTTCATTACTGTGCTTGTTGCTTTAAGTAAAGAAGTTAACCCCCACCTCCCAAGGTATATCAAAAACTTATATATCATTTAAGCACTTTTTAAGGTCATCACATATAGGTCTATTAGAAAAATGTCCTTTTGCTTCCTCCTGATGTATAATGGAGTTGAAATCACCACATAGGAGCCAAGGGGAATGGATGGCAACAGCTAGCTCTTTCAGGTTACTCCATAAGAAGATCTTCTAAAGCTATAATTGAGTTCATATATGATTAACATGTCTGATATCTTGTTAAGATGTTTGAAGAAGACATGTAGGTGAATCAATTGATCAATGATGGTGGAATCAATTATGTCTATCTTGTCACTATTATAAATCTCTAGAATCTTTCCATTGAGGTGAAAATCCTGGTTGGAAATAGGCTTCCAACTATTAGGCAAAAGAGACAAGAGGTTATTGATGTTTCTTTTTATTGGTTTCTAAAATATCTATTAAGTATGACTTATTTTCAATAAATTTTGATTGTCTATGGTGAATTTGTTGTAAAACTATAAGTAATCGCTTTAGAAGTTACTAGTTAATTAACTATATATACAAGATGTAAGACTTAACCATTTGATCTACGAAATAAACTAGACAAAGGAAATGACATTGGGAGTAGATTGAGCAATTAAATATTATATTTTTATTTATTTCATAGCTAATGGTCATAATAAGTCACATCATTCCTAGAACTGAGGTAAAATTTGCATGCTTGTAATGTAAATATAACAAAGTAAACTTTATTGTAAGACTAAAATTTAGGGTAAAAAAACAATTGACAGGAGAGAAAATGGAACCTTCATTTTTGGTGTGGTTTTCGCAGAAGATGCAAGAATAGGGATATTTGTCGATGACGAAGAAATATAATCATTTGGTTTAATAGTAGATTCATTTATAAAAGAAATTTCATAAAAAACATCTGAAGGAAGCCGTTCCTTTCCATCTTCTAGATTTGGAGGATACTGTATCTTACAAGTTGGCACCATTATATCCAAAAACTAGCAATTATAACTTAATGGTTTTGGAATAAAAAAGATATAACTTGGAAAAGAAGGTATAAGGAGCTACAGTTACTAATTTTTCTCAACTCAAATGATAATCAAATTAAAAAAATTAATAAGAGTCTTTTATAATTATTTTTTAGATTTTAACTTATCTAGCCTTTATTTATTTGTAAAGGAAATAATTATATCCAACCAATTATGGAAGGAAAGAAAGAAATATATGGCATTTAATTTAAAACTCATTGAATTTATTTTTCCTTTGTTAAGAAACAAAAACTTGAGAATTAGAAGTTATCATTACTATTTGTATATTTTAACTCTCATATGGCTTAACACTTTCTAAAATAACTCTATAAAATTTAAAAATATCGAAAAAAAGTTGAAGTTTTCATAAAACCTCCTTATGTGAAACTTTGATTAAAATAGTCAACAATAACGCCCACGTGGCTAGTAAAAAAAATAGATGGACTAATAAAAACTTACTTGCATGACTGGTTCATCTCAACCCAACCTAATTTATGGTCCTCCTAAAGCCCAATCTAAACTATTTTATCTCTTATACATGATTTTTTTTTACTTAATACCCATAATCATTCTCTCTTATAAATCAGATAAACCACTCACATCAGTAGATACTCATTTGTTCTCATATGCCTTGTTGATAAATCTTTGAACAAAAATCTGATGGAAGAGAATTTTATGGAAAATTCAAAACCATAAGTATTTTTTATAATTTTAAATTTTGAAAAAAAATTGGGGAAGTGTTAACTACAAGAGAACATATGTCTCTAACTCTATATTGTATTTGACAAAATATAACTTCCAATAATGTTTATTTCTTCAACTATAATATTTCATCATTTTGAATGATTATCTTAAGAAGGAATAAAAGGTAAGGATAAGAAAATTAGTAAGGAGGAATAATGAATTATAACACATAAAATGAGACATGATGAATAGTATACAATTAGGTACTTTTTTAATTAGTAATAGTCTACATCAATCTTTTAGGCATAAAGAATAGTACAACATTAGGTACTTTTAGAAAAGATTAACAAATTAAAATGTGCCATATATTTAAAAAAATTTCTTTTTATTGTCTAACCTTTAAAGTTTTTAATTAAGTATCTAAAATTTTAAAAATCAGATAACTTAGTTTAAAAGATTATCTATGTTTAACATTTTATTGATATGGGTAATGGACAACATAAAGATTAATACTTAGAGCATCAAACAAGTGATTGCATTTCAAATTTATAACCACCAACGTGCTTTTTATATAAGGCTAAAAAACTTTGTTGATGAAGATGAAAAGTCATATAATCCCTTCAAATGTTAGTATTTGCATTGATTTATTAACCATATTAGTATAATATTAATGAAAAACATCCTTCAGTTGTCTGAATTTTAAAAGTTTCAAAATTTAATTGAAAACTTTAAAATGGTTAGACACTAAAATGAAAAAAAAATAAAAGGTTTAACACTTTTTTGATTTATTATCCCTTTTATAAATAGTAATAGTATATATTAATCTCAAATGACATATGGTACAAATAGACCTATGTAACAAAAGGATAAACACAAGTAGAATAAACCTTAACTAGAAAGTAACTTGAAGGATTCATACTCTTTTCTTATAAAATATGATCTTACAAGTATAGATTATAAAATCTAGGTGGGGTAAAGGAAAGAGAAGAGAAGTTAGTATGCTTAATAAATTTAGGTACAAAAAAATAGACAAATTGAGAGAGAGATAGAGAGAGACTCAAAGTTTATTTAAAAAGAGATGACATTGAAGGAAGCAAAGTAATAATATATGCAAATTTTTGAATTAAAGACTCCATATTATGATATGGTTACAAGTGATTACAACAATTGCATCTAAAATTTAAAATCATGAATATATGATTATGTAATAGCACAAGTATTATTTCTATAGGTTAGGATAAAAAAAAATGCTTTCTTAGGACAACCAAAAAATATGCCTTCTCAATTTTAGAGAAAGTATGGTAGGAGTAAGATTAAGAAGATGGATGAAACACATACTATCAAGTTAATAGAAGAGAAAACAATATGGTGGAGTGTAAAGAGACAATATGACATATATGATACAACTTTGTAGAATAGGCGATGTATAATTTATTTAACATTTAGTGGTAAGGAATATACTATCCTCATAAAAATAAAGAGCTGCATATGAAATGCTATTATATGAATAATTTTAATTAAATGAACACCATCATTTTGTTAAGGGACATGAGAACAAAATATTTAATGAAAGATTTTATTGATGGAGAAATATGATTGAAACCAATGACAAGACATTTAATAATGTATCATCCTATAACATTTTAATCATAAGGGTAAAAAAACACTAACACCCTTTGTGATTCATTAATTTTATAAAAAAAAATTATTTAAAAAATTCACTAAAACTTTTTATACTTAAAATTCTCTTAGTGCCTTCTCCGCTAACTTTATTTGTTAAATTTTTTTGGAAAATAATGAATATATTAGTTCCATAAAAGGTTGAACAACGGAGTTATAAGAGTATACAAGAACATCCAAGGAGAGGATGATGATCAAATTGTTAAATAATACAAAAGATTAATATGTAATAAAGGATTCTAGGAAGTTTGTAAAAGTGCAAGATAGTTCTAATTGATTCTCCACATGGTAAGCTATTGGGGGCTAAATGAATGCTTATCCTTATTGATAAAGATGTGTGCTCTAGTTCTACCAAATAGAGGCTTTATTTGTTGTTGTGATTATCAGTGAAGATCCTTTTGCTCCTTTTTTCGTATAGTCAAGAAACCAAGTAGCTAAAGGCTAATATAAAGATCCACAGATCACCTTCAAACTTCATCTTAATATTTTGATTCCAATCAATGATGCCAAACTAGATGACAAGAGGATTGTTTTCACAACATAGATGAAGTATTGCTTGTCATAAGTAATTACCGTAATGGAATTGAAAGAATAAATGTTCAATATTTTCTAGAGATAATTTACAAAGTATGTTCCAATTATGTAAATGAGAGAATTTGGCTAATCTATATAAAGTTGGAAGTCTATTTTTGATAGCTTGACAAAGTATGATTGAGGATCTAGGTGAACTGTGCTTATGCTAAACTATTTTATACCAAGTTAGAACACAAGAAGGTTATTGAAAAAGGACCAGTACGTTTTGTTTGTGTAGCGACTAGAAAGGGTGAGAATCCATAAAATAAAATCTTTAGTTAAGTTATTTGGTGTGAATTTGAGGAGCAATCGAGACAGAGTTGCTATTAGAAAGAAGTTATCAAGGTAGTTAATTGATAGACCTTTAACAACTAAGGCATTAAAAGGGATAATTACCTTTGAAGAAGTAGCTTCAATGACAAAATCTAAAGGGCCAAAAGGGGACCAGTGATCGTAAAAGAATGAAGTACTCTTACCATTTTTAACAATGGATTTACAGAAGTTTCTGATGTTCCATCTCATCTTGAATAGTTGTTTGATGAGGGAAGAAGCATTGGCTACAAATGCTTGCAGTCCAGAGGTTTTGATATTTTATATAGAATGTGTGTAACTATTAAACCTATAGAGCTTGCTAATCATGGGTAACTCTCTATAGTATTTTGACTAAGAGAAAAAAATTAAGGCTCCTGAGTTAAAATTCCCAAACCACCATGTTTTCTAGGTAAACAAACATCAGACCAACTTATTCTATTACTTCCAACTTTGTTACTATTAGTTGACCATAAGAAATTTTGAAACATTTTTCTGTTGTCTTGACGATAGCTTAAGGAAAGAAAATGTGAGAGGCCTAGTATGTACTTTGAGAAGAGAGCACAAAGATGATTAGTTGACATCTTCCAATAAGGGAGAGTGATCTAGAAGTCTAACTATCAATTTTACTCTTAATCTTGTTAAGAAGAGGCTTGAAGTCTGAAAAGACTGACTAAATGGAGGAGACAAGAATTCCAAGATACTTAACCGTTAAGTAATCTAGCTTGAATCCAATGATTAGAGATAATCTAGAAGTTAATTATGTTGCACTTGTTGAGATTAATTATGTTGCACTTACTGAGATAAATAAGTTGGATTTGTCCTTATTGATTGCAAGGCCTGACATTCTGTTAAAAACTTTGAGAGCTTTAGTAATGGAGGTGATAGAGAGATGTCAAATTTGGAGAATAAAAAGATGACATTTAGGCTTATAGCTTTATAAGGAGCTATAGATTTTAAAGCATTTCAATCCTAATTCTAGTAACAAGTGAGGCTGATGCATCTGCTTCTTATGCAAACAGCTTTTGTTAAACTATTATCTCAATAAATTCTACTAAGGAATAAGCCGATGAAGGGGAGCCTAATAAGGATTAGAAGTAATAGGTAGATTTAGAGATGAATTGAATTTTTGTATGAATCAAAGATCCATTAATTTTAAGGGTAACAAATTTCCTTACAAGGATAGATTTGAAACATGTTGTGTTTTTATCACCATCTTGTAACCATTTCATCCTAGATCTTTGTTTCAATAGAGAGTAGTCAAAATTAACAGCATGTGAGTAGTTGCTCAAGGCAGTATGTTATGTAGCTTGAAGCATCATACATGTAAGAGTGAGGTACATGTCATTCTGAACTTTACTGAGAGTAGATTTAGCATTGTTTGACAAATGATGAACATTTCCTACATTAGAAGGCTTTATCCTTAGCTCGGATGCTATTGATTTTCATAGAGTATTGAAAGTTCTTAGAACCATGAAAGTGATGAATAAAGCCTCTTTTAACAACATCTTGAAAACTAGATAAGGAAATAAGGAAGTTATTAAATAGAAAAAGATACGTGGTAGGTGCATTATCAGGTTCAAACTTAATAATCACTGGTGAATAATTATATATGCTTGGGTTAAGAAAGACAACACGAGTTTTGGGAAAATTTTGCATTCAAAATGGATCAAATAAGCCTCTATCAAACTTCTTTCTTAATATAATTTCATTACTGTGCTTGTTGCTTTAAGTAAAGAAGTTAACCCCCACCTCCCAAGGTATATCAAAAACTTATATATCATTTAAGCACTTTTTAAGGTCATCACATATAGGTCTATTAGAAAAATGTCCTTTTGCTTCCTCCTGATGTATAATGGAGTTGAAATCACCACATAGGAGCCAAGGGGAATGGATGGCAACAGCTAGCTCTTTCAGGTTACTCCATAAGAAGATCTTCTAAAGCTATAATTGAGTTCATATATGATTAACATGTCTGATATCTTGTTAAGATGTTTGAAGAAGACATGTAGGTGAATCAATTGATCAATGATGGTGGAATCAATTATGTCTATCTTGTCACTATTATAAATCTCTAGAATCTTTCCATTGAGGTGAAAATCCTGGTTGGAAATAGGCTTCCAACTATTAGGCAAAAGAGACAAGAGGTTATTGATGTTTCTTTTTATTGGTTTCTAAAATATCTATTAAGTATGACTTATTTTCAATAAATTTTGATTGTCTATGGTGAATTTGTTGTAAAACTATAAGTAATCGCTTTAGAAGTTACTAGTTAATTAACTATATATACAAGATGTAAGACTTAACCATTTGATCTACGAAATAAACTAGACAAAGGAAATGACATTGGGAGTAGATTGAGCAATTAAATATTATATTTTTATTTATTTCATAGCTAATGGTCATAATAAGTCACATCATTCCTAGAACTGAGGTAAAATTTGCATGCTTGTAATGTAAATATAACAAAGTAAACTTTATTGTAAGACTAAAATTTAGGGTAAAAAAACAATTGACAGGAGAGAAAATGGAACCTTCATTTTTGGTGTGGTTTTCGCAGAAGATGCAAGAATAGGGATATTTGTCGATGACGAAGAAATATAATCATTTGGTTTAATAGTAGATTCATTTATAAAAGAAATTTCATAAAAAACATCTGAAGGAAGCCGTTCCTTTCCATCTTCTAGATTTGGAGGATACTGTATCTTACAAGTTGGCACCATTATATCCAAAAACTAGCAATTATAACTTAATGGTTTTGGAATAAAAAAGATATAACTTGGAAAAGAAGGTATAAGGAGCTACAGTTACTAATTTTTCTCAACTCAAATGATAATCAAATTAAAAAAATTAATAAGAGTCTTTTATAATTATTTTTTAGATTTTAACTTATCTAGCCTTTATTTATTTGTAAAGGAAATAATTATATCCAACCAATTATGGAAGGAAAGAAAGAAATATATGGCATTTAATTTAAAACTCATTGAATTTATTTTTCCTTTGTTAAGAAACAAAAACTTGAGAATTAGAAGTTATCATTACTATTTGTATATTTTAACTCTCATATGGCTTAACACTTTCTAAAATAACTCTATAAAATTTAAAAATATCGAAAAAAAGTTGAAGTTTTCATAAAACCTCCTTATGTGAAACTTTGATTAAAATAGTCAACAATAACGCCCACGTGGCTAGTAAAAAAAATAGATGGACTAATAAAAACTTACTTGCATGACTGGTTCATCTCAACCCAACCTAATTTATGGTCCTCCTAAAGCCCAATCTAAACTATTTTATCTCTTATACATGATTTTTTTTTACTTAATACCCATAATCATTCTCTCTTATAAATCAGATAAACCACTCACATCAGTAGATACTCATTTGTTCTCATATGCCTTGTTGATAAATCTTTGAACAAAAATCTGATGGAAGAGAATTTTATGGAAAATTCAAAACCATAAGTATTTTTTATAATTTTAAATTTTGAAAAAAAATTGGGGAAGTGTTAACTACAAGAGAACATATGTCTCTAACTCTATATTGTATTTGACAAAATATAACTTCCAATAATGTTTATTTCTTCAACTATAATATTTCATCATTTTGAATGATTATCTTAAGAAGGAATAAAAGGTAAGGATAAGAAAATTAGTAAGGAGGAATAATGAATTATAAGACATAAAATGAGACATGATAATAGTTCAAAATTAGGTACTTTTTTAATTAGTAATAGTCTACATCAATCTTTGAGACATGAAGAACAGTACAACATTTGGTTCTTTTTTAATTAGTAATAATCTATATTAATCTTCGAGACATGAAGAATAGTACAACATTTGGTACTTTTAGAAAAGATTAACAAATTAAAATGGGCTATATTTTTTTAATTTTTTTCTTTTTATTGTCTAACTTTTAAAGTTTTCAATTAAGTATCCAAAACTTTGAAAATTATATAACTTTGTTTAAAAGATTATCTATGTTTAACATTTTACTGATATGGGTAACAGACAACATAAAGATTAATATTTAGAGCATCAAACAAGTGATTGCATTTCAAATACTAACCTCCAATTGTTAGTATTTACATTGCTTTGTAAGCCATATTAATGTAATATTAATGAAAACATCCTTCAGTTGTCTGAATTTTAAAAGTTTCAACATTTAATTGAAAACTTTAAAACGGGTAGACACTAAAATGAAAAATTTTAAAAGGTTTAACACTTTTTTAATTCATTATCCCTTTTATAAATAGTAATAGTATATGTCAATCTCAAATGACATATGGTACAAATATAGCTGTGTAACTAAGGAGAAACATAAGTGTAATAAACCATGACTAGAAAGTAACCTGAAGGGTTCATAATCTTTTCTTATAAAATATGATACAACTTTATAGAATAAATGATGTATAATTTATTTAACATTTAGTGGTAAGGAATATACTATCCTCATAAAAATAATGAGTTGTTATGAAAGGCTATTATATGAAAATTTTAATTAAATGAACACCATCATTTTGTTGATGGCCATGAGAACCAAATATTTAATGAAAGATTTTATTAATGGAGAAATATGATTGAAACTAGTGACAAGACATTTAATAATGTATCATCCTATAACATTTTAATCATAAGGGTAAAAAACACTAACACCCTTTGTGATTTATTAATTTTACAGAAAAATTATTTAAAAAATTCACTAAAAGTTTTTATACTTAAAATTCTCTTAGTGCCTTCTCCACTAACTTTGTTTGTTAAATTTTTTTGAAAAATAATGAATATATTAGTTCCATAAAAGGTTGAAAAGGGGAGTTATAATAGTATACAAGAACATCTAAGGAGAGGATGATGATCATATTGTTATAATAATACAAAAGACTAATATGTAATAAAGGATTCTAGGAAGGAAGTTTGTAGAAGTGCAAGATAGTTCTAATTGATTCTCCACATGGTAAGCTGTTGGGCGCTAAATGAATTCTTATCCTTATTGACAAAGATGTGTGCTCTACTTCTACCGTATATAGCTTGTAAGAGGCTTTATTTGTTGTTGTGATTATCAGTGAAGATCCTTTTGTTCCATTTTTCCTATAATCAAGAAACCAAGTAGCTAAAGGCTAATATAAAGATCCACAGATCACCTTCAAACTTCATCTTAATATTTTTATTCCAATCAATGATGCTAGAATAGATGATAAGAGGACTATTGTCACAATAGAGATAAAGTATTGCTTGTCATAAGTAATTACTGTAATGGAATTGAAAGAATAAATATTCAATATTTTCTAGAGATAATTTACAAAGTATGCACCAATTATGTAAATGAAAGAATTTGGCAAATTTGTCTAAGGTTGGAAGTCTATTTTTGATAGCTTGACAAAGTATGATTGAGGATCTAGCTGAACTGTGCTTATGCTAAACTATTTTATGCCAAGGTAGAACAAAAGAAGGTTATTGAAAAAGGACCAGTAAGTTTTGTTTGTGTAGCGACCAGAGAGGGTGAGAATCCATAAAATAAAATATTTAGTTAAATTATTTGGTGTGAATTTGAGGACTTAGGACAGAGTTGCTACTGGAAAGAAGCTATCAAGTTAGTTAATTGATAGACCTTTAACAACTGAGGCATTAAAGGGATAATTGCCTTCGAACAAGTGGCTTCAATGACAAAATCTAAAGGGCCAAAAGGGGACTGGTGATCATAAAAGAATAAAGTACTCTTACCATTTTAACGATGGATCTACAGAAGTCCCTAATGTTCCATCTCAGCTTGAATAGTTGTTTGATGAGAGAAGAAGCATTAGCTGGAAATGCTTGCAGTCTAGAGGTTTTGATATTTTATATAGAATGCGTGCAACCATTAAACCTATAGAGCTTGTTAATCCTGGGTAAGTCTCTATAATATTTTGAATAAGAGAACAAAATTACGACTTCTGAGTTAAAATTCCCAAACCACCATGTTTTCTAGGTAAAAAAAATCAGACCAACTTATTCTATTGCTTCCAACTTTGCTATTATTAGTTGACCATAAGAAATTTTGAAACATTTTTCTATTGTCTTGACGATAGCTTAAGGAGAGAAAATGTGAGAGGCCGAGTATGTACTTTGAAAAAAGAGCATAAAGATGATTATTTGACATCTTCCAATAAGGGAGAGTGATCTAGAAGTCCAACTATCAATTTTACTCTTAATCTTGTCAAGAAGAGGCTTGAAGTTTAAAAAGATTGACTAAGTGGAGGAGACAAGAATTCCAAGATACTTAACAGCTAGGTAATCTAGCTTGAATCCAATAATTAGAGATAATCTAGAAGTTAATTATGTTGCACTTGTTGAGATTAGTTATATTGCACTTGGTGAGATAAATAAGTTGGATTTGTCTTTATTGATTGCAGGACCTGACATTCTGTTAAAAACTTTGAAAGCTTTAGTAATGGAGGTGACAAATTTCGAGAATACAAAATTGACATTTATTCCTATAGCTTTACAAGGGCTACAGATTTTAAAGCATTTCAATCTCAGATCTAGTAACAAGAAAGGCTAGTGCTTCTGCTTCTTGTGCAAATAACTTTTGTTAATCTATTTCCTCAATAAATTCTACTAAGGAATAAGTCGATGAAGGACAGACCAATGAGGATTGGAAGTAATAGGTAGCTTTATAGATGAATTGACTTTTTGTATGAAGCAAAGATCCATTACTTTCAAGGGTAACAAATTTGTTTGGGTTTTCCTTACAAGGATAGATCTGAAACATGCTGTGTTTCTATCACCATCTTGTAACCATTTTATCCTAGATCTTTGTTTCAATAGAGAGTAGTCAAAATTAACTGCATGTGAGTAGTTGCCTAAGGCAGTATGTTATATAGCTTGAAGCATCATACATGTAAGATTGAGGTACATGTTATTCTGAACTTTACTGAGAGTAGATTTAGCAGTGTTTAGCAAATGATGAACATTTCCTACATTTGCCTCATATAAGGCTTTATCCTTAGCTCAGATGCTATTGATTTTCATAGAGTATTGAAAGTTCTTAAAACCATGAAAGTGATGAGTAAAGCCTCTTTTAAAAATATCTTGAAAACTAGATAAGGAAATAAGGAAGTTATTAAATAGAAAAGGATACCTGGTAGGTGCATTATCAAGTTCAAACTTAAGAATCACTGGTGAATAATTATATATGCTTGTGTTGGGAAAGACAACATGAGTGTTAGGAAAATTTTTCGCTCAAAATAGATTAAATAAGCCTCTATCAAACTTTTTTCATAAGATAATTTCATTACTATGCTTGTTGCTTTAAGTAAAGAAGTTAACCCCTACCTCCCAAGGTATATCAGAAACTTATATGTCAATTAACCAATTTTTAAGCTCATCACAGATAGGTCTATTAGAAAAATGCCCTTTAGCTTTATCCTGATGTATAATGCAGTTGAAATCACCAAATAGGAGCCAAAGTGAATGGATGCTAAGAGTTATTTCAGGTTACTCCGTAAGAAGTATCTTCTAAAGCTATAATTAAGTGCATATATGACTGAAATGTCTGATATCTTGTTAAGATGTCTGAATAAGACATGTACGTGAATCAGTTGATCAATGATGGTGGAATCAATTTTGTCTACCTTGTCATTGTTATAAATCACTAGAATCTTTCCATTGGGTTGAAAATCCTGGTCGAAAATAGACCTCTAACTATTAGGTAGAAAATACAAGAGATTATTGATGTTTCTTTTTATTGGTTTCTAAATACCCATTAAGTAGGACTTATTTTCAATAACAAAATCTCTAATTACTTGCTTCTTTATGGGGTAATTCATTCACTTAATGTTCTATGATAGACATACACTTAAGCAGCAGAAGAAGATACATTCTTCTTTCTACCTGATGTTCTCTATGGCACAGTTTTAAAATTAGCCTCAATGATATTATCCTTCATAATTTCTTGTGTTATGAGTGCCAATTCAGGATCTTAAGCCGTGATTGACAGTTCCTTAGTAATAAGAGTACTAACAACTTTGCTAATTCCATTATTATCCATAAATATAGATTGATCAATCAAGTCAATTTTGGGCTTATCAATGACCACCAAAGTATCAGAAAATGATGATTATGAGAAGGTAGATGGGTAGGTGCAGATAGCGAGGGATTGATTTATGCAATAGGTGAAGGAGGGACTGGAGGAGATTAACTAATTTTCTTCACATAGATAGCCACATAAAATAGGTAATTGAGAGTTAGCAAACTAAATGAGAGATATGTGTCAAACATATTTTAATATTAATATTATTGATTTATTATATTTATTTATCATCGTATATTTAAAATATTATTAATTATTAATAAATAATATTTATTAATTTTATATGATAATAAATTAGTTATAGTAAGACAAATTAATAAGATGATTATTTTATTTTTATTTTAATCTATATTTTATAAATAATTTAAAACTGTTTAATTGAATATGAATATTAATAATAAATTATAAAAGTATTATTTTATTGATTTATGATATTTATGTATTGTTATATTAATTCCTAATGGTACCTAAAAGAAGGTGAACTGAGTTTTAAAAAGTTTTAACAAAATATTTACTAATTTAGTGCATTAATAAGCATAATTTATAAAAAATAAAAATATGATATAAAATAATAAATTTCATCAACATACTTAAGCAATAATATAGCAAGGGCAAGGGAAGAGAAATGCAAGCCGATTTATAGTGATTTAATTAACAACCCTAGCCTATCTCCACTCCCAAGATTCTTGTTGAATTTTTACTGTAACTTTCATTCGGATCAAATAACAACTTTTGAGCAATCTTTTCTTGACAAGAGGAACCTTTTATAATCTTCCTTTACGGTGAAGAGGAACCTCAAAGTCACTTAGAATCCTAATAAAGGCTTATAACTAAAAATATCACACTTTAACACTTTGATAATTCTAAAGACACTCATTAACACAAATACGAAACAATGATAATCAAAATGCTTAATAAACACTTAGAAATATATGTGTATAAGACATTCAAATACTTTTCTATGTAAGAACCAATATGAAAACATGTATTTATAGGAATTTAGGACCCTTACTAGCTATTGGATTCTAAAATTAGTTGATATTGGTCAACTAGTATAGCATGTTAGTTGACCAATATATATTGAATGCATAGATTTAGTAGCCATTAAGACGTTGGTCGACTACTAAGGACAAATTGATCAGCCACACCATTATATTAGTCAACTAATATGACAACAAGCTCATATGTTACACATTTAACTTACATTAGTCAAACATTAACCTATATTGGTTGACCAATCTCCTTAAAATTACGATTTTTGGCACTTTCAAATACTTAAACTTGATTTGTTCGATGCAATATAATTTTTAAAAGATTAGAATGTCCCTTAAAGAGTGTTTGAAATATGCAGAAGCTTTCATAACTTTCGATAAAGGAAAAGACTCATGTAATAAAGTAAGGTGAAATATCTATGTATGCTAAGCCTCCAAGATTACCAAAATAAGAAAATGAGATTACAATCAACATTAAAAACATAAAATGACCTTGATGTACTTCGATCTTCTTTTGTTCTTCACTTGATGTTCACTACAACTATTGCAAACTTCAACTTTGGTTTATTATTTTCATGAACTATTTTCTCGAGTTTATAGCTACATCTTGTTCCTATTTTACCTCCATCAAAATATTAAACTCATTAATAATATTTTTATTTTTTATTATCAAAATATTGATTGAAACTTCCCTTGGTTTAACACATTATTTATATAAACATAAACAAATATCTAATATATAATGCTAATTCATTTTGTTGATAATTAATAATATATTAACTTATCATAATTCATTAATGATTAACATTATATTAATTATTTTAAAATGAAAGTAATTTAAGTAATTAATTATATTTTATTATATTATATGATACTACCAATAAATAAGATTATCAATGTATTATAATAATTCATAATAAATTTTATTTATTTTATTTATCATAGTAATACCAAAAATATGTAATAATAATACATTTATTTATATAATTATTTAATATTTTCTATTTAAGAGTAATTTATTTTATATATTAGTGGAGACATGAATTTATAAGTAGTTTATTGTTATTAATACTTATTTAGCATTAGCGTTGAGTCTGATGCACAAAATGGAAAGAAAATATAACTTATTACTTGCATTAAGTCTAGCACATTTCTATGCCAAAAAAATATCCAATATTAAGATGAGTCTAGCATACTGATAATACATGAAAAATTCATCGTAAGTAGCATTGAATATAATAGGTCAATATGATAGAAAATGTTAATCATCATTAACACTAAGTATAGTGACTAATAGGATAAAGAAAAACAATCAAAAGTTATTAGTTAAAAGTAACAACTAATGAAATTTTATATATTATAAAATATTAATTACAATAAATGTAAAATTTGATAATCTTACTTATTAGTATTATTAGGTAAATAAATATGGTAATTCAAATATGATTTCATTATGTTTCATATGGTATAGTTTACATTAACTTATGAACATGCTTACTTTACTCTCTTCTACTTAGCTATTTCTTTTATATGTGATTTCTAATGTACAAATTTTATGAATTATTTAATACATCAACAGTTTATTGAAATTATTATTAACTTCCTACTACTTAATAAATCTAAGTTTTTATCATTAGAGCAATATTGAAGCTCTTTTTAGTGTATGGTGGTCGTAGTTCTATAACGAAAGTTGATTTTGCAGTGACATAGGTCCTTTCTCCCTACAATTTATATAATTTGACTCCTTCTAAGGAATTTTTTAATAAAGATTTTCATTTTTGTTAAAGTAAAATGTCTTATTGATAGTTAAATTTTAGCTACAAATTCATCTAAAGCTTGGTCCATACTATAAGACTATCAAAACATGTATTATAGCTAGGAATGACAATGGGCTAGGCCAGTCTTA
Organism: Erythroxylum echinodendron; assembly: GCA_027575705.1. Classification (NCBI taxonomy): domain Eukaryota; kingdom Viridiplantae; phylum Streptophyta; class Magnoliopsida; order Malpighiales; family Erythroxylaceae; genus Erythroxylum; species Erythroxylum echinodendron. Next base: position 33,664,271 of record JANZXR010000005.1, on the reverse strand, counting down.
GGTAGCCTATAGCCCAAGCTTAACCTAAATTTTTATTTAAAAGCTCAAGTTGAACTAGAAGCTCCATCAGGCTTAGAGGCTTAGCTTGAGCTCGAACATAATTAAGCTTTAATTGAAATAAGGCCAATAAGGTTAGTCCAACTTCGATCGGGTCAAGTTATGCCCAAAATACTAACCATTTTAGAGAAACATTAAATGGACCAAAGCCCATTAAGGATTAGGTCAAGTCCAAAAAGCCTAAATCTTTTAGAGGAATATTAAATGTTCTAATGCCTAATTGGCAAGCCTAAGAACTCAACCTTTTAAAAGATTTGTGATTGAGGTAAAAACTTGAATAATTTATTTATATAATCACCTTCCTCCTCCTTATCATTTACTGCATTCTTGCATGATTTAATTTTTGTTTCACGTGTTTTTTAATTAAAAGCAATTCGAAGTCACAGATTTAAATATGTTTCGAAGTTTTTTTATTGATTGGATTGTGATACCCATCCTCAATTTATAATTCTCAAATTGTAGCTACAAAGCCTTTATTGACAGGGAGTACTAATATTTGTCCCCTTTTTCCATTATATTATAATTTTTATTATTCTTATATGTTTTTACATTGAGGAAAATGTAAGATTCAAGTGTGAAGGAGGGAATTAATTCGTTATGAACATCAACTTGTTATAATTAGCTTAATAAGGAGCAATTCTGAAAAAAAAAATAACTTTGAAAGAATATTAATTTAGATAATTCATTATAAGTTTGGTTATTTTGCTAATTTGATTTGTTTAGACAAATAGTCATTAGCATTGATGATTAAGTTAATTTTAATTTGTTTCATTAATTTTGATAATGGATAATTGATTTGAATTAGGAACCTTTTTGTACAATTTGGACACGTAATTGAATTAGAAGTGAACTTTTTCTTAACTGCTTTCAGTATTCCACTGAAAAAAAAGAAAAAATGTGAATAAGTTAGCATTAAATAGATTCACTTTGTTAACTTCAAACCAAGTAAAAAGGTTATATTTAAAGAGAAATGTTGGTAACTATTGAAACAGTGACCTAATTGAATAATTGGAGGTATTCATGACAAGGTTTTACTCTCTCATTAAAAGTTTAGTGTTTAAACAAGATTTTAAATGCTCTGATGTTAATTTAATAAGGGTTGTGTAAATATTGTAAATTAAGCATCATTCTTATATTAATTTGTTCACTTTACGCATTAGGCTAGATTGAATTAAATTGTGAAGGAGTATAGAGTTGAATTGAATTGCTTTATGATTTGTCGTAAGTAGCCAAACACCCAATAATTTAATGAACTTTGAAATAAAATGAATAATGGATAATCTTGATTGATATAATTGATTTGTCAAATTTTTTCTTAGATTTGCTCCATATTTAAGTTAAGAATAATGAAATTGATTTGATTAAGGACAAGAAAATCCTTACGTGTGAGAAAATTTGATAGGCGTTAAATAGAATATGTTTTTAGCATGATTTTAAAGAGAATTTTACTTTTTTGGATTATTTTTATAGGATTTGGTACTTAATATGATTTATATTTTATTTATAGGCCTTATTTTAGCTCCTTAATAAAAAAATGAATTTGGGAAAATCATATTTGAGTTTGAAAATTTCTATAGTAATTTAGGATGAATATGGGTTAACAATGGATCTATATTTAGAGCACATGTCAAACATGGCACCACTTTTAGTCTCATTAAGTTATTAGTCCATTTGGCTTCCTTTAAAACTCTACAATTGCACAAACTCATGTTTATGGCCTTTAAACTCATGTTTCCAGGATATAACTCGCATACATGATAGAGGAGATACGAAACCAATATAGGTATATGTTGGTCGCTTTTGTTGGTGACTTATGTTAGTGGTGATGTTTAAATAAATTATAATTTTGTACAATTGTGAAAAACATGAGATTGAAGGTCTATGATGGACCTATGTAGTCAAAATTTTACAATTTTTTGCAATAAAAAAGAGAAAGACACGAGAAATTGGGGAGTCAAAGAGGAGGCCAAAGAGCAGTCAAATAGGTTTGAATTGGAGAGTCTTGACATAAAAACGAAGCAACTTTTGAGTAAAGAAAGAAGATCCATCAAGATTCAACCAAGAATATCAATTGTCAAGATCCATAAGAATGATCTCTTTATTTTGTGTTCTTTCTCATTTATTATCTATTTTCTTTGATTGAGTATAAGTTGTATATAAATAATGGGACGAACCTTAGAGCTATTGTTTTAGATTGATTTCTTGATATAATAAAAGACTTAAGTTTTACTATGAATCATTTATGTTTATATTGTGTTAAATTAAAATATGATAATGTTTTGATTAATTTTGCATATTTTATATATAAGGATTGAGATACCATATGTACGATAGATCGTGTAATGAATAATAACAGTTGCACGGAATCTTATATGTAGGAACATAAAAATCTTTTAGGTTAAAGTCAAATCTATTAAGGAAATTCATAGCATAGAAAGAGATTTAAATCAATCAACTTAAATATAGGAGTTGCATATCGTGAGAAAAAAATAGTTATAACTATAGTTTTTATTGGTCTAATAAACTATAGCTAATCATTGAATCAAGATCAATCTAAGCATAAAAAGGTTTTAAGGGGATTCTTATCTAGATTTTATTTGTCTATTGGTTGCTTTCAATCTTGGTCATTGCTTTGTTTTGGTACTTCACATTAGGTCATTTAATTATTCATTTCTAATTCAATCAATTTGTTAAATTAGATAATAAAAAGACGGTTACTATTAGGTGTAGTTCTCATGGGATCAACACTTATATTCACCTAAGCTATAGTATCATAATGATAAGCACATTTGCTTAATGATCTTTAATATAGTTTTCATAGGATGCATACACATATTGTCATAACAAGTGCCCTGCCTCACCTAGAGGATCTGAAACCCCTTTAATAGAAGATCTTTCTTAAAAAAAATTAGAAGTCAATAGAAGATCTTCTTATATCTAACCTAACATTTAAAGTTAAGCTCTACTTTCACTTTAACCTAGCCCTCTAATTTGTCTTAGGTTAATAAGTCATAGATCAAACCTCATAAAGCCATTCTTCGAATGCCTAAAATAGACAAAATTTTCCTTGTATTACAAAGTTTTATTATGTTATAAAATTGATCTTAGTATAGTTTTGATAGGATACATACACACATTATCACAATTAATGTCCCACCTCACATAGAGCAAATACCTTTAATAGAAGGTCTTCTCTTATTTGACCTCAAATTTAAAGTTAAGCTCTATTTTCACTTTAACCTAGTCGTCTAATCTTTCTTATATGAATAAATCATAAATCAAATATGATAAAGCCATTCTTCGAGCACCTAAAATTAACCAATTGATCTTGTAATAGAAAAATGTATTATGGTACAAAAATTGAAAAATGACAATAATTTCCTTTTCAATTGGATTATCTTAAATTGGTGGCAATTAAAGTTTTAATTCTTCTATGTTTTGATCCTTCATAAGTGCCCTTTTCTCTTCTTTCATAGAATTTAATACCTAAATTTGCTAGAATGAGTTATCACAGTTTGATACTGATTATTTTTTTTCAAATGGAACCCAGGAGAGGTGTGAATTAGGTATTATAAACATCAATTAATAACACTATATCCCTTAATGGTTTGCCCTTTTCTATTTAAACCATTGTATTTCGAAAACTATTATTTACCATACTACAATACTTTTTAACTATCATGCATCCATTTGTTGTTCATTCATAGGCTAAAAGGATGTTTTATTAGAACTTAATAATTTCATTGTTACATCATTTTGGATAAAAATAGAGATCAAACTAACATAATATGATAAAAGAGGTTGTGTGATAGCTAAATATTACTATAAAGGGTAAGTGATAATTTTTAAAATATGAGATTTGAAATGAGAAAAGGTCAAACCACAAGATGGTCTACAACATTTAACCCTTAAAATTTTGACTCAATTATCAAATGATTAAACTCAGCAATTAATGAAAGCTAAACTATGATGAATGGATAAAATTAGTTGATTATAACCATTGAAGCAAAGGGAAGAAAGAATGACATCAGAACTAAATATAGAATGATTGGTTTTAACCTACATCTATTCTCTAAACTTCTTTTTAGGAATTTTGAATTTATTATACCATTCAATAAGTGAAAAGACACCCTTATGCAATGTTTTTCTTCGATGGTGAAAAGTAACATAAAACATATCTCTCCCTAGTTGACTTTCTATAAGGACACAACAAGAATCTTAAACCAACCTTTTCTATAACAAATTATAATAAAGCAATCTTCACACAAACTCGTACTTTATAATTAACTCTTCACTATCTCAAATTTATTAACTTCTTATTGCTCTCATTTTCTCATACTTTTTTTCAAATAAAATTTTATGACTTTAAATAGCTAACGAAATTATATCTAAAAACTCAAGAAATTTTATATGTATCCTTCAATTTCATTGTATCCTTCATCTAATCATTTGGTTTTTAATAAACAAATCATTGTTGGCTTATTATAAAAGGTACTATTTCAATCTATGAGAATATTTGATTAGTTGCCTATTATATATTTTCCTCCAAAGTCTATCCAAAATACAATTACAGAAATAATATATCATTTTTCTATTAAGAATATTGATCTCCTACATTATTTTATGCATGATATTCTTGTAGCACTTTGGTTCTGCAGACTCTCCTAACAGCTTGGGCATATTTGCGAACCATACATAGTCAACTTGTTTACAACCAATTTGGTGCCATCTTCTTATATGCTCATAAACAAAATTCATGTAAATAATCAATTTTTAATCGCTCTATATGAGAATCACTTAAATAACCTACATTATTATTGTCAAAGTAATCAATACAGAATCAAGCACAATGTTAATCTAAACAATGACAATATTTTCAAGGTTGATTTGCTTATAGTTGACTTTTATGTATATTCTTCGAATAATTCTTCCAAGTTGACTTCATTTTTAAGCTTCTCCCAAACTTTTCTACTAACTTAGACTTCCAAATGGACATCCTTATCATATTTTAATTGATATGATAATATGTTAAATGATCGATCTATGCTACTCATACCTATTGGGTTGTTTTGTTTTACTTAGATCCACCTAGTAATTCAACTCAAATTCTTTTGACCACATAATTGTTCTACTTAAAACCATTTGATATATTAATTCAAATTTGTTTAGTTTATTCAAAATAAAGACCATCTAAGCAACATTTTACCTTAGGATAAGTGATGTATGTGTAGTGTAGATATACATATATTTGACTTATTGTTTTGCTATAATTTTCACCTAAATTACTTTGATTTGATTAGTTTTATTTGATGCTTTAGGTAATTTTAGATATGTTTCTTTAGGAGTAATGTTGGCTAAGGATTAAAGAGCTTTATAAGTCAAATTAACCAGAAAGTCCATATTTGAATGAATAGGATCTCAAAAACAAGCAGTAGCTAATGCAAGTTTTATATAATTCTAATATTTTAATGCTCAACTTAGAAAAGTATACCTCTAATTTTGTAATAAATAAAGTAATTACTATAACTAACCCTCCTATTTGACTAGATGAGAATTGATTTTATTGAAATTTATCTAATCTTAAATCTAAGGCAAGGTAAAATCAAATATTACTTGCAATAATACAAATGGTTAAACAATGAGAGGAAATCAAATATGAGCATGCGTCTATATAAAAATTCCTTTAGCATTGTCTTGTACATGTGACTCGATTATTTAGAAATTTAATTACCATGAATGGTGACACTTGCTATGTGTAATGATCAATCACCTATCAATATATAGCCACTCATGCTCAAAAGGTCAACTAATATTTTAATTTGAATTAATATTTTTAAAGATACGTTAAGATCTAAAAAAATTTATAAAAATTTGTATCTCGATACCAGAAGAATAATGTAAGATTATTTTTAATGTCCCATTTAATTCTCAATATCTATGCCATAATTCACTCATGTGCAAGTTCTATAGAATCATTCATATGCAAATTACAATCAAATCTAATCGCTAATTTAATTAAGAACTGTATAAAACTCCCTCATAAAGTAATTGAAATTAATCAATACAGAACAGTAATTAAACTGCTTCCTATTTGTACAAAAACAAAATTTAGTCATGCATAAACATAAACAGATGAGTTTAAAGAATTTGTAGGAATATGTTTCTTATATAGATCCTGATGTTCTATGTTGCGGAAGAGTGATAACTAAGGATGCTGGTTATTCTGTGATGATAAATTCCCACAAAGGAAACAAATATTCCTTGAAGACAGAAGAGAGACCATATTTAACTCCTGTCAAGCAATTAAGAAACCGCGAAAACAACAAAGTGAAGGAGAGTTTGCTCCTTCAGTCTTTCATCAGACATTTGTCTGCTCCTTCAGTCTTTCATCAGACATTTGTCTAACTAAATGAGACATGCTCATTAAATACTTTTCCATAACAGTTTTGACATTTATAAAGCAGCTGGATTGCCTCATGATACATGGTGCACAGGGAAAATTGCTTAAAAATCTCTCACGCTTTTATCTGAATACAATAACCAAAACCATCAATAACAACTCAGTAAAAAAAATCCCGCTATGAATATTCCCTTGACATTCTTCTTCAATTTTTGGAAAAAGTCCCCGCATTTATAAAGGCTACACTATGTTGATCGACACCTGCTAAATACAACAAATTACTGGTAAATCTTCATTCGTTCGAAACATCCCCTCAAGTCACCTTTGCCAATTTTTAGTTGATGTAAGCACTCAGTATCATAGCAATCACAGTTCAGATCCAGATTATCCATTCACATTCCATATAGCTGCAAAGATACAATTGAAGCTGTCATGTAGTTCTATCAAGAATAGTTTGCACTTGATTTGCAACAATTTTAGCAACAATTGAAGGAGAAAATCTTTTGATCATGTCTTCCCTTGCCCGCTTTCCTCTGGCCTGAGCTTCCTCAACGTTAGTTATTACTCGCCTCATTAGCACTTGCAGTTTACCAACGGAAGGCTCAGCCCAGAGATGCCCTTTGAATGGCCCTTCGATCACTTGAGTCATTCTATCAAATGGCAATGGATAACTATTCTCTTCTGTCAAATATTCCGTTGGACCAGACCAATTGGTTGTGATGACTGGTAAAGACATTGACATGGCCTCCACTACAGGTCTTCCCCATCCTTCTCCTCTCGATGGAAGAACAAATGCATTGGCTGCCTTAAACATTCTTGGCAAATCAGATTGAGCTATGTGTGAATCTATCACATACACCGAAGCCCAACCATTCTCAGGTTTTCTAAGGTCAGAGTACTCCACAAACTCCAAAATCCTATTTCCAAAATCGCTATCGGAATGATATGGATTTGTTAATAAATACAAAGCCACCCCATCACTCCCAGAGAACTCTTTCAAGTATGATTTCAACAAAACGTCCCATCCTTTCCTGTACTCCCACTTAAACACACTCAAGAAGACAAATTCCTTTTCCAGCTTCAAATTTGTGTTCTTTTCTCCTAAAATCATATTCCCTCTTGAGACTAGATCCAAAGGCTCATACTTGAAGGGATCAAAGAACTCAATATCAACAGGCTGAACAATCTTCACAACCTTGGATGGATTAACCCCACTCTCCACAAACGTAGAAAGATGAAAATCAGTAGGAACCCAAACATAATCCATACGATTACATCGCTTCACATGTTCAGTATTCACCCTATCAGTCTCAAACATTGTTCTGCCAATTACATACCTGAAACCCTTATTATACCCATTTGGTGGACATGGAAGGGTTTCAAATAATGGTGGATGCCAAGCACCAGGCTCACTATGACACACCACTATTGTCTCATTCATTCTACATTGTGTCTGATGTAACTCAATCGCCAAGCTCCTAACATCTTCAGGCAAACCTTCCCAAAATTCCAAAGACTCTAAATCACCATGTTGTTCGATACATAACCTAAATTTGGGATCCTTAATGTGTTGGGTAAGGGCTAAGATATAAGACCAAGCTTCTGAGCTATACCCACCTCCTGAAAGAAAGGGAGCCATCCAAAGAACACAGTGAGACGGCATGGTTGTGGGATTCAGTCGAAGGGTTTTTGCAGGTGTAGGATTTGGATAAAGAAATCCCAAGAGTTTTTTGAAATTTCCTGACTGCGATGCGAGGCTTGATTTTAGGAATTGAACTTTGATGTAGTTGGTTTTGGTCGAAGTGAAACTTAATAAAATTGCCAAGAATAGGATTGATATTGATGAGAAGTAGAGGGCAAGGGATTTTGTTTTAATGGTGACAGAGTGTGTTCGATTTGGTTGTGGTTGGTTAAGGTCATGAGACCGCATTGCGAAAATATTCACAGAAAGTTAACAATTGAGAAACAGTGGCAGCGAGTAACTCAAACAGAGAACATATCATGGAAGATCTAGTAACAGACAAAGGGGACAACTGAAACAAAACCTTTGTAACCTTTTCGCCATCGTTGGAGCAGAGAAACCCTCGGAACCTGGGACGGTGGTGCACAGGTGCAACGAGTCCCTTCTGGTTGGTTTGTTCGGACCTGAACATGAGGTACAGAAAAGGTGAAGGGTAATTAAAATTAACTACGAAGTGACGAGTTGGATTATTCTTTGTCAGATTAATCATTTAATTGTTTTATATTTATGAGAGAAACGGAGGATGTTCACATGTTCAATTTTTAGTATTTTTAGTTAATGGCAAAATAAAAATAATGAACCTCGAACTTCCAAGTTTTGCTTTTGCATTGTGAACTTCGTGGAAGGAATGAACCGCAGAATAGGCATGCCAGTCTGACCTATCGATGGCCCGGCCCGTCGAAAAAATTTGCCGGTGAGCCTAGGCTAAGGCTCGTGCGAGCCAGAATAGGCCGGCCAATGATTCGGGAGGGGGTTGAGTAGACCGGTTCATGTTTAATATATTTTTAAAATTTTGAAGGCAATTTTAAAATATTGTAGTTGTATTTTTTAAAATTCATAAATTATAGATTACAACATAATTATTTATGGTAAAATATAAAATAAAATACCCATAAATTATACAAAAAATATTTATACAAAATACAAACCAATTTATATTTATTAAAAATATATAGCAATGAGAATGTTGTCATAATTATTCCTTGTAAACAAGTCAATTTAAACTTTTTATTTTATTTTTATATTTACATAATATATACATTATGCATATATGTATTTATATTAATTTTAAAATGAATTAGTTACTTTATTAATCCTAATGTATCATTTCCAAAATAATATATAAGTAATTCAGTTATACAAATAAATAAGTACAGTATATTACATTAAAAATAGCTATTATTTTATTAAAACTAGAATATATTTTCTTTTGATTTGTTTTTATAAATTATTTATTTCAATAAGTCAAAAATAGTTGTTTTACTTTGTTTCTAAAATCATTATATTCTAATTAATCTAAATTTATATAAATTACATGCATAATTTTTTTTCTATCTAAATTCTAATATTAGAAAATTATAAATCACTCTAATTAAAAGTTTGTTAAGAATAATTCCTTAAATCCTTAATGAAAATCTTGATATAAGATATAAATATTACTTTAAATCCTTCTCGTTCTTAGAGCGTTATAAGTATATCATATATTCATATTTCATAAAATTAATAAAATTTTTTCATTTTTTATTTTTAATATATGTATTATGTAACAACTTTAAATTATAATAACAAATAATTAATTGATTATGATATAATAAAGTTATTGAAATGTATGTAATGATAAGATTAATTAATACATTTAATTCAATTAATTAAAATTTATATGAAAAGTTAATAGGTTAATAAGTTAATAGTTATAGTTAAAATTATGAATTACTTTAATTATAAATTTTTAATTTACGTAAATTATTTATTAATTATTATAAGAGACAATTGATAAAACCAAATTTATGTTTAATAAAATTAACAAAATTTTCATCTTTTTTCTTTTTAATATATGAATTATGTGACAATTTTAAATTATAACAACATATAATTAATTAATTATGATATAATAAAGTTATTGAGATGTATTGAGATGGTAAAATTAATTAGAACATTTAATCCAATTAATTAGAAATTTATATGAAAAGTTAATAAGTTAATAGTTATAGTTAAAATTATGAATTAAATTAATTACAAATTTTTAATTTACTTAAAATTTTTATTAATTATTATAAGAGAGAATTGATAAAATCAAATTCATGTTTCATAAAATTAATAAAATTTTCACCTTTTTTCATTTTAATATATGTATTATGTGACAACTTTAAATTATAACAATATATAATTAATTAATTAATTATGATATAATAGAGTTATTGAGATTTATGTAATGGTAAGATTAATTAGGACATTTAATTCAATTAATTAGAAATTTATATGAAAAGTTAATAAGTTAATAGTTATAGTTAAAATTATGAATTACATTAATTATAAATTTTTAATTTACTTAAATTATTTATTAATTATTATAAGAGAGAATTGATAAAACCAAATTCATGTTTCATAAAAATAATAAAATTTTCAACTTTTTTCTTTTTAATATATGTATTATGTGGCAACTTTAAATTATAACAACATATAATTGGTTAATTATGATATAATAAAGTTATTGAGACGTATGTAATGGTATGATTAATTAGGACATTTAATTCAATTAATTAGAAATTTATATGAAAAGTTGATAAGTTAATAGTTATAGTTAAAATTATGAATTACATTAATTACAATTTTTAATTTTATTAAATTATTTATTAATTATTATAAGAGAAAATTGATAAAACCAAATTCATGTTTTATAAAATTAATAAAATTTTCACCTTTTTTTAATATATGTATTATGTGATAACTTTAAATTATAACAACATATAATTAATTAATTATGATATAATAAAGTTATTGAGATGTATATAATGGTATAATTAATTAGAGTTAATTAAGAGAGAATTAATAAAACCAAATTCATGTTTCATAAAATTTATAAAATCATTTTACAAAAAAAGAAACAATACAAAATCAACGGCTACATTGGAGAGTGGACTGGAGATTGAAAGAGCATCACCTAATTCTAACTGATTAATTGTATTTGTTGGTAAGGTTGTCAATAGTTTGGCTCCAATCATCTATCTATATGTACAGACATTATATTTATTAATATAATACTTAAAATAAAAACAATATTTAATACTGTAATATTATATAAAAAGAAAATTAAAAATACCTCTATCTTCATATATTTGATCAAAATAACCTTCCATTGGTCGATTACTTTCACCAATCTCTTCTACACTAATACCTGTGGCTATACAAAAAAAACACAACATTAAGTAAGATAATATAAAGGTAAATAAAATAAATTTAATAAAAAGAAAATAATTTATCATCAATATCTTCATTATTTAACCAACTTTGAGTACACATAAGAGCTTCCACAGTGCGATAATGAAGTCAACTACGATGAGGAGTAATGACCCAACCAATAGTATTAAATGCAGACTCTGAACCAATAGTCGATGATGGAATAGCTAACAAGTCCCGTGCAATGGCTTGCATAATCGAATAACTATATCCATACATCTTCCACCATAACAATATATCAAACATCTCACCTTCAGTTTCAGGAACACACTCCTCAGAAATATATCTATCGAACTCCATCGTATTATAAGATATACTAGTCCTTTTCTCTTTCAAAAAAATTTGAAAGAGAATATGTCAATAGTGGGTTAGAAGAAAAAATTGAAATTGAAACTGAACTCTGAGACTGAGTTGAACTGTCTGCATCTCAATCATGAGTTTGTGGTATTCTGGCTTCATAATCATGAAACAATTGATACCATAATTGTTTCATGGTATGTAGACGCTCTTGAGCTTTACCACTGTACAATACATTATAAATATATTCAACCTCATCTATCTTGTATCTCAGATCCAACATATATAATACTGTAACAATATCTCCAACCTTAGACCAATAAGAATTAAACTTCTTCGACATCCGCTCTGCCATCGTCCGAATCATTTCATTGGAGTCAAACATCTATAATCCCAAAACGTGCTTTATGTTAGACATAATGCTAAATATACAGTGCGAAGTTGGATATTTTGTTCTTAAAAACAATTCGATCCAACTATTGAGTAATTCCAGCTTCATACGAAATTCTTTAGCCAAGTCCCATTGATCCTTTGATGGTACACAAATATATTGAGGATCCCTTTCGACTAATCTAGTAAATAGTTGAGCATATGGGATTGCCGACTTTAACATCTTAAAGGTTGAGTTCCATCTTGTAGGAAAATCCAAAATCAACTTCTTTGTGCAAGGAATGCACAAAATCTGTGTAACATCTTCAAAAGTTTCAACTCTTTTAGGAGTTGCACTCCAATATAAAGTACTACTCCGAATACACTCTATTGCTTCCTTTATTGTCTCTAACCTAACCGTCATAATTAAGTTAAGAATATGCACAAAACAACGAATATAAAATAACTTACCTCCAACCAATAAGCTCCCAACTTGCATCTTACCCTTCAACTTCTCAATCATAGCATCATTTGTGTTACAATTATCGACTATGATAGAGGAAACTTTGTTTTCGATGTTCACACTTATCAAACAATCTATCAATACGTTTGCCAATTTTTCACTTGTATGAGGTATCAACATATAAATGAACCTATCATAAACAAGCATAAAAATATAATTCATAAATTCATAAAATAATGAATAATGAAATTAAGTAAATGATAATAATATTAAAGAATATAAGTTACCTCAAAGTCTATTGCATAACTTCCAATCATTATCAATATAATGTACTGTCACCGCCATGTAACCTTTTTATTGGTTATTAGCTGTCCACATGTCCATTGTTATGGCAATTCGTCCTTGAACACTCAACAATACTCTTAATATTTCTCTCTTCTTTTCTTCATAAATTTTCAAAATATCACTTCTCAATGTATTCCGACTTGGAACCTTGAAATTTGGTTAGAGTGAATTGAGAAATATCCTGAATCTCTTGCTTTCAACCATAGCCAATGCATGATCATCTTCAATAACCATATTAGCCATCAAAATTCTTAATCTCTTATTGTCAAAAGTTGTTACGGTTATTTCATTCTTTCCTTTCATAAGGTTAGGGGTCAAAAATGATTGACCTTCTAAAACCATCTTCCTTCTAGTACATGATTCTGTATGTTTCTTTAAATGAGACGTTCCACCTTTTGAATCAGTTAAGTACAACTTATGACAATAATTGCATTCTGCTTTTTCAATTTCTTCAATCGATGTTGTCTTCTTAGAGTGATTCCAAACATCACTTTTAAGTTGACTAACTTGACTTTTAATTGAGCTTCTATCATCATTTGGTGTCGGAATAGAAGTTTCCACTTCTACCTCTGGTACCGGATTAGAACTCTCAACTGAAGGAATAATATGTTCATTCATTTGACAAACTAACCATGATAGTTGAAACCACTAGATTTTAGTTTCCATAAGTACAACCAACCAGCCAAACACTAGACATAAAAACTTATTCATGTTTCAATATATATAATTATAAGGGTTTTAACTCCCCAATAGCACTAAAGACTACATAATGAAAATAGAGCATATGTTTCTATAAAATAAAGCATGAATGACCTGATGAAGCTATTGGTAGTTTTAATGAAAAGTCCAAGGTTACACTAATGCTTCTCATTTGTATTCTTTATTCTTTCATTAATGAGTCTTATGTAGCTTAAGGGTTAAAAGCCATTTGAGTTACCATGTACTTGCACTATTTTTGCAATATTAATATAGTATTTTTTTTAGGGCCATCTTTAGAAAAATCTTGTCATAGTGTTAATAATGATTGAAGTTTACCTCTTAATACAAAGGCTTCATCTATTATCTTTGATAACCATTAAAACTTTAAAGGTGACCTCCCATGAACTCCCCTAAGATACTTGTTATTAAAAGGGATATACATAACTATACACCTTATATAGAAATGGATCATTAAACAATCTAGCGTTCTCATAGTTTTGGTAAATTCAATTCAGCATTTGAACAAAAAGTTCTATGTCTCATAAATACGTTTTCTTATCATCCTATGGTTCACAATTGTATGGTTCGATAAATCAATTCAAAAAGATTCTTTCATCTTACAATTATTTGTTAATCAAAAGATGAGCATAATATATAGGCTTAGCAATTTGGTTACCTCTAAAACATATGTCTTATGAAACTTCAAAAATTATTCTCACAACTATTTATTCTTCAGCTATCAATTTATTGCTAATATCTAGTTCTATTTCTTACACATTAGCACTTGGGATGAAGTTATTAAATGGATGGGAAAAGTAACTTCTAACAATCGCAATAGCTATGCATGCTCCTACTAAATTTGCCTTTTCTTATCTCATCTACCTTATTTGGTAAGATACAAATAATAGATTCAGTAAATAATAATCTCAACCCAAAAATCTTTATTTTTCACTTAAAAACTAAATTAGAGTTGCTCCTACTACATTATCATTGACATGCAAAATGAAACCTTAAAAAGGAATTGACATATGATGTTACACCCTATTTATTTGTCTCAATTTAGCTTTTGTTTTAACTTTTTTTCCAACAACTTAAAGACATTAAAATTGCCTAATCATTGAGGAAATAACAAAGATTTGCTTGTTTAAAACTTTATTTATCCGAAAACTCTTTAACAAAAATTTATATTGAGCCTAAACTTTGTAAAGTATTACCAAAGACTATTTTTCTATTCTATAATACTTTAATCAACCTTGCCTTATATATGCAGAGTGAGGTATAGTAGAGATGTGTAAGAATATATCATATATGCACTATAGTAGAGATGTTATTGGTTAGGAACATGATTGATAACCCACGGATTTAAAGATTCAAGCTCAAATGAGTTTTAAAAAATAAAACTCACATTATCATAGAGTTTTAGCTATTTAGGGAGAAAGCATTTAGAAGCATAAAAGAACAAATAAACTTAAGCAGAATGAACAAAAAAACCTAAGCATTAAGGATACAAACTTTGAACCAGATTCAATCATTCAATTGACCCACTTCAAATTCAATTATCCAGTCACCAACTTTGAACTAGATTCAATGCATAATTAATCTTGTTCTTGTTCAAAATACAGGAAGCTTACAAAAACTACCACAACAATCAGAAATTCAATGACAATGATTCCAAGACACGCACAAATAAAAGGCAAGCAAAAGAGTAATGGAGTAATGAGGAAGAGAGAGTGAGATACCTGTGAGTCTTTGATATAGTTGCAACGTCAGTTGAAGAAGAAGAACAGTGAACTTGCTGAGTTGCGATGATGTGAGTACGTCAAAGGGAGAGGGAGGCAGAGTGTTAGAGGTAGAGCAACAGTTGGTGAGGCGAGCAGCGTCTGGGTCACAGTGAGTGGGTGTGGGTGTGGTGTGGGTGGGACTATCGACTGCTGCCTGTGAGAGGGAGTGGGAGTGACGATTGAGAGTCTGAGACTGACAAGGGAGAGGGATTGAGGAGGGAGACGTTTTGTTTTATCAGAGACAAAACGACGTCATTTTGTCTCTTATTTTTTAATAATCTTACCCTAAAAAACATCATTTTACTCTTGACACAAAACACATTTTTTAATCTGAGGAAGAAATAAGTCTCAGATTAACAAAATGACGTCGTTTTTTAACAAATAAAACGGCGTCATTTTACTTAACTCTAGCTTACGGATCGACCCGTCCAACTAGTTTGGCAAGCCACGGGCCACCCACAGCTCGTTCCCCTTGGCCCGTGGCCCATGAATCACAAGCCACGGCCTGACCCGTCTATCTATGGGCCAAATTCTCCTAGCCTGTGGGCTAATTTAACTGGGCCAAATCTGTTGACTATGAGCAGGCCAAAATTACCATTCCTACCACAGAATAATTACTTAGGAACTTGTAGAGTCCAACATTATTACAGACATTACATGGAAACGGTTCTTTTAGATCCATTGATTGATCATCATTAGATTTTAGCCTTCGAATGAAAGATGAGAAAGATGCAAAATCACCTTCTGCATTTATTTATTTGTTCTTACCAAAGCTTCCACACTTTTATAAGTGGAAGATTGTATTTCCACGGCGATCAAAGATTCAGAAAGAACCATTGCAAGCACTATGGATGTTTAAGGAGTGGAAGTTCACTTGTCCAAGGAACTATTACATGCAACCGAACACTATCATAATGACAGTTATCAACAACTTCCACAATCGTCGCAGCAGAATCCTGGTGTTCCGTTTATTATTTCTGAATTTCTTTTAAAAAAAGTATAAATAGCGTCAACTCGTATAACTCAGCAGTTTACATCTTTGACCAGAAGCGGCTCAAGCTTGCTTCTATGGTTCCATGTGGCTCGTCCGTTGGAAGATATACGTCATCCTCAAACTACAAACAACAAAGCAAGCCTTATCTACCTAGCTGGACTTTCTATTTGCATAGCGATCAAAATAATGATAAATAAGATATTCCATTTAATTCTGTAGCTTAAAATGAAAGTTGTCGTTTATATTGCCAGACTCGTACCTTTACGATGCTATTTTCTTTGCTTGATATGTTAACTGGCAAGAAATGGAGATTCGGTAATTTGAGTTGGACTGAGGATATATCAAGAAACCTGCACAAAAAGTTGAAAATTTAAAGCCAAACTCCAAAGATTGCCAGAGGAATCTTCAACTGAGGTTATCAAAGTGTTTAAAGCTCTTCCACATCTAATAAAGACGAGGACCTGTTAAGTACAGCCTTTGCCATCTGGAAAAGAGTGCTTTGCACAGATGCACTATATACCCCTTCAGTTGGAGGACCAAAGAAAGTGTTGATTAGCACTTGTTTCACATCTGCATATCTCTCCCCAAAGTAAAGTGATTTTTGAGGAACACTGGAGATCGATTCATACGAG
This sequence comes from Erythroxylum echinodendron, assembly GCA_027575705.1. Lineage (NCBI taxonomy): Eukaryota > Viridiplantae > Streptophyta > Magnoliopsida > Malpighiales > Erythroxylaceae > Erythroxylum > Erythroxylum echinodendron. Next base: position 33,647,256 of record JANZXR010000005.1, on the reverse strand, counting down.
TATCTGAATGTCATCAACGTAAGATGCAATTGTTCAAATTTTAACATGTTAATATGGCAAGACATAGTGACAGGCCTAACAAAGTCTACTTCTATACCAATACCTCCAAGTTGCAGTGACTTCCGTTGCAAGAATCCTTTCACACGTATCGGGCAAAGCTGTATACCTGTCCCTAACAAATCCTTCAAAACCCGACTGTCCACAGCATAAACCCCAAGAGATCAATGTCAGTGTGCAAATGAAAGGGACAATAAAAGAAGCATCATAAGAGTAAGAGGAAAACTTGAGCCAGTGGTATATGAACACAGGATTCCTTATCCCATCTGTTGTCATAAAAGGGAAATAATGAAGAACACCACTTCAGATTTAGCGAAAAAAAGATAAGATATGAGTTCACCTTGGTTGTCTTCAGCACGGTCAATCCTTCAATACCAGACCTAAGCTGCAGAGAACCAGACTTCTTTACTACTACCTCAGTTGTATGCTTTTCAGATCCAAGTTTGAAACCTTCAGGAGAGAAGACATTCATTATTCACAAAAATGGATTTATACTTGAACATTCATGTGTTGCGTTCACAAAAGTGATACATGCAGACAAGCAAGATAAAGAAACCAGATCTTAAACTTCTACATATATCTAACCCAGTGAAAGTTTAGGATTCCACCTATGGAATATTAAGATTCGTATAAGTTTCGGTTGATTTACGTGTAAACTGATTAATAGAATTGTAGATGATTCGATGCATTCATTAAAGGATATGCTTGAATTGGTAATGGCTTACAGCTGATTCAATAACTTTAATCAAAGAAAACCTAAGCTTACCTCATTAAAGGTTGTGAGTGGCTTGGAACATATGGTGTTAAGAGTCTTGATTATCAACAGTTTGACATGTTCATTCAAATATTTATTAAAAAAGTATCTCAGGACTTATTATCAAGGCTAAGTAACCTAGTTATAACCTTTACGAATTCACACTCAGTTCAGGCTCAAAAATCCTTTTTTAACCCAGTTGACCTTGAAGCTTAAGTTCAGATGAAAGCCTTTTAAATGAGTCAAGCCTAAGCTAACTATGGCAGAAGCACTAAAGAAATAATGATTGATTATAATATGCACATGGAACCAATTAGATAAAACTGAATCTCTAAAAAGTAAGGAAAGAGAGCATTTCATATGATGACTATGATGATAGTAAGTGGGAAAGGAACTTCACATGGATGGAAATAACGGCCACTTCATATCAGCAGATTAATGCTTTAAAATGTAAAGTCTAAACTGATCCCTTATGCTACCAGCATCCATAAAAAAATTTGACTAGATCAAGCTAAGACAAAATTTGACTTCCAATTGGCAACATACTTTTAGTTGTACTTTCTCCAAGGCAAAGAAAAGAGAGTTTTTCCTGGAAGATCTTTGATCATTAAAGGACACAAATAGCAATTGGTGGAAATGGAGAATACATAGAAATAGGAAAATATAAAACCTGGAGAAGAAAATGGTACAAAAATAGCCATCTTGCCCGTACAAAAGAAGAGTCAAACTATGCCAGAAAGATCACATACCACCAATCCTATTGAAAGAACTGGGGAAGCGAATCAATGGTGAATAAGTTACTAGAATAAGAATAAAAGCGTAGAAGAAAGATAAATATTGAAGGAAGCCACAACAACAAAACTATATAAATTACTTTATGTGAAGGAATGAGGAAAGCAAAATAAAAGATTATCCATGAAGCATATCCTGTTGAAGGAATTAAAATTACTTAATATTGCAGAAATTCAGAAACTTGCCATGTTGATGTGGCTGCCCATCTACCGAAACACGTTCCCATGGTTTTTCCACTATGTTGACAATGGCAGCAGTAACCTAATAAATTAAGGAACAAGGTATGAATTAAGTAACGGGCATTCACAATTAATGGATCCAAAAATATAAATAGATGAACTGAAACTAAACTAGCTGATATGTTCAGAGCTGAAAGAAATTTTTAACTCCAGTGTAGGCTTGCTAACTCTTTTTCAACATATTCTTTTATCCAAATTTTGAAGTTCCAAAGTTCATCTTTGGTGAGGATTTGAATAGTAAAGCACTAGCCCAGCAACGAGAGCCATATATTTTCTTTTATGAACACATTAAATCCGTTATCCCAAACCTAGCTTGCTAGTATTCCTATAGTTGGCACATTCTTTTGTCCGTGTTAATTCAGCTGTAAAACTATGTCCACCAAAAATTTATATTTACCTGCTTGTAGAAAGATGTAAAATGCTTTGCAAGCAAAATTGCAAAATCCTCAGCTGAAATCTGTTCTGAACATTCCTTTGCTTTCGCATACACCTGTCGGGGTCAACCAATGCATCAAGTCCCAATCCAACAATAGGCAGTTCAATACAAATACCGCAAGCAAATCACGCAGTTACAATTTATTAACATAGAGAGAAGTGTGTGCTTTCTTTACAGTGTTTTTCATGGAGTCAGTAGCGACAATATCGGAATTGTCATCGCGGACATAGGCGTTGATGCAATCAGAGAAAAGGGAGATGGAGACATTCCATTCAACCATGAAATGAGCACCTTTTTTGCTTCTCCAAACTCTTCCCACTCTCACTCTAGACTTGCCGTGGCTCTGCTCAAACTTCAATCCGTCAAGCTCGCTGGACATGGCTTCTGGGTATGGAGAAAAAGATTGGATTCTTTAGCGAGAGAGAAGTTCTAAAGAAATTGTTACTCGGTTGACAATTTTTTGTTCTCTGGAACAGTGAAATCAGAGTAAGAGAGATTAGATTATAAAGCCTTAATTTGCAAGTTGACTTCACGGCTGTAAATGAAGCGGGAGTGAAGTTTTTGTTAATTAAATTGTTAATATAATTTTATAAATATATCTAATCAAATCTTTATTATTTTTTAATATCTCTTTATATTTTATTTAAAATAAAATAAAATGAATACCATGTTAATAATACTTTACTTGGTAATAATAATAATTAACTTATGCCGGTCTATGTGTCGTACAAGGATGGCAATCTTAAAGTCCGAATTTTTATTTCTTTTTCTTTTGGCCAAACAGGAAGTCAAATTCGTAAATCATGCTTGTGTTTCCAATTCAACTTGATAAACTTTCTTTTTGTTAATACAACAACAAATTATGATTTTGTAAAATAACCTATAACTACTTTTTTTTTTGGAGAATATAACCTATAACATCTTTGGTTGTATATCCACGAGATCTTCTCAACAAATTAATTTCAACATATAGTAATTTGGACAAAGGTTGTATTATATTAAAATTTAATTTAAAAATAACTATTAAAAATTATTATAAAGGATTTTCATTTCTAACTAATTTGTTTATGAAATATAATTAACATGACAAAGTCATTCGCTTTTTCGTAAAATTAGAATTACAATTATGATAATAATATTTTTATTGTCAAAATAAGACATTATTATAATAAAAATTGAATCAACATTTATTTTTTTATTAAAAGATTTTTTCAAAAAAATTTCTTTTTTAATGTTGATTAAAGGACTCTATACCACTTTCAATTTTTATTAATAAACCTATTACATGTTTTAATGATTAAAAATGTTAAAAAAATAGCTGTACTTCTACTCGGGCATGCAATATGCGATGATTAATTAAAAATTATATAGCATTTTAAAAAATTATTTTGCAATTTTAAAAAATTTAGAGATTATTTTATAATTTTAACAATATCATACCATACCAAAACTAAAGTTGGTAACTGTACTAGTACAGTTATAGTGTTCATAACATTAAGTGCAACTCATATAGTGTTTTCTTCAATAACCCAAAAAATCCAATTAAATTCAATATCCCTAATTATTTCTCAGTTATATCAAAACTTACGAATTTGGGAACAATAACACCAAAACAACACATAAATCTTTATCGTGTGATTGAAGAACTTGAAGGTGATATCATGCTAACCTTCTCTAAAGTGATGTTACATAATTCAAAGGTTAAAAGCTCAAATAGGGACAACTTTTTAAAGTTTGATTAGTTTAGGACTTAAACTTGTAACTTGCTCATAGAAGGTCTAAAATTTTACGATGCTCAATTTAACACTTTTTTAGATGAAAATTAGGATGTATTTTACACGCGTCATTACTTACAGGTCAGTTAGTCTTTAGCCATGGATTTGTTGTTCGTAGTATCTTGTTACCAGTTTCTTGCAACTTTATTCGAGTTGTAGCATCAATATTTTATATAGCTAAAATTCGTTTCTTCTTACATAATTTGACATATATTGTTAGAGGGTGGGGGAGGGGTTATTAACTATAATTAGATGAAACATCTGTGTTAGGGTTTTAGAATGTGTGATAATTGAGGTTTTAGTGGTTAGAGTCCACAGTTGACTGCCAAATTTTGCATGGCTTTTTGTATACTGGGGACAGTAATTCGTGGATATAAATTTTGGGTCTGAAAGTTTCCTTTTGTAATGATGTCTCAAATTGTCAGAAAAAGTGTGTCTCTGTTTAGCTAGAAGGAAGAAAATTTTGATACATTACAATACATTAATTAGGTTTCTCAGCCACCTCTCACCTAGTGCTATTTGATGTTTCTAATTTTCTCTTCGCGATGCAGCATCTAGAGCTTGTTATTGGTGGCAGACCTCAAAGAACGTCTACTGCCTTTAAAGGCAGATGGCCAATAAGATGCTTCTCTAAGATTTATTGCTGAATTTTATATGCCTCATTACATGCAGGTGAGTTAGTCTTTAGCCATGAGTTTGTTGTTCGTATTATCTTGTTATCGGTTTCCTACAACTTTATTCGAGTCGTAGCATTAATATTTTATATAGCTTAAATTCGTTTCTTCTTGCATAATCTGACACATATTGTTAGAGGGTGGGGGAGGGGTTATTAACAATAATTGGATGAAACATATATTTGGGATTTTAGAATGTGTGATAATTGAGGTTTTAGTGGTTTGAGTCTACGGTTGTCTGCCAATTTTTACGTGGCTCTTTGTATATTGTGAACCGTAGTTCATGGATATAGACTTTGGGTCTGAAAGTTTTCCTTGCAACGATGTCTCAAATTGTCAGAAAAAGTGTTTCTCTGTTCAACTAGAAGGAAGAAAATTTTGATACATTACAATTCATTAATTAGGTTTCTTAGCCACCTCTCACCTAACGCTATTTGATGTTTCTCATTTTTCTAAGTTTCTCTTCTCGATGCAGCATCTAAAGCTTGTTATTAATGGCAGACCTCAAAGAACATCTATTGCCTTCAAAACTTGCTTCAACAATGAATCTTAGAGAAGCATCTTATCGGTCATTTGCCTTTGGATGCCAAACTTTTCAAGGTATGGATGTTTTGGGTCTAAAAAGGGTAGCCAGGATCTTCGGTCTTGGATTCCTATTGATACATCTGGAAACTCCCAAATTATTGAGGTTGACAAGTTCACTATGATGCGTTATTGTGATCTACCTACTCGTTATCTAAGCTTGCTAGATCCTTTGTTTGTTTACCCCTCGACAATTCTTGGTAGAGAGAAGGCTATTGTAGTAAACTTAGAGCAGATCCAGCTGATAAGGTTCTGCTGATCAATTCCTTTGATAACTATGTGTTGCAGTATGTTATAGAGCTACAAAGAAGACTCACAAGCTTCAAAACAAAATTGTTGATTTAGGGTTAAAGCAGAGTAATGAGATCCGTACCGTACCGGCCGGTACAAAAAAACGGTATCAGAATATTAATTCAGTACTGGGTTTAAATGTCAGTCGGTAACGACTAGTACCAGTCGATATTAAACTAATATTTATTTTATATATTTTTAGTTATTGAATCAAATTTTATTTGAAATATATATAATATATTTTTAAAATATTTTAAATTTAATTATATTTATTAAAAATTAGTAAATTAATTTTCTAAATTAAATTAAATTAAGATATTTATAATTTTATTAATAATTAATTTTAATTAATCAAATATACAATATATTTAATTGATAATAAATTAAATAATATATATTTTTGTTTCATGTTTTAATTCTACTTGGTTGTATCCTTATCACGAACTCTTACTGTAAATTCTAATAATTTGAGAGTTAAGAATATTTATTATTCTTTTTATTGGATATTTTGATGTAATTATTATTTAGTATATAATGAAAATTGAAATTGTAATATTTTAAATACTTTATATTGTTCATGTGTTCTTAATTTTATATTTATATGATAATGATTGTATTTTTCATACAAATTATGGTTATTATTTATGTTGGACCCCGTTAATGAAGTCCAACTCGCATGCAGCGTATCATAAAACGTGAGTTATTCTCCGAAAGGGTACACCTTATCTATTATCGTGATTCAGGGTGGTGAGCATAACTTTTACGATAGACATCCAACTCAGGGTTTCTTTGGCTAGATTGAAAGAGAATTGCAAGTACTACAACTTTCATCAAGACTCGAAGACCAACTTTGTCTCCTGATGGTTCGAAATTGGGACAGAAGATACGCGTGAACAATGACCCAGACGATAGCGTGAACAGTGTCACAGATGAAGTCTGGGAAACACAGATGATGTCTTTCAAGCGTCATATCTTTCTCTAGGGGAATCGGTTTGGGGTATTCTTTATATGGTTGGAAAGATGATTTCAAGC
>JANZXR010000005.1:33617164-33640524 GCA_027575705.1 Erythroxylum echinodendron | reverse complement strand
TTTGGTCTTACACATCCCAAGACAACATTTTAGTTTCCCCTTTTTACGCTTAATGAATGCTAAAGTCCACTTTACCCTTCCTTATAACTTAGGTTCTTTTAACCTTAAGTCAATTTCAAAAAATACCCTTATGTACCTTACAACATCCATACTTTAATTCCATTAATTTTTGAATTAAATCCTCCTAAACTTGACATAATAGTTAGCCTCAATTAAAATAATTTATCTAACAATACCAAAATTCATTCAAATCATGTTTACTAAAATAATCAAAACTTCAATGCCGAACAATTTATATGTGAAATATATGAAAATTATTGTTATTTCATATTAATTGTGATTATTATTTATTATTTTGATTTTTAGAGACATAGTTAAAAATACACGGTACAACTGTACAATATGATAGTAGGCTATTTTGCAATTTTTAAAAAAATTTAGGGACTATTTTATAAATTTAAAAATTACTCAAAACGGTATCCGGTATTGACCAGTGCCGGTACAATACCGTACCAGAACCCAATTCGATACCAAGCCCAGTATGGTATTCGTAACATTGAGTTAAAGAGTATAAATTTAAATGAGATTATTTTTTTAAAATTCCACCTTGCCTAAACAATAACTTATGTGTTCTTAACATCACATCTAAAAACTAACTAACCTATATGCAACGGTGTGTGTAAAACATGCCCTAATTTTTGTCTAAAAAAGTCTTAAATTGAACAGACTCATGAGATTTCGATCTTCTATAAGCAAGTTACAAGTTTAAGTCCTAAATTGATCAAACTCAAAAAAGTTAAGCCCAATTTAAGCATTTAGCCATAATTCAAAAGTAGATCAAAAGTGAAAATTCACCTAAAGTAGATGGAGAGCACTCTTTATCAGTATGAGATCCTTTGTCCCTTTATTGTCCTTCAAGCTTTAATAAAAGGCTTTGTACCATGAAAGACTACCTTGGAAAGAAAGAAAGGGGCAAATTAGTAAAGACATAACAGTTAGCTGGTCAAGACAACTGGTATCAATTATTTTTTATATATATAATGGAGGCTTTAAAAGCCAAATAAGGATATTACAAATCTGCCCTGTTAAGAGGTCAAAACGATGTGATATGGGCCAACGTGTTGAAAAAAGCTTTCTTGCCTATCTCTGTAATTAGGGTAATGCGCTTCATCAGATCGTTCTAAATTACAAAACGGTGATTCTCGATTGATGATGGGATTTTGGGATTGAGTAAACATAGTTCCAGAGATCCCGTCTGCTAAGGCGTCCCTTTCAGAGGAGTGTTACGAATGGTAGTTGGTGGGGCAATTCTGGGGCTGAGCAAAAATACGCCCAGAAAATCCGTACGTTGAGGTGATATGATGCATGGCCATTTGTTCATCCTTTAGGGCAAGGTAGACTTCTTAATATGGATGGTCTAACAGGGTGGTGGAGAAATGGTTGTTCCCAAGGGCTTGATTCGTCATTGAATCGGCGATTGAGTTTGCTCGCCTGTTGTAGTAGTTGAAGGAGATTTCCCATAAGCAACTACAATTGTTCAAGATTCTTGTTGCTAATGGAAAAATACTGGTGAGTTCGTTGGTCGAATCCTCTTGATTTAATTGATTGATTGCTTCTAGGCAATCTGATTCAATATGCACCTTCCTGATTCCGAAATCCCACGTTAGTTACATACCGATTTGTTTTGCCCACAATTCAGCCTGTGTAAAATTACATCTTCCTAGTTTCTTTTTAAATCCCAGTATCCAGGTTCCATTACTGTCTCTGATCACACCTGCCACTGCTGCTTTGTTTGTTTGCCTGCAGACTGCTGCATCTACATTTAGCTTGTAGTAGTTTTCAGGTGGGGATGTCCATCGTACAAGGGTAGTTGTAAGTGAGGTTGTGTCTCTTGATGGAGTAGTGGTGTCATGGGGTAAGTTCTGTTTGAAACTCCAGCTTATTTCCCTGGCAGCACCTTTTATTGGTTCAGTAGTTGAATGCCTGCTGTTGTTGGACTTCCATGTGTTTCGTCATTTCTAGCTTTCCAGAGCTTCCAACATGTGGTAGAGAACTATATGTTCCACTGTATGTTTTCCTGCAAAAAGGAAAAGGATAAATTAATTATAATCCACTTCTTGGTGGAGCATTCTGTCCAGAAACCTTCTGGGAGATTGTATCCAACGCTCCTTTAAGCTTTTTGGCTACGGAAACAGTCTTTAAGGATATGTAGAGATGTTTCAGCTTCACTACAAAGGTGGCATTGCGGGCTATCAATGATTTTGCCTTTGTACTTTCTGTAGTTTGTCCATATGGCTTATTTGATAGCCTTCCATAGGAAAATTTTGACTTTTTCATATTTCTTTAATTTCCAAATTAAGTTCCAGTAATTCTCCTTAGGTTCCCAGGAATGATTGCAGATTGAGTCATAGCCAGATGATGTTGTGAACCTCCCGTTTGAGGTCTATTTCCAAAGAATTCTATCTGAGTCCATAGTTTCATTAGGTGGAGGGATAGCTCTCAATTCCTCCATCTTTTCCTCTGTTAGCATAGTTTGAAGCTTCCCCCAGTCACCATATTTTGTAGTGTAGAAATTTGCTTTCATGTATAGTTCTTTTGTAGTGACTGGTTTAGTTGAATGTTGTAGGAGTGGAGTGTTGGAGAGTGTCCAGTTGTCAAGCCAAAAATAAATTCTGTCCCCTGCACCCATGTTCCACTTTATACCTTGCTGGACTATAGACCAAACCTTTTTGATGTGATTCTACAGGGGGGAACCTCTCTGCTGTGGGAATTGTCTTATAATTAGGTCTTGATGGAGATTGTATTTGGCCATGAATATGGCTTTCCATAGCATTTTGCAGTCAGAAGCTAAGTCCCATGCTAGTTTAAGGATTAGGGATAGATTTGCATCTCTCATTCTTCTTAAACCCAAACCACCTCTGATTTTTGGTTGACATACTTCTTTCCACTTAACTAGAGCTGGTTTCTTTTCACCTTGTTTCCCTCCCCATAGGAAGGACTTTCTTGCCTTGGAGAAATTGGTATCTCATGTCCTCTAAAAGGCCTTATGATCGAAATAAGGACCCTGGAAAGTAATCAAAGAAACAACTTACTGAAACTCAAATCTTTGAAGCTTTGAAATGAAATGGAAACAATTAAAGCTTCTATCATTCGAATGGAAAATGATGTATTTAAAGATTAAATATCAAAATCTCAACTAAAAACGGTTATAATCAACAGGTCCAAGTAAAATTGTCTCTGATTATTGTAATTTATGTTTTATAAGACAGAAATATTATAAATTTTAGTTAAAGTTAAGTTTTGATTAGTATTAAATTTGTCCTTGTATATTGTTTTTATTTATGTTTTTAGTTTTTTCTTTTTTTAAATTTATAAAAATTTATTTGTTTAAATTTTTAATTTTTGTTTTGGATTCTTCCACTTTTCAGAACTCATAAGATCTAAATTTTTTCTATTTTTCTATAATTTAATATTAATTATTTATAAGAATTATGAATAATTTAATTTAATATTAATTATTAAAAAATTAAAAATAATTTAAATTAGTTTTAATAACCATTTTAAAGAAAAATGTTTTAATTTAATAATCACTAATAAATATAATTAAAATTTAAAATATCTTCTAAATATATACATTTAAATAAAATTTTTCTTTAGCAATTAAAATATATATTAAAAATATTAGCTTATAAGTATAAATTAAATTATTAAAATATCTATTTTAATAAAATATAATAATTTTTACTGAATATTATATAAGAGATCAATAAAAATTTATTTAATTAATTTATAAAAAATAATTTAACTTTAAATTTTATCTAATATGTTATTATTATACATTAACTACCAAACGATTTTGTTTTTTATATGAAAAAATAGAAACTAAAAGCAAAAAAAAAAACTATGTCAAATAACCCCTAATCTTCTTAAATGTTAATGTAGTTTTAAAATTTTTATTTTATAAAACGTTTAAATAATTTTTTTTATTTTACATTTAACTGAAAATAAATTTATTGTTAGATTAAAAATATTTAATATAAAATAATAAAAAAATTCTTATCCTTTTGTAAACCACTATTAGTTGACATGTCTAAAAGCAGAAAGAACCCGAACACGTAAATTTTATGTGTTTATGTGTCTTGCCAGAATGTCAATCTTAAGTAATCTAAACATTGTGTGAAAGACTTTTTCAGAATACATGTGAGACTGGACTGTTGATTTAAAAGTGGATGTAATTTAATGACATAATAATTTAAAAGAATTATTTACTTTATATATATTTAGATGTAGATGATAAAGTTTATGTTATAAATATGAATTAGAAATGAAATTATGATGAGATTATAATTATGATATTCATATTATATTTAAGTATTATTATTAAATTATTTGATACAAGCCCAATACTAGTGAAGACTCAAGACCCAAACTATAGTCCCATTCGTAGGCTTGGACGAGAGATAAAGTTGCCTAAGAAATATTCAGAGTTTGTTATGTAGGTGAATAAATGTCTGATGATAACGGTTTTGTTAGGGAATATTTTGTAAAGGGGATACATGGGTAGTACCAGTGGCAAAGGATTGTTATATATTGAATAGTATTGAATCAGAGAAGTAAGAAAAGTATTATCTCACAAATTCCTCTCTCTCTCTTCTCTCTCTCCGTTCTCTGCCCTTCTCTGCGCTTTTCTCTGCTGCCTTTCTTTTCGTGCTCTTTCTTGTAATTCTGAAATCACACACACGCTCATATAGAAAGCACAGCTATCAATTGGTGCTCTTGTTGAGAGACGACATGGCTGATGGTGTACAAATACGATCCAAAGCCATTGATGATCAGCTCCATACCATTCATGACCAACTCCATCGCCATGAATCTGTTTTGTCTAAGATCGATGAGCTGTGCTCAACAGTCCATCACCATTCTGAGTCCTTCGATGTGCTGTTAAAATCCATATCTTCCCAACACAACCTCATGATGGATATGATGCTCAAACTCTCATCCTTAGAAAAACAAACACCTCCGCTTCCTTCCCCTGTTCAACAACCACAATCACCTTTCCTAAATACTACCCACTTTCCCTCTCGTTCCATGACCCCAACCAGAAATAACCCAAATTCTTTTGGCCGCAACCCCGATTCACCTGTCCCTCCACCCAAAATTCCAAAACTCGAAGTGACACTTTTCTCTGGTGACAACGTGAATGGATGTTTATTCCAAATTAACCACTTCTTCACATTTGCCCGCACCCCAAACGACCAAAAACTTACCATTGTAGCTTTTTTATATGTCAGGGACGGCCTTGCAGTGGTACCATTGGATGCACACCACTAGCCAGCTCTCTTCTTGGGAAGAATTTACTAACCAGATTGAGCTTCGTTTTGGCCCATCTAAGTTTGCCAATCTAGAAGCCCAGCTTTACAAGCTCCAACAAAGCTCCACAGTGACAGTATACCTCTAAGAGTTCGAAGCCTTGTCCACTCGGATCTCAGGGCTCAGTCACACCAACCTCCTTAATTGCTTCCTATCAGGGTTAAAAGAGGAAATACAACGTGAGCTGTATCTTTTGAAGCCTCAAACATTGCAGGAAGCCATAGGACTGACAAAATTGTTGAGGAAAAATGCAATGGCTCCAGGTCTTAAGGATCTCGACTTCTGTTCTTGAAATCTACCCCTATTAATGCTACTCCGTTAGCATCTGTTTCCCCAACAGTTCCACCGGTTGCAGGACAGAACCCTAAGCCTCTACCCTTACTACCACAAAACCCCTTCCCGTTAAGCGCCGTATGCTAGCAGAGATGGCGGCTCGTCGAGCCAAAGGGCTCTGTTTCAATTGTGACGCCCAGTTCACTCCGGGGCATAAATGCAAACCTGCCCAATTCCTATGCCTTCTAGCTGATGACGGTGAGGAAGAAGATGAGTCCACGACTTTTCATTATGCGGAATTGGTGGACAGTTCTTCAGACTTTACAGAGGATGGGAGAGAAGATGTTACACCTCATATTTCTCTCCACGCCTTAACAGATCAGGTTGTTCCTTCCACTTTAAAATTAGCTAGAAAAATTAACGGTCACAATGTGATTATATTGATTGATGGGGGTTTAACAAATAATTTCATACAAAATAGATTGGCTGCTCATTTGAATCTCACTGTTCAACCATCTAAGTATTTTAGGGTTACAGTGGGTATTGGAGATTCCATGGATTGCAAAGGTGTGTGTACAGAGATTCCTCTTCAAATGAGTCCAACAGTTTTTACAGTCGATATGCTACTTCTACCCATTTATGGGGCCGATGCCGTATTGGGTGTATAATGGCTGCTTGAGTTAGGGCCTGTGCTGTTTGATTACAAACAACTTTGGACGGAGTTCAATCACAACAAAACCAACATCCAATTACAAGGGCTGAAGCCAATGTCCATGGATTCCATCTCTCTGGCTGCTGTGAGCAAAGGGCTAAAAACAAAAGATACGGCCCAATATTTCCACCTTGCTATTAGGCCTACCGAAGGTGATCCACAACCAAAAATTAATCCAGAGGCACCTATCTTTTTCAAAGAAGCATTGGAAAACCGTCTCTCACAGTTTAACTTTATCTTTAAACCTCCCAGTGGGTTACCACCGTAGTGTAACATCGATCATCGTATTTCTCTGATGCCCAATACCCCTCCAGTCAATGTAAAGCCCTACAGATACCCATATTTTCAGAAAACCACGATAGAGAAGATGGTGACGGAAATGCTTTTAGAGGGACTTATTCAAAAGAGCACCAGTCCCTTTTCCTTTCCGGTGTTGCTGGTTAAAAAGAAAGATGGGACTTGGCATTTCTGTGTGGACTATAGAGCTCTAAATCTAGTGATGGTGAAAGACCGATTTCCAATACCTACTGTTGATGAGTTGCTGGATGAGACGGCACGAGCACGAGTGTTTTCGAAATTCGACCTTAAATCGGGTTATCACCATATCAGAACCCACGCTGCAGATATAGCAAAGACAGTATTTCGGACCCATGAAGGCCATTACGAATTCTTAGTAATGCCTTTCGGGTTGTCTAATGCACCTTCAACCTTTCAGTTTTTGATGAATTCAATTTTTCGAGGAGTCTTGCGCAAATTCATTTTGGTGTTCTTTGATGATATTTTAGTTTATAGCTCCAGCTGAGAAAAGCATCTTGAGCATCTTAAACAGGTATTTACTATCCTCAGAGATAATAATCTGTGTGTTAAGGGATCTAAATGTGAAATAGGATGCTCTGAAATTGGATATTTTGGCCATCGTATATCCAGCAATGGCATAGCTGTAGATCATGATAAAATTGAAGCTATCAAAAATTGGCCAGTGCCATCCAACATTAAAGGGCTGCGAGGATTCTTGGGGATAACAGGATATTATAGAAAATTTGTAAAAAACTTTGCTGCAATTGCTCAGCTATTGACCAGACTCCTTAGCAAAGATGCTTTTGTATGGACAATAGAAGCAACAGAAGCATTTCACAAACTGAAAGCAGCTTTGCTCTCCACACCTGTCCTAATTGCCCCAGAATTTGAAGCTCCATTTGAGGTCCATATAAATGCCTCAGGATCAGGAATTGGAGCAGTTCTATCCTAACAAAACCATCCAATTGCTTATTTTAGTAAGCAGTTACAACCATAAGTTTAGTCGGCATCAACATATGCCCGAGAGATGTATGTTCTAACTGAGGCAGTTAAGCGTTGGAGTCAATACCTGCTTGGCGATAAATTCACGGTCTTCACTGATCATCAAAGCTTGAGGTCACTAATGGATCAAACCATACAAACACCGGAGCAGCAATATTGGCTCGTTAAGTTATTGGGATATGATTTCAAGATAGTATACAAGCCTGGAACGAAAAATATTCCAGCTGATGCTCTATCTCGTAAGGAAGGGACGATGAATATGCTCACAGTTTCTCAGCCTGTGATCTCGGTTATAGATGCTCTGCACCTATTTTACAAAGGCACCACAAGTTCTACAATTTTGTTCAACGAAGTTTCACAACAGCCCAATTTGCACCCAGATTGTTCTGTGAGACATGGATTGTTATTACACAAGGATCGCATATATATCCCTCCAGAGTCTGCATTCCAGCCCTTGCTTCTTGCTGAATTCCATAACTCAAATTCAGGGGGACATGCGGGAGTTCAACGAATATTGGCCCGACTCTCGAGTACTTTCTTTTGGCCAACCATGAAAAAGGACGTTAAGGACTTCGTACTAAGATGCACTATCTGCCAAGCAGCTAAACCATTCCACAGGGCCTTATTCAACCGCTTCCTATTCCGGGCAACATTTGGGAGTCTACCTCAATGGACTTCATTGTTCATCTTCCTTTATCCTCGGGCAAGACAACCATTTTTGCTGTTGTTGACAGGTTGTCAAAGCAAGCTAATTTTGCAGCCTTAGGACCATTTTTTACAGCCCCACAAGTAGCTGAGATTTTCATCCGAGAAGTCGTCCGACTCCATGTTTTCCAACCAGCATTATTTTAGACCGTGATCCTATCTTCATGAGTAACTTCTGACAAGAGCTGTTCAAATTGCAAGGAACAAAGTTGGCAACAAGCAGTGCCTATCACCCGTAAACCGACGAGTAAACAGAGGTACTCAATCGCTGTCTAGAAGACTATTTACGATGTTTTACATCTGAACATCCAGCACAGTAGTTAAAATACGTCTCGTGGGCTGAATGGCACTATAACACATCATGGCAATCCTCAATTGGAATGACTCAGTATGAGGCAGTCTATGGAAGAGCTCCCCCTTCCTTGTGTGATTATATGATAGGGGCAACATTAGTGGCAACGCTTGAAGAAATGCTTTCTAAGCGAACTGATATCCTAACTACTCTAAAGGCAAACTTGCTGCGAGCACAGAATAGAATGAGAAATCAGGCCAATAAACATTGCACAGATGCAACATTTGAGGTGAATGACTAGGTGTTTCTTAAACTACAGCCTTACAGATAGACATCAGTAGCTTCTAGGCGATCCAAAAAATTGTCCATGCATTTCTTTGGCCCTTTTCAGATTAAAGAACGCGTGGGACAGGTAGCTTACCATCTGGAATTGCCAACTAATGCCAAGATACATGATGTCTTCCATATCTCAAAACTGAAGCGGTGCTATGGAGATCCTCATGTCAATCAGGTACCTTTACTAGCTGAATTCGAAGATCAACATCCTTTAATAAAACCATTAGTCGTGTTGAACACCAGAATTACCATTCAAGGTGGGAAGCGAGTACCACAGGTTTTGATTCAGTGGGAGGGACAAACAGAGACCGATGCCATCTGGGAGAACTTAGTAGAACTAAAGGATGATTTTCCTGACTTCCAACTTGTGGACAAGTTGTTTTCTGAGGGAGGGGGTATTGATACAAGCCCAATACTAGTGAAGACTCAAGACCCAAACTATAGTCCCATTCATATGCTTGGACGAGAGATAAAGTTGCCTAAGAAATATTCAGAGTTTGTTATGTAGGTGAATAAATGTCTGATTATAACGGTTTTGTTAGGGAATATTTTGTAAAGGAGATGCATGGGTAGTACCAGTGGCAAAGGATTGTTATATATTGAATAGTATTGAATCAGAGAAGTAAGAAAAGTATTATCTCACAAATTCCTCTCTCTTTCTCTCTCTCTCTCTTCTCTCTCTCCGTACTCTACCCTTCTCTGCTCTTTTCTCTGCTGCCTTTCTTTTTGTGCTCTTTCTTGCAATTTTGAAATCACACACACGCTCACATAGAAAGCACAACTATCATTATTCTTAATCATTATGTTAAGATTGGACATTTATAGAGCATAAAAAACCTAGTACATATTATGTTATGTTATGTTATGTTTTTTCCTTATAAAGGAAGCAGCTAATCTTATAGACTAAAATATGAGGATACTTATAAAAGCTTTTAAATAGTTATTAGAGAATAAGTTTATTGAATTGACCTGATCATGAAGATTTTAAATAGAATATTACTTATATATATGCGAATTTTCTTATTATAATGGTTGTATAATTAACCCTTAGATTTGAGATTACCCAAATATCTCATGTGAAAATTACTATAGTTTGATGCTACTTATGACCTATTCTATTTAGAATAGCTCAGTTGGTAGTACTTGAAAACAATATGAACCTTATAAAAATAATTGAGTAAGCCAATAAAAGATTTGTCACTTTAAAGCAATTAGGAGGAATATTCCACTATTCTTGATTAGTAGTTATTTAACGAATTCATTGGCTATAGTAAATTCAGTAAGTCAGTAAAGAATTTGTCACTTTAAAGCAATTAAGGAGAATGTTCCACTGCTCTTGATTATTAGTTATTGAACGAATTGTTTGGCTATAGTAAATTGACATTTTAAAGGTGTTTTTAAATATCAATTATAAATTAATTACTAATTAGTAAGAAAAAATAATTGGATTTAAAAGAATTGACGAACTCTATACTCAATGTCTAATTGAAACATTAGGTGATAAAATGATTAAATTATACATCATAACTATGTATGGACAATTTAAGTTAAACTATTTTGACACTCCTAATATTTGGATGGTTATCAGATGTTGCTAGATATTAATTTTGATTTATGAATATAAATTTTTAATTGAAGAATTAAAGATAAATTAAAGGAGTTTAATTCTAATTATGAATTATAATCATAATTTATAATTATTACCAACATATTAGGAGCCTAATGAGTCACATATAAAAGAGCAGCTAAAAAGAAAAAATAATTTAAATTAATTCAGATTTAATTGTGAAATTTTAAAAACTTAGAAGAGTCAAATATGAGATATTTGATTTTATTAAATTAAATTATTATTATAATTAGAGTTAGACTTGAATTATAATTAGGAAGTTTAATTTTAATAAGAAAGAAACTTTATTGACTTTCTATATAAATAGGAGGAAGGCATAACGAAGCTAACACTCCTATTTTTCCTCTCAAACAGTTTAAGTTATTTTTTTCTTGTACTTGGATACTATTAATGGTGAACCACGTGGACAGATTAGGGTTGACAATTCGAGAACAAATTTTTGTAGAACTCTAAATCAAGTTTTAAAAATATAAATCAAGTACGATTTAATCTCTTATTTATGATTTATGCTTTTCAATTTATTCAATTAAAATTATTTGATCAGGAAATTATAAAAATTTATTCTTTGCTGCACCTCTTGTTTGATCATAATTAATTTCCCAATAGTAGTATCAGAGTCTCCTTTAGTTATTTAACTTGGCTAAAGTTACTCAATTGTTATTGGTTTTAATACTATTTTATAATTTTAAAAAATTACATGAAATAAAACTTGATATTAATTGACAACAGTACTGTATCATATTAGAACCAAATCTGATACTAATATCAGTACAATTATGATATTCATAACATTATGTGTCGCCCAGATGATTTTTTCTTCAATAAACCAAAGGATCCAATTAAATTCAAGTTCCCTAATTATTTCTCAATTATATCAAAGACTATGAATTTAGGAACAATAAGACCAAAACTACACAAAAATCTTTATCCTATGATTGAAGAGTTTAAAGGTGATGTCATGCTGTCCTTCTCTAATGCAATGTTATATAATTCAAAAGTAAACTATGCTTATAAATATATGAAGCTTAATAAGACTCAAAATTAAATGGAAACTATTAAAGCTTCTATCATTCGAATGGAAAATTAGGGATTTAGAGATTAAATCTCAAAATCTCAAGAACAAAGGTTCTAATAAAAAGGTCAAACTAAAATTTAATGTTTTATATAACGATAATATTATAAATTTTTATCAGAGCTAAGTTTTAATTAGTAGTAAATTTGTCTCTATTTATTATTTCCATTTATATTTTTGGTTCTTGAGTTTTTAGCTTTTAATTTTCGTTTTGAGCTTTTTCCGACACATTAGATCAAAGAGAATGTGGAGCCTTGTAAAAAAGCGAGTCGTGATGTGAAATAGAAAATTAAGGCTTTGCTTGAAGAGTATCATTACAAGAAAGATAAAAGGAAAAGACTGAACCACAAAATTGGTAATGGAAGTACTTTTTCTA
The DNA here is from genome assembly GCA_027575705.1 of Erythroxylum echinodendron. Lineage (NCBI taxonomy): Eukaryota > Viridiplantae > Streptophyta > Magnoliopsida > Malpighiales > Erythroxylaceae > Erythroxylum > Erythroxylum echinodendron. The sequence goes on along the minus strand of JANZXR010000005.1, from coordinate 33,628,462 downwards.
GTGGTTAGGATGATATTGGAGATGTTGAAGGTAGTTTTCCTTAACAATAAGAAGGAAATATTGCACTTGATGTGAGAAAGAGAAGAAGACATGTGTTTAACTTTTTTGCACCATAAATAACTCCTAGAACTTAGCTTTCAATCTATAGTGGCTTACAATCTAAAGAATTGGCTCATAATATGGATATGACAATGACTAGATAGTGGTATGATTCAAATATATCAATCAATATTGCCCAGTTTTATTATTAATAACCTATGATGGATATTATTGCCTCTTATAGTCAAGGATATAAAGCATCTTTAATTGATGATTATAGAAATGAACTTATAAGTAGTTCTATTTATGAAATAAACAGTAATTTGGATGAAATAATGACTTGGGCAACTTATGGGTGTTCAATTATGTGATGGTTAATAAAATAAAAGACATGAGCCTATTATCAATTTTTTGTTTATTTTGCTAAGGGGACTATATTTTTGAAGTCTATTGATGTATTTGGCCTTGTTATAAATATTGATACTTTATTTCAGATATTTGATGAATTTGTGAATGAAGTTGGGCTAGAAAATATAATTTAGTTCATTATTGACAATGATTCTGCTTACAAGGAAGATAAGAAAATATTGCAAAATCTTTTATTGGGCTCTTTGTGCTACACATTACATTGACCTGACGTTAGAAAATATAGTAGAACGGACCAAATTAATTTATAATCTTGTATAAGTCTTGAATTTGATAAGAAAGGATTTTTTTCAATGGTAAGAATTTGTGTCGTCCTCTTATTATAAGTTTTGCGACTAATTTTTTATCACTTTAGTTTTTTGTTTTCATGAAAAAAGAGCTAAGGCAAATGTGTACAAGTTAGTTGCATCTTAGTAAGCCAAGTATAATGTTGGAGTGGAGGTTTATAGAATTATACTTGAATATCATGAATTTTATTCTCAATGTCAATTTGTAATCCAAACTTCTGAGCTTTTAATGAGAGCACTTCGTCTAACTGATTGTGATAAAAAGGCAATAATGAGTTATTTTTATGATGCTATGGAGAGTGCGAAGGAAGCATACAAGGCCAATATGAAAAATATAATTTCGTTGTACATACCTTATCTTGAAATCACCAATGAGAGATGAGAAAGACAACTACACTCTATATTGCTTGCAACTGAAGCATTTTTGAATCCTAGTGTCTATTTTAGACCAAATTTGCAAACAAAGTTGGAATTAATATAAGAATATTATTAACTAGTACAATAATTGTTGCCCTGAGATTATGCAAGATCTCCTAAGCTCAAAAATGAAGGTTTATAAAAATGCTTCTAGTGGTTTTAGTATACACATTGTATTCGTTAAAAAGACAAACTTAATCCAGATATATATATTTTCACTTTTGTTACTTGTTGAAAATTAATCATCACTTTATTTTGTTTATAAGGTTAATTTTGTTGTCTTACAATTGCTTAAGGGGGAGGGGGCCAATTTGAAAATGGTGTTCTAGAATTGCAAGCATTTGTATATCGAATTCGGAGTCAATGTGTTAGTGCTAAAGGATATGAAAGGAATTAAAACACATTTGAATTCATCTATTCCAAGAAAAGGAATAGATTGAGATAGCAATTTGATCTTTGTTTGATATAATTTACAACTCCAAGAAAGGTACGTTATTATCATTATTAAATTGAATATATTTTTTGTAATTTAATTTTATTTGTTTACTAGGACTCTTAATAGAATAACTAGTTTTGTAGATTCAATTTACTTTTACCATATCAATCTTTTAGCGGATTGAGTTTATGAGAAATTGAGTTTGATACATGAGAGTAATTTAGAAGATAATCTTGGATGAGAAAGTATTCACATATTATTTGATGCAATAAATTTTAATATTAGTGATGATTTAATAGTGATAATTTTGTATCAAATGAGAATTGAGGTCAATAAGAATTGGGTAGATATTCAATTGAATGAAGTTACAGGTTTTCATTTCCTCTTTTCTTTTAATTTTACTTATATTTAATGCATATGTTAAATTCTATATATATTATATAAATATAAAAATTTTAACTATAATATTTTTGTTTCAAATTCTGCTCTTAGTTGGCTGTGTTCCTCGACATAAAATCATTAAACAATTATAGTCTCGAAACTTTATTATTCTTTTTATTTGATGTAATTATTCTTTGTTATATGATGAAATTATAACATTTTAAGTATTTTGTATTATCCTTAGTTTTATATTTGTATGATGATTAATTGCAGTCATTGATTATATGTGAAACATGTGTAAAGTAATATTAATAGAAATAAATAGATCATTTTTATTTTAAATTTCTATTATCATAATTTTTTAAGACAAGGTTGATATAAATTTATAAATTATATAGCATAATATTTTGAGGGACTATTTTGCAATTTTAAAGAACTTCAACGACTTTTATAATTTTTAAAAATTACCCAAATTAGTACTGTATCAAAAACAAATGTAGTTCCGGTACAAGTACAATATTCTTAACATTAAGTGCTTATCATATTTTCTATAAGTGCATATATTTTTTAGATAAAATGTTTCTTTCTGATTTAAATAAATTTAAAAAAATTGAAATTTGAATTTTCAAAGTAATGTTTAATTTTTCAATAAATCTTTTTTCTTAAACTTTTTAAAATAATGATAAAACACATGCTATTTAAATATTATACATGAACCAATAAAAAGTTTTTAATATAACAACATAATTAAATTCTTAAACTTCACTCGAATTGATTATATATAATAAACTATTGATTTGCATTAATTAAATTAATCCAAATCAAATCAAATTTAAATTAAATCTTCTTGTTAACAATATTTGATTACTTCACATGTAATGTTCACACCACTATTATTTTTTAAGAGAAATATAAAAAATTATAAAAATTTATAAATCACAAATTTGAAAACTTAAATATACTTCAAAGAAACCTTCAATATCTGTCTCCTACCATTTAGATGTTTAAAAAACATTAAAATTATATGTAAACTTGAACTTTAAAAGAGCTTTATCAATTTTGCAATAATATTTTTTTAAGTACTTTTCCTTCTGTTGATTATTTACATATTATATAATGATTAGTATTTTTTATATAATTATATTGTTTATATGTTGCAATGTTATTAAGGAGATATCCGCGCATTGTGTTAGGTAGTAAGCGTGTTGAAAATCCTATCAAGAAATTTGCAGAACTACGTTTATGTGAAAGGAAATAATATTCAAGGATTCAGCTATTAATTACAAACGATACAAGAAAAGTGCAACTGAAGCTCCCATTATAACGCCGATTTCTTTCCACACGTATACCCAGTGTTCAATAATAACAATAAGAAAAGAAAAAAGAAAAAGAAAAAGAGTACAACCAACCAGGATAGTATAAATGAATGACAAACAATTTCAGGTAAATTCTATCAGATACATTCTCCAATCCAGCACCACATAATAATACACATGGATCCCAAAAGATTGGTTGTCTAACCACGAATGGATGCTCTAGGAACAGTAGGTAAACCTAGTTCATCCTCAGCCTGTCAATCATCACGTTTCATGAGTAAGCAATGCAATGGAAAAGAACAAAATGGCCGGTAACCACAAATTTCAGATGCACAAGCAACACAACGTCAACCCACCGACAGACAATAAGCTCCTAAAAACTAAAACCTTCGTCGGCTGAAAGGTTTAACACATTTCCTCAACAAACATACAAATTTTAAAGCAGATCTTTATGATGATTGACGTGATTAAGATGAATGGCGTCATCTGATTGTTTGAATAATCAAACCAAAATATTTTCCACTAACCTGGGAAATCCCTAGGTACCCTTTCCTAACATGGTAGTCTTTTGGGAATTTTCATTGTTCTAACCAACTTCAGATGAATAGAATTAGATACAAGTTTTAACCATGAACAACAAGTTCTTCAGGTTTCTGAAGTTGAAAAGCAGCTTGCTCTTCATTTGCCAAAAATAAATCTTACATATTCATTATCAAGAGAAAATATTGGAGAAGCAACATCGAAGCAACACTACGATGGGAATTCTTGTATGCAGGTCTACGTGAGGTTTTCGGAATAATGCAAAGAAAGATATAACCACAGAAACACAGATTTCTTCATACCTATAGATGCACTTACGGGGCTATTGACAGACAAATTTTCATCTAATCACATATTATTAGGTAACTGAACAAATGTAAAACATTTAAACCAGACGTCAGATTTACCTGGACATTGGATCTCCCAGCGGGTTGTGCTGCATGTCCAGTGGGTGCTGCAGGCAAGTTGAGTTCTCCATCCAAATCAGGTTCTTTATCAGGCTGCAAATAAGAAGGCACACCATCCGCTTCAGTTTCAAAACCCATGTCTGCTTCAAGTGCATCAAGCTCTGCATCAAACATCCATCACAACAATGTTCAGATTCATACTAGCAAAAATGTTAGCATTTCAATCACTACGGTTTCTCCCATAGTCAGATATTTTTTCTTCAATTCAAACACATTATTGAACATTTATATTCTGAATGCTGTTTCATACATCCCAATTCCAAAATTACTGCATATGCCAGCACAAGCAAATTCTTCTCTAGAACTATTCTGTACTAAATGCACAAGTTCAGTACATGCTTAGCTAAAGAGTTATAAGAAGCTGAAGGTAAAACAAAAATCAAATTTCTTATATTATCAAAGACAATGATGCCAAGATTGGGCTTTAGTGCATACCACCCATGAGTTCATCCTCATCAATATCATCAGGAACATTGTAACTTCTGCCTAGGGTCTCTTGAACTTCATTACTCACATCCATTAGGTCCATCATCTCATCTTGCAAGTTCTACAAATTGTAGCATGAAAAGCTTAGCACTGACTTCTTAAGAAATTGTGAAGCCAGGAGTTGTCTCAAACTACCACTTACATCTATATCTTGGATCTTCACTGTTTTCATCATCCCTTTCAACTCTTTGTTGGCAGATTTCAAAGCTGACATCTGAAACAGCAAAATAGGACAACCAAAATTATAATTTGCACAATAGCCTCATAATCTTATATCTTCCTTCAGATTAAATTATTAAGAATAAATAGTTATCTAGACACCAATGACAAATTTATACACACAACTTAAGGACGTATTCCCTGGCAGCCACAAATGCTTCATTCCCTACCTCTTATGAGGTAGGCAGCAGGATCCAATCACAGTACAGAAAAAGCTCCCCGTGGACAACTTTGAACCATGGCCATTTGGGTGCTAACAAAAGAAATGAATACTGCAAGGTAAATATCAAATGGGGCGCCATAATCTCATCTGGTAGTTTATATATTGCAATTCCTAAACTACTAATCTCCCCCACCTCATGGTTAATAATAGTGTCAATTCATACAAATTAATTAGTTAAGAAATACGATCAGACGACTTTTGGGTCCTTCTAAGAGCCTAACTGAAAAATGGTATTGGCTCAAGGTCCACATAATTGATCATTGGCAGCATATTTAGTCGCATCAGTTCCTAAATGTGATTTGCAGTTTGCATGAAATTCGAAGAGTGTAAGCGAATTTGAAGCTGAAGGTCACATAAAACAATGATTATGGACCTTCAAATTCCTCAGGTTTGTTCCCCAGTTTTTGTCTTCTCTTTTTGTGTTTGGTCATCAAATGTGAAAGGAATGCAACAGATACAGTCATTATATTTGTAGTAAATAAATGGTACTGGTGCAGAATCACATGCAAAGGTACCAATACAATTAATACAGAAGAATTCATTCTTCACATAAGAGGACAATGGCGCAGCTTCTAACTCCATTGGTAGTTTAATAATTGATATAATCATACTAAAAGACCCATCATACTTGCTAAATATCTTCATATAAACTGTTACTTCAGTTCTCATTCAAGCACAGATTTATAATTTAAGGTCCTTCTAAACTACTTTTAGGAACTTAACATCCGAAAAGGCTGAAGAGTTTCAGAACATACAGTTTGTTGGGCATCTTTAATGCCCTCAGATGCAAATGCAACTTGATCAAGGTTGAACGTTTGGTTGTAAAGCATGTCACGTTGTCCTTCATACCTGACCAAGAAAATAAGGGTATGTCTCAGCAAACCAATTCACCCCTATACAAAGACACATACCATCAACCTAGTAAAAACTTCAGTCCACATTACACATCTTAATCTGCCCATTAACATTTAAGCATCATGCTCAAGGCAATAAGCAGCATATATAAGCATATATATGAATGATCAATCTCAATTAGTTAAACAGATAACAACTTTTGTTCTGATACTACTTTTTAATGAACCCTGGCACAAGAAAGACTAGAAGAAAATGTTTATATTGTTTACCAGTGTGATGCACTCTTGGAGAGGTAACAGTGATTTTTCAATCGATAATTGATATGTTCTACAAAGGTTTGCAAATAAGCTGTGGAGAGTTTAACCGAGTCTTGCTACATTCAAGCTTGATTCGTTTACATGTTTTAAAACCCAAGTTAATCTCAAGCTTTCTGATCGAGCCTAAATTTTCTATTTGGACGCATGGTTCATTTAAAATTTTCTGACGTTGAGAAAAGCTCAAGGATTTAACAAATCTAAACTTGATAATGGAAACCAAGTTAGCAAAGAAATTATAAAGTCAAAATAGACGAAAATTTCAGTTTGAATTACCAAGAATAGGCCAGATTATTTATTAAATATAGTTTTTAAAATTAATATATCATAAAGTTCTTCAATGAGAAAATAATCAATTCGTTCACAAGTTTTAACTAACAGGCCCATCCTTATTTAGGTTTGATTAATATATTAACGATCCTTAAATACAGGCTTTGCGATCATTTATTGCAGAAACAAGCATGAAGAAGCCATAAAAAAGTATATGCGTTGGTTTGAAATCTTACTACTTCTGCAGACGACTATGGGTAATCTACATATTTATGTGAATCTGAGAAACAAAAAATTGTCACCAAATTCTAGACAAGAAAGCATTACACCTAAACGTCTGTACCTGGATTTTAGGTTTGTTTCCAAAAGGATTTGATGCATCCAACCTTTATTTACACAATTTGATCCAATTTTAATGAATATTAAAAGAAGCAAGAAGCAAGAAGCCTTGTGAGCCTTAATGGGACAACAACTCAGCAGATATAAATGAGTAAAGAATTTCCCTTAATTCATTCAGGAAAAGGAAATACAAAAAATGAGTACGAACAATAAGTCAGTAACTGCTACATCAGATTCACCCAATAGAATATTTTCAAAAGTACATCTTATTTTACAAAATATAATTAAGGCCTAGAAATCCATCACAAGAGAAGATCCGTTCTGCCTTATGGATTGTCCTAAAATTATGCAATGATCATGTCCAATGATCTATAATATAAAGATGCAAATAGTCACAAAATAAATGGACCAAGTAAAAATGTTACATAAGAATGTAATATTGAACTCTTACATTCGCTTTTGTTTAAGAACTCTCATGGCTCTCGCCTTAAGGCCCTCTTGAGCAGGTCCAGGACGTGTTTTCTTGATCTGTTCTCTGTATCTGGCGAGCTCAGCATCAAGCTTTTTGATCTTATCATCAACAGATTCTCCTCTCTTATTTATCTGAAAGAAGAGATTAGCTTCAGTCACTAACCGATGATAGTAAGCTTTTCAATTATGGGGAGTATGCCAAGTAGTCAAATAAAACTGCAGAAAACAAGAAGTTTTTGATGTGATTAAGCAAAAATTTCCAGTCCTCGAAATGGTAGTTTGACAGCAGACAAAAAGTGAAAGGTAATGAAATCCAGATTACGTCAATAGCCTACCGATTACGAGAAATGTACAGCAGAAGCATTTTTTAATTTAAGATTTGAAATGAAAACCCTAGCAGAAACTTGCTAAGCAAATGAATATTCAACGAGTCGATTGAAACCCTAGCTGAATTATGCAAACTCAAGAAATTGGGGCCTGGATAGAAAAATCAAACCAAACAGATAAGTAAAGAAGAATAGGGAGAGAGACCCTGTCAGAGGCGTCTTGAATGGACGGAGGAGGATCTTTATTTTTCTTAGCGCCAAAGATTCTATTCATCTTGAGGCAGTAAGCTCCTTCTCCAAAAACCGCAGAAGGTGATTTCTTCGGAGAAAATACACATACACATACAATGCCCGACTGTTGGATAAACTGATTAGTCGCTATGTCATGCCGACTCGTAGTTTGTTTAGCACACGAAATGACCGCGTGGACTTTGACCTGATTGACAATTAATTGATTGCATTAGTTGTTAGTTAATTTTATTAGCTGGTAGTTGATTCTATTAGCTGTTTAATATCAGCTTATTTGATCACTGGATTGCATTAGCTACTTGTTAGAGATATATGGTAAAATTAGTTGTTTAATATTAACTTTTTATGTGTAAAATAATTTATGAAGATATGACTTAAAAAATAAGAATATGAATATTATATATTTTAGTATTTCGTTGAATATTCTTATAACTGACGAACAATATCAATTCAAAAGTTTTCACTAAATTATTAAACGTATTAGACTGATGGAGTTCCAACTGAGTTGAACCTCCCTTCACTCAAAAAATCAATCATTCAACAGAATTTTGAGAAACCCAGAAACAAATCTCTGTTGTTTCAACAAAAAACAAGACTACACAAAACTATACAAGAAAAAGAACGTCCAAAAACAAATCACAAGAATGGAGACGGAACTTAACCGATCTTGATGATCTTAAATATTCAAATTAATTAAACAAAGAGAGAGCTTTCACTACAGTGGGCACTAATCGGTGCTCGTATCCAACCTTATGAGGAACGTGATGGAAAACAAATCCTTAGAGGTGGCAAAGCGACATGATGAGGAGTTGCTGTCGTTGTAAAAGAAGGAGGTGTCTGTAAAGTAGCAATTAAATCGAGTCACCGAAGGGTTGAATATTGGGTATTCTCTGAGAAAGAAAGAAAAGAAAGAAAGAGAACACACCTGAACGAGATCGCTTTTGCCTTGTCTTTGGGTAAATTTGCGAGAAGAATAATCCCTTGGAGGAAGCTACAAAACAAACTGAAATAGTAGAAAAGCGTGAACGTAAAGAAAAGAGGGCAAAATCGACATCAAAATAAAAACTATCAACTGATTATGTTTAAACGCTCCTTCGAAAGAGCTTTTTCAAAATCAGCTAGTTGGGTTGAATCAGCCAACCCAACCAGCTCATAACCAAACAACTCAATCAACTTTTTTATAAAGTAAACCAGCTGATTTGAGTCAATCAGCTATTTTTTGGTACATGGAAAAAGAGCAGTCAACAACCAAACGAAACCTTTATCTCTCTTTTTTCGTGTGAACCGTACAATTTAGTATTTACCAACTCAAAAGAGAGGGGGTAGTTATGGACACTGTTGACCCTCTATATGTTGTCGACCCTCTATATATGTGCTTTCTTTCTTCCTTTCTTATATTTCTTATAGATCTATCTACATTTGTATGATGGAAAAAATCAAGGGTTCCTCATGTAGACTTTCCTTATGTGGTATCATCTACTTGTGAGATGAAGGAGTAGCTTTAATAGATTATTAAGGATCTTATATTATCGAAAATTTCATTAAAGAAGCAAACTGCTGAATGCTTCTTTATTTTTCATCGACCTTATAATACAACACATGGTGGATCCATCTACTATAAGAATCAGATGTATTTCTAGCATACTTTCATCCAATGACCAAGATACAAAGACAATCTCCTTAAAGGCCTTAGACATTTTCTAAAGGATCTAAACCATTTTCCTAAATATGCATCACCAGTTGTCTCTACCTTTATTGGACCTTACCTAGGAGAATTCGTTCCTGGAGAACCTCAGATGCCAGAATTTGACATCCTAGATAGCCTTATAGACTTGGGCCTAGACACTGCAGGATCATCTCAGACTCAAGCCTCCGCCTTTAAAGATACCCAAGATACAGATGATGATATTCTCATCATTGATGAAGAGGAGCTAAACAAATTTTTGCAAGATTTACGTATAGAGGAAATAATCCCTAGTAAAAGATGGAGAAAAATCAGTGATGATTGTGATAATACGAGTGGAGGAACTTTCCCATCGAATTTGCAATCGTGGCAAAAATCTATCCGATGTGGATGACGATCATGATTCCTTTTATTATCATTGTGAGTCCCTCTATTTGTTTAAGTATCTTTTGTGATGCAACTTTGTTCTTATCTATTTATTATGTGATGTGATGTTATTCTTATCTTAAATAGTTGATGTGACTTTATTCTTATTTAGAATAGTCGATATGATGTTTTTATTTATTTAAGGTGTGATGTGACAAACATATCCTGTAATATCTCGTTTTCATACTAAGGGTTAGAACCGTAGATTTTCGTAATTGAGAAATAACAATGAGATATTAGAAAAATGCATTTCATACTCATGCATAGTATTAGCATATATGCACGTGAATATTGATTTTTTGCACATGAAAATAATTGTACATGTATTCATAGACATTCCAGGTATAATTGATTTATCATTGAATTGTGAATATGATTTTGTTGAAAATTGTGGATTTTATATGTTAAAAATTGATTTGGAGAGTGCATTAATAATTTAGAATTTTTGGAGAATTTTAGAAAAATTTCTGAAGATTTGGATAATTTTGGACTATGAAAAATGCCAAGTGGCAAAACAATTGATACATAGCAGTAGAATTAAGAGTCAAATGACATTGAAAATTTTTATAAATGACTTTGGGATTTAATGACACATGTCATTGAAATTTGGAGACAATTGGAGTAGAAATTGGAGTTGATTGGACAAATTGAATGAGAAAACCTAAGTGAACCTCTAAGGAGATGACATGTGGCAAGTGAAAATGTCACTTGCCAAGCCATCTCTTAAAACCTTCGAATTGAAAGACTATGTTTAGTGTTTTGTCTTACTTCTCTTCTTCCCATTTTCGTGGCCTGCTTTTCTCCTTCTTCATGAATTGTGTTGTCAACCATCATTAGTGTTGAAACTTACTTCCATCTTTCAAATTTTTACCTCCATTTTATTGTTCCTTTCAATTACTACAAGAAAACCTACCCAAATCTACCCTAGAATGATGATGTCCGTAAGATACATGGGATAGCTAGGGTTGGTGTATTTTTGAGCTAAATCAAGTAAGTGATGCTTTAATCTTCATGGGTTAGTGTAAATCGGACTTTATGATGGGTAATTTGAGGTTTTGTTTTGAATATGAAATTCCTTGGGTAAATTCGTGGGTGTTTGATTTATAAAGAGATTTTTGTCAAAACAA
>JANZXR010000005.1:33597042-33613096 GCA_027575705.1 Erythroxylum echinodendron | reverse complement strand
TTTTTATTGGATGTTTTGATGTAATTATTATTTATTATATAATGAAAATTGAAATTGTAATATTTTAAATACTTTGTGTTGTTGTTAATTTTAGATTTGTATAATGATGACTGTCTTTTTTTCTTAAAAATTGTGGTTATTATTTATATGTGAAATATCTGAAAATTAATGTTATTTCATTTTAATTTTGATTATTATTTATTGTTATGATTTTTGGAGTCAGGTTTAAAAATATACGGTACAACTGTACAATATGGCAATGGACTATTTTGCAAATTTTAAAAAATTTAAGGATTATTTTATAAATTTAAAAATTACCCGAAACGGTACCTGGTATTGACCGGTACTGGTATAGTACCGTACTAAAATCTAATCCAATACTGAGTCCAATACGGTATTCGCAACATTGGGTTGATCAGTCCAAACATTGTTATAGGATTAAAAATATGAATTAAAGAAAAAATTACTCCCATCTATGTCAAATTTAATTTTTAACTTTTTTATAAAAAAGAAACAAAAAATGAAAAGATTACTAAATAACTAAAAAGAAAACAATTACGAACAAATATATACAAAACACCAATTAAAATCAATAACAAAACCTAAATACCACACTCCTCGGCAACAGCGCCAAATTGACAGGCGCGTCGTAACAGTAGTCAAAACAAAATAACTAGATTACTACTGTAGTAGTGGTGAGTCTAGGTCGATCCCACAGGGAGTATTTGGTTAGCTTATGAAATGAAATTAATTGAAGTTTAGGTAATGGGTGGTTTTTGGATTTAATAAGAAAATAAAATAAAATAAACCTAATAAGAACAAATTAAAGAAAACATGCAAAAAATTATAAAATTGGGGAATATGGTAGGATCCGGCTCTTTGGTTCAATCTCGGCCTACACCCTAATTAAGCATAATTCATTGATTTGTTGTTCTTTTATTTCTCTTAGCAATTATCAGTTGTAGATTAACAACAAGCTCTGTTAATCTCGATTTTTCCTTAAATCCTCGTTAATAGCGAAGTGCTCGTTAATTAACCATAGCTATCAGGAAAATTAGAAGCTCTCTAAGTTTATCCGGAAAGCTACCTTACGAATCAGAAAAACAGATCAATATAGATAATAATCACACAAGCTCTAATTATTTAACCTATGTTATGTTATCTATAATGATTTAGAATAATTAGTTACTACACATGAATCGAGAATACAATGATTACGTATTGCATTCGATTCTAGCAATGGATTTTCATAAGAAACAATTCAATAGAGCATTAACATTATCATCATTCAAATACGCAATCAATCCATACAAGATAACATAATCAATTTTTAATGAGAGAAAGAAATAACAAACAATAAAAATGATTAACTTGGGCAGTCGATGTCGATGTTGCCTTCGAACTGGTGTCAAGATGTGTAGCCCTCTGTGAGTCTATCCCAAGAAAATGCTTCAGCCCCCATTCAATGTCCTAGCTGAAACCCCCTAAATTATTTCTTCACTGTCGTGCCTCCCTCCTTTTTATCACAAGCTCTCTCCATTCTCTTCTTTTGTTTTTGCCTCCTCTCCACTATTCACTGATTTGACAAATTAATATATTTGGACCACCCTATTATTCACACTTCTTTTGCCGCAAGCTCCTCTTCTCTTCCCCAGCTACTATTTGTGATGTGACAATTCAACTTGTTAGACTATGTTACTATTCACTCCTCATGCTAGCTACTCTCTGTTTTTCCTCTTGCTTTGCTGCATTTTGTTTTTCTTCTTTGGCTGTGCATCGTCGTTCCTTCATCCTAGCTATTGCGTCCAAAGATAGCATTTCTCATTTGGCTATACGCTACTTTAGTGTGAAATGTCTACTTGCATCCGCAAACCATTCGCGCTACTATCGTTTTAATTATTGACCAAACGTTTGCATTTTGTTTCATTAGCAACTTTTTCGTTTTAATGTTTTCCTTGCTTGTCTAAATGTTGGCATTTTCTTCATGGATTGCTACCGTTTTTACTTCATTCCAGCTGCTGTGTTGTTTTATTTAGCAACTTCTTGGTTGTCTTCTTTTGTGTTTTCTTTCTTTTTTTCTTGTCTTTTAATTTTCTTCTTCTTGCTCCATGAAGACAAGTGAAAATTAATCCTCAAAAAATGGCCAAAATGTAGTTCTTTCAACTCACTTTAATTTCTTTGCTTCCAAATTGTACCTAAAATCATATATGAATTAAAGTGAGTATCTTAAGTATTTTCGTATCATTAATCGCTAAGTGTAAATAATTAAATGTATCAACAATTAAATACATATTATTGTCCAATTTTTGCTTTATTATCCTATCTTTGTCATACTACAACCGACACCTTTGCTGCCTTACTTTACCATTATTTTGCTGCTACTTGCTTGGCCACCTGCACTGTCGTTTTGCTTCTTCTGTATACATTAAATCTAAGCCCTTCACATGCAAATCCATACACCGTAAGTGTTAATTTCTAGCAGCCCTCTTCCATAGTTTTTATGCTTTATCCCATTCTTTTATGCTTTATCTTGTCATCTCTTGATCTAATCTTCCTATTCTTGCTCCAAGAAGACAAGTGAATATGGATATTCAAAAAACAACCCTAAACATAGTGATTTCAACTCACTTTAACTCCATCAGTTACGAATTATGCCTAAAACCACATATGAACTAAAGTGAGTGCCTTAAGGAATTTCATATCATTAATCACTAAGTGTAATAGAGTAAATGTATAATTAATTAAGAACATATCAGTTTATATACCCTTTTACCTGGGCATACTCAACCTTGGACTGATATTTTTATGAATTTTGTTATAGGTTTACTAAGGTCTCAAATTAATAAGGACAACATATTTGTTGTTGTTGATCAGTTTAGCAAAATGGCTCATTTTATTACATGTTCTAAAACCAATGATGCAACACATATTGCTGATTTGTTATTTAAAAAGGTTGTTCGATTGCATGGTTTGTCCAAGACAATGGTTAGTCATAAAGATGTTAAGTTTTTAAGTCATTGTTGGCACACTTTGTCGACTAAGTTAGGAACTAAACTCTTGTTTTCTATTATTGTACATCCCCAAATTGATGGGCAAACAGAAGTAGTTAATAGGAAACTTACTATATAGTTGCATACTATTATATATAAGAACTTAAAATGATGGGAAAAGTGTTTGCCACATATTGAGTTTGCCTATAATAGGTCTGTTCATTCTAGTAATTCCTTTTTACCTTTTGAAGTTGTTTATAGCTTTAATCCTTTAACTCCTTTAGATATTTTACCTTTGCCTACTGATGAACATATTAATCTTAATGTGAAGAAAAAGGAAGATTTTGTGAAGGATTTAAATGCTAAGGATAGGGCAAACATTGAAAGGGAAAATGCAAAAAATGAAAAACAAGTTAACAAGGAGCGTATAAATGTTATTTTTAAACCTAGAGAATGGGTATGGGTACACATAAGGAAGGAACGACTTCCTAGAAAAAGGAAGTTCAAATTGCATCCTAAAGGAGATGGACCTTTTCAAGTCTTGGAGAGGATCAATGAAAATGCCTACAAAATCGATTTGCCAAGAAACTATAGTAATGTTAGTACTATTTTTAATGTTACTGATTTATCTTTGTTTGATGTCGGTGATTCGAGGATGAATCCTTTCGAGGAGGGGTGGAATGATGGGGATCAAGATAGTAATCGAATGGTTCTAGATGATGTTAGTAAATTTTCTTGAGACCTATTGCAACGAATTAGAGGTCTAATGACTAGAAAAAGAACAAAACAAATGAAAGAAGCTTTGCAAGGATTAATCATGGACATGTAAGAAAACAAATTATTGAAGGCGTTAAGGCATTAACAAGATTAATTATTTATCTTCATGTGCAAGATGCTGGACAAGACTTAGTATATGGTGAAACAAGCTTGGAATCCAAGATACAAGGCTAATCATCAAGCTTGGGATTAAAGGTAGCCTAATCGGTGTAATTAAGATGCAATTAAAAAGTGGGTTGGTTATGTTACTTTAATTAAGCTGATAAGTGTAAATTGCATCTTGTTTTAAGGCATAGTTTGATATGTGTTTAGCTATTAATTCAACTATTTAGTATGCGCTTAGGTTACAATTGTGTTAGTTTGTTAATTATTTGTGTTTTAAGTGTTTTAGGGGTTAACACAAGCTTTTGAGCTTAAATATTATGTTTATGAGGTACCTTGATGTGTTTACTAGTGTTTTATGGTCAATATAAAAGAATGGAGGAGTTTCGGAAGACATTCAATCCGAAACAACAACCCATGATCGTGGCTTGATAGTTCACAATAGTGACAAAAAGGCCTGACATAGGCCACGGTTGTGGCCTACGTCAGGCAGATGCATAACCACTTTCAAACTTTGCGTTTCGAGGGATTTTTGGACCTTTCGAATCCTGAAAAAACCCTAGTTCAACCCTAAACACAAACGAACATAAATAGAACAAACGAACAGAAAGAGAGAGCTTTTTACATCAGCCAAGTTCTAAACCCTAGAGAGAACTTATCGAGAGATTGAGAAAGGATCAAAGGAAGAGAGACACAGAGAAGAAGCCACATGAAGCACTTCCCGGAACAAGAGGTTTCCCACTGTTTCTTTCTCTACCATTCTATTCCAATCGTATTTTCCAATTTATTTTCAATTTTATTGATGTATAGAATAGAGATAATTGTTAAGAATAAGATTTGTTGAAGTTGAGTTATGTCTATACTTACCTTCAGGATTTTGTCTTTGATATTAATGAAAGTTGATTGTTTATTTTTTTATTGAGTTATTGTGATTCAATTTTTTTTTCTTAATAATTAAGTAATAAACTAAGAGGGTGAACCAAGTGAAAATCATCAAATTTGGCTAACGATAGTTAGGTAGTTTGATAGATTAAGAATTAAATTAAACTAGTAAATTTGTGTAACGAGAGATCGTGCATAGGTTTTCAGTAGGTTATTGGATAAATTCATAACTAATTAAGGTTTTGGGTCAATTGGAAATCGAGAGATTAAAATTCCATAATCTAATTAAGGTTTATCAATTAAAGTTAAAGATTATAACTCGAGAGAGAGTAATCCACCCTAGGATCATCTAGACCTAATAATTCGGTAATTTCCTAATCAATTAAGTTTTCATTAAGGCTGGATTAAAATTAGAACCCCTTTTCTCTTAATTGGTAGTTGCTAGGTTGATTCTTGATTAGGTTGTGCAAATTGCTATCTTGTTTCTAATTTTTAAATGTAATTTTTGAGATTGATTTTTGATTGAATAATGTTCTACCTAATTGTTTATTTTAATTATTTTTGAATTTGAGTTAAGCCTTAGATCTTATGATTAAATTACTCCTCCTCGTGGGATCGATACCTTAGGTATTACGTGAACGACTCACACGCTTGCTGTATTATCAAGGTTAAAAATATTAAAACTTTATCATATAGAAAACTGCAATCAAGTTTTTGGCACAGTTGCCAAGAAGATGATTAGTTTAGTTCTTTAGTCTAAGGTCTCTTGTTTTTTAAATTTAAAAAAATTTTGGGGTATAAACTAGAGACACATCAAGATTTCTTAGAGTGAGAATGAGACATCTAAATAGTTAAATGCTAAAAAGAGATAAAAGAATGATCATAGAGGATGTATATTATAGGGAGCAAAGGACTCTTGCAAATTTCAGTGAGCCCCAATTTAGTTGGGGAAATCATCATCCTTATATAAACTTTTACACTCTGGGTGGCAGAAGCACCCAAATTTCTATTGGTGCAATAATGTAAGGACTCACTTAGGACATCAATACCTATTAAGAATTCAACAAGATGAGTCCAGTTTATGGGATTCTAAATTGGATAAGATCCTGGATAAGCTTATAGATATGGAAGAGGGCCAGAAGAGACTAGAAGAGAAAATTGAGCAAGTAACACAAAATCATACTGCTTCTATTCATAATTTGGAGATTCAAGTAAAACAGCTTTCCCGTAATTTTGTAAGAGAAGTGTGGAGGACTCTCTGAGAAATATGGAATTATATCAACAAGAGTAAGATAAGGCTATCACACTTAAGAATGGGGAAGAGCTAAAAATACCAGTGGAGCACCAAGTTGAACCCCACCTTATTGAATACCAAGAGATAAAGAAAGAGGATGAAGAAAAAAATGTCGACCTTCCTTTTTATTCACCGGTTCTTGATACACCATATGTGAACATTGAAAAATCTTTAGTAGATGTCCACAAAAAGCACCTTATCCTTCAGATTAATGATGACCAAGTGACATTCAACATGAATGATGTATTAAAGAATCTGAAGGAGAGTAGCTCATTGAAGATAATTGATGTGTTTGAATCTTCTGAAGAACAAAAGGAAGAAGAACAAATGACAATAGACATCAAGTTTGAAGAAGCTATGAAAGTCTCTGTTTGTGAAGCAGAAGAAGTAGAGGAGACGATGTTGATTACTGAAGAAAGAGAGAAACTCACCTTTTTATGGGACAAACTATTGGATTCGATGGAAGATTTAGGGAGTTTTGTTATTCTCTATTTCATTGACAGTTTCTTAGAAAAAATAACATTACTGAGCTTAACTAGTTTTCTCAACTTTATTTATATGAGGGCACAATATGGACGAGGTGAGAGTAATAATTCCTACTCTAACACTTACAACCTCAGGTGGAAGAACCATCCTAACTTCTCCTGGTCAAACAATAATGGAGGACAGTTCAGGCCTCAGGGACAATTGGGGTTCTAGCAAGATAAAGCAAGCTCGATGGAATCAAAATTGGATAAGATTTTGGACAAGATCAAGGGCATGGAGGAAGCACATAGGAGGCTCGAGAGCAAATTCGAGCAAGTTATAAACAACCATGCCTCATCATACAAAATTTAGAAGTCTAAGTAGGCCAATTCGTAGAAGCAATGTCTACTCGGAATGTTGGAACTTTTCCAAGCAACACTGAGTCTAATATGAAAGAATGGATCATGGAAATCAACAAGACCTAGGATAAGGAACCTGAGAAGGTAAAGGGAGGAAAAGATGAAGGAGAAAGTCAAGCAATTAAAGAAGACTTTTTAAGTGAGCCTGTGATCGAGTCACTTAAGGCAACTCGACGTGTATTTCTGTTCCCTATTGTGCAACAACAACAGTTATATGCAAAGAGGGCAACGAGGCAACTATAGGAGATTGGATCCAACAAGGTCGAGAAAGTGATGGAATAACTACGAACAGAGCTCAGATTAAATTAATCCATCAAAAAGAAGGTTCGGGAGCAAGTATCGGAAAAAGACCCCAACATCATGCTGAAGAAGGAGGACCTAGGGGACTTTTTCATTCCCTGTAACATCAATATAATCATCATAGGTAGGGCATTCGGGAATTTGGGTGCGAATATAAATATGATTCCCTACACTTTTAGTCTGAAGCTGGGGTTAAGAGAGTTAGTGCCCACTAAGTTTTTAGTAAAGACGGCCGATAAAACAATGCATAAATCAATGGGCATTATAAAGGATGTGCCAGTAAAAGTTGATACAATATATCTTCCCAACAGACTTCTATATAATGAACATTAGCAAAGATAGGGACACCCCGATAGTTCTTGGTTTACCATTCTTAGCCACTACATGTTCAATCATTGATGTCGATGAGGGCGAATTAACTCTACATATAGGAAAGGATAAATTGACCTTTAAGGTGGCTAGAAGAGAGTACGGATCTCCTTCACCTCCAGTGGATATCAAGGAACCTGAACCTTGAGGAGAATGGGAAGATATCGAGAATCCTGTGAATGCTTTCAGGAAGAAGTACTCGCGATGAAGAAGGTGAGGAAAAGAGAATTGTAAGGAACGTGGGACCTGTAGCATGGTAGCTCAAGTGCAAACTTTGCGATTAATGACTACGCTACCATTGTGACTTGGATTCAAACCATCGTGAGCTTAAAGGAGCATCGACTACTGACGTTAAAAGAAGCATTGATTTGGAGGCAACCTATAGAAATGTAGTTCTTTGATTGTTTTAGCTAGAACGTTTAAATTATATAGTCAGGATTAGTTTTTTGTTGTGAATAAAATAAAGAAGGAATAGGATTTTGAAATTAGTGGATGGCTTAAGCAAGCAAGTAAAGAGAGGTAAAGAGGGGTTACAAAAGAATTAAGAAGTGAAATTGGAAAGATTAGAAAAAAACAAAGGAAGGAAAAATCAAGAAGGGGTGGAAACGTAATTTTTAATGAAATTTTTACCATTTTACCCTTTTAACCACCTATATATCAGTTCTAACTTCACTTTTACTTTTACTTTTACTTTCACTTTATCTCTCTAGAAGTAAAGCCACAAAAGCTCTCACTTCTCTCTAAAATTTTTTCAACCTAACAATTTTCTTTCACTTTCTACCCAATTATACTATGCATTAAACAATCAGCCCGACGGGAGCCATATAGATGACAGCAAGTTGTGGGACGTGGACGAAGAAACTAAGCAGCAGACTTTGGTGCACCCTTCCTAATTTACACAGAGGAGGAAGTTACACGTTTCCGATCCCTTTGTTCTAAACAAATTGTAGTTCCTAAGTACTTTAATTTTGGCACACTCGACAGGCTAGAGTTGCGTGAGCGAGTAGAAAACCTAGCCGGAAGGGTCCAGTGGGCCCAGTTCATACGATTTCAATTTCCTATTTATCAAGAACTTACACTAGAATTTTTCACTTCACTGACATATGACCCCACGAATCCAAAAGAATTATGGTTTAGGTTGGGAGAATGAGCCTATGAATTAAATATAGAAATCATGTGCGAGATGTGTGGATTCGCCGAATCCTCCATCATCGATCATCATTAAGAATTTTGTCCTTCTCAATACTAGCATAAGCTTACTGGAATTGAGCAATTTCATGCCAAGAATGCTTATAATAACATTATAAGGTCCCACAAACAATTATTGTTGCATAAATTTATATGTTAGCTAGTTTTCGATAAAACCGAAACCAACAATTGTTCCACAAAGAAACTTTTTATGTTGTGATGAATGAACCATAGTATTCCAATCTGCACATCCACACATGTGTTGAATGCCATTGTTGTGACCCCACGCAAGAGGAGCAACAATATAGGAATGGGGTACATAGTGTCCGCCATTACAGAATATTTTGGCGTCGATTATAGTCAGTTAACTGTCCACTTAGCTGAATTTGTAAACCATCCCCACTTATAGCTAGCTGAGATCCTTTATTCACACAACATGGAACTTAGGGAAATCAGTGAAAAGACATAGGTCAAAATCGTGGCAAGTTAGGCAAGTTCGAGCTCAGTGCCACCTGGGCAAGCGGAGGAGGACTCTACTAGTGAAGAGTCCGAGGAAGAGGAAGAAGAACATGGCTATAAGGAGGTTTTGGATGCAATCTCCAAAACTAACAAAACACTAGCAGAAAACACCAGAATGGTGAAGGAGATGGCCCGAACACAAAGACGCCAGAGCCAGGATATCCATCGAATCCACAGATATTTCGAGGCTCAGGGTTTTCAATAGCCACCTCTGACACCATCACCACGTCAATCTCCATAGGATTTGTGTCTAACCCATTTATTTTTCTTTTTCAAATTAGCCTTCAGTTCTAATTTTTATGTTATTTTATTTTATTTTATTTTATTTTCTATCTACTTTAATTTCTATTTTTTCTTATCTTTTATGTGCTTGTGTGTTCCCTTCTCACATTGAGGACAATGTGTTGTTCAAGTGTAGGAAGGGTTATATATTTTTCTTTTGAATATGATTTTGCATATTGTATGATAGTTATTAGGTTGCATTTTGTGAACTGTATGAATGTGTCAATGGCTTAGATGGAGTGAAATTTATTTAATTTTGAAAATAGTCTATTAGGATGTAAATAATCATTAGCTTAAAAAATTAGTGAAATAGGAGTCTTTGGATAAATATACAGCTTAATTAAAATTTAGTGTAAATGTATCACCTTATAGGTTGTCACATTCATTCATAATTAGAGACCTTTTAACTTAAGTAACTTAACTAGTATTTTTCATAGTAATGAGTAGCTTAAACAAAAAGTATTTTTTGTTAAGTAAATCACTATTATGTTTGCCTTTGGGTTATGAATAGAGCTAGTAGTTAGTTGAAAACATGATATAGCTGAGTAACTGGATCGACACGCATAACAAATGTGTGCCTTCGCATCAAAAAGCTATAATGAGATTTTAACCAAGCGTTTTAATAAAAACATGACTTAGTTGATTAACCGGATCAACATTCATTACCAATGTCTACCTCATCATAAAAAGATTAGCCTATGTTTAAGAATATTAAAAAAAGGAGTGTTTCCTTAATAAAACCTACCGAACTTGTAATAAGCTTGACTTTTCATGAAAATATACTTAGGAACAGTTATAGAGTATGAAGGACCAATTTTTAAAAAGGTAAATAAATTAACACTTAGATCTCGATTAAATTGTATATTTAGTTTAAAGCCCCTAGATATAGATTTTGCATATTAATGATTAGATATAACTTGTATGATTGTGTTTAAGATTAAATTTATTTCATGAAGTCGAAGTCATTGCCTTATTATTTCATTATGTATTGTGTGTTTGTTGTTTTGTTTGCTTGACGCAAACTTTTAAGTCTGCTGATGTTGAAAGTTGTTATTTGCATAATGTTTTAAGGTTCAATTTGTTAGGTATTTAGTGTTAATTTGAGTGCTTAGTGTGTATTTATGTTTTAATTGTGTTAGTTTATGTGTTTAAGTGTTTTTTATGGGTTAGTATGAATCTTTAAGCTTAAATGTTATATTTTTGAGGTACTTTGATGTGTTTGTTAATGTTTTAGGGTAAACGGCGAAGAACGGAGAAGTTTTGAAGAGTTTTGGGCCAAAAACATAGCCCACAATCATGGCACAATAGGCCATGATCGTGACAGAAAGAAGCAGGTTGACAAGACCCAGGCCACGATCATGCACTTTGGGCCACAATCTCGCCAGCTGCAATTGTGACCTGCATCGGGCTGATACGGAAACTCAAGTTTCGTAAGACTTTTCAGACCGTTTCAACCCAAATCAACCCTAGGGCTTCCAAAGTATAAATATAACATTAAAGGATAGATGAAGCAGCATGGGAAGAGCCTTTTGCATTAGCCAAATTTCCAAACCCTAGAGAGTTTATTGAGAGATTAAGGAAGGAGACGAAGGAAGAGAGACACAAAGAAGAAGCTTGACATGAAGTACTTCCTATAACATGAGGTTTCCTGCCTTCGCTGACTCCACTGTCTCCGCTATTCCATTCCCGATGTATTTTCTGGTTATTTCAATTTTATTGATTTATAAAGTTAAGATAGTTATTGAGAATAGGTTGTGTTGAATGTTAAGTTTTTATCTATACTCACCTTTGGGATTTTTGTCTTGATATTAATGAAATTCAATTTATTATGTTTGTATTGAATTATTTGTGATTCAATTTCTGTTCTTAATAATTCAGAAATCAACTGAGAGGGTGAATCGAGTGAATATCATCAAATTGGGATAATAAGAGTTAGGTAGTTCGATAGATAAAAAATTGAATCAAACCGTTAATTTTGTATAGCGAGAGATCGTGCATAGGTTTTCGGTAGGTTTTTAGACAATTTCATAACTAATTTAAGTTTTGGGTCAATTGTGAATTGAGAGATAAAGATTATAACTCGAGAGAGAGTAATCCACCCTAGGACTATCTTGACCCAGTAATTCGATAATTGCATAATTAATTAGATTTTCGTTAAGGTCAGATAAAACCCCCTTTCTCTCAATTAGTAATTCCTAGGTTGATTTTCGGTTGGGTTGTGCAAACTACTATCCTATTTATATTTCTGAATTTTAATTCTCGTAATTGATTGTTTGATTGATTAATTTTCTTCATTAGTTGTTTATTTTGAATTGTTACGATTTAGTTCAGCCTTAGATTTTAGGATTAGATTAACTCTCTTCGTGGGATCGATACATTAGGTACTATGTGAATGACCTTTGCGCTTGCAGAAATATCGAGGTTAAAAATATTAAAACTTTTTCATAGCGTAACACCCCGATCACTCATAAGTTTTAAAGGATTAAAGTCAAACTAATGATCATAAATTAGCATGTTTAGTAGTTAGGTTTAAATTATTGCATAGTTAGATTTGTTTTAAATTTCAAAATAAGTTCTTAGTAATTTGGAATGTTTTAGAGTTCTAACTCTCTTACTCTTTTTTGAAGCAAGTATAAGATAGGGCAATAATCATGGGCATTAAGCACAAGTGATCTCTACCTCCATCACCATCAGTACCTCAGTCCACATGACGGTTTCGTGTTCTATTTCATTTTTGTTAGTATTTTCTTCTTATGTTTTTTTATATATTGTGTTTATTTCCCCCGAGTGTACTTATGTACCCTTCTCACATTGAGGACAATGTGTTGTTTAAGTGTGGGGAGGGTTATGTGTTTTTATCTTAAGTGTAAATTTTGCATTTTGTACGATAGTTTGTTTAGGTTGCATAATGTGAATTGTGTGAATGCGTCAACGACTAGAGCTTAACGGGATAGATTTAGCCTTAAACATAGCTTTTTAGGTTATGAAGATTTATTAGCTTGTGAAAATAGTGACCTAAGTTACTTAGGGCCAAATATGCTGGTTAATTAGGATATGATGCTAGTCCATTCACCCTAGGAATTTTCCATACTCATTTATAATTTTAGGCCAATCAAATAAGTGGCATTATTAGTACATTTTCAGAAGAATGATTAGCTAACGCAATAAGGTAGGAAAAAATTAAAAAAAAAGATTTGTATAATTTTTAACTAAAATAACTGTTCCACTGGCCTTTTCATTATGAATAGGCTAGTAGCCAATTGAGAATGTGATGTAGCTAAGTAATCGGATCGACACGCATCACAAATGTGTGCCTTCATGTAAAAAGGCTATAATGACATCCCAACCATGCAGCTTAATAAAAACATTACTTAGTTGAGTAACTGGATCGACATTTATCACAAATGTTTGTCTCCTGGTAAAAGACTAGGTTCATGTCCTTAAAGACAAATCAACAAAATAATGTTTTGGAATTAAAACCTACCAAACTTATTAGTAACTTGGTTTTTCATGAAAATGTATTAAGGAATAGCTACATTTTGTTTTAACTAAATCATTATCAATGTGTGTGTGCAAGTCATAGGGGTGAATAAACTCAACATTAAAATTTTGATTAGTTTGTATATTGAGTCTAAGGTGCTTAGACACGTATTTCGCATGTTAATAATTTGCAACAACTTCAATGATTATGCTTAGGGTTAAATTACTTCGTAAAGTTGAAGTCGTTGCCTTATTTGTTGCATTGTGTGTTTTGTAATTTGCATTGTTTGCTTGAGGACAAGCAAATGTTTAAGTGTGGGGATGTTGATAAGTATAAATGGAATCTTGTTTTAAGGCATAGTTTGATATGTGTTTAGTTATTAATTCAATCATTTAGTATATGTTTAGGTCAGAATTGTGTCAGTTTGTTAATTATTTGTGTTTTAAATGTTTTAGGGGTTAGTACAAATTTTTGAGCTTAAATATTATGTTTATGAGGTACCTTTATGCGTTTGCTACTGTTTCAAATATTGAAGAATGGAGGAGTTTCGAAAGACATTTGTGCTGAAACAACAGCCTATGAAAATGTCCTACATCGGGTAAATGTGCAACCACTTCTAAACTTCACGTTTTGAGGGATTTTGTAGACAATTCAGACCTTGGAAAAACGTTAGTTCAACCTTAAATACAAACGAACATAAATAGATCAACAAGAATAGAAAGAGAGAGCTTTTTGCATAAGCCAAATTCCAAACCCTAGAGAGAGCTTATCCAGAGATTGAGAAAGGATCGAAGCAAGAGAGACATGGGAAGAAGTCATGCGAAGTACTTCCCAGAACAGGAGGTTTCCTGTCGTTGTTATGTCCGCCATTCCGTTCCAATCGTATTTTCCAATTTATTTTCAATTTACTAATGTATAGAATTGAGATAATTGTTGAAAATAGGATTTGTTGAATGTTAAGTTATGTCTATACTCACCTTCGGGATTTTGTCTTTAATATTAATGAAAGTTGATTGTTTGTGTTTTTATTGAGTTATTGTGATTCAATTTCAATTCTTAATAATTCATTAATAAACTAAAATGGTGAACCGAGTGAAAATCATCAAATTGGGCTAATAAGAGTTAGGTAGTTTGATAGATTAAGAATTGAATCAAACAGGTAAATTTGTGTAACGAGAGATCGTGCATAGGTTTTCGGTAGGTTATTGGACAAATTCATAACTAATTAAGCATTTGGGTCAATTGGGAATCGAGAGATTACAATTCCATAATCTAATTAGGGTTTATAAATTAGGGTTAAAGATTATAACTCGAGAGAAAGTAATCTACCTAGGATCGTCTAGACCCAGTAATTCAGTAATTTCCTAATCAATTAGGTTTCCATTAAGGTTGGATTAAAACCCCATTTCTCTCAATTTGTAGTTCCTAGGTTGATTCTTGATTGGGTTGTGCAAATTGCTATCTTGTTTATAATTTATGAATTTAATTCTTGAGATTGATTTTTGATTGAATAATTTTCCACTTAGTTGTTTATTTTAATTATTTACGAATTTAAGTTAAGCCTTAGATTTTAGGATTAAATTACTCCTCCTTGTGGTATCGATACCTTAGGTATTACATAAATGACTGGTACGCTTGCAGTATTAGTGAGGTTAAAAATATTAAAACTTTATTATATAGAAACCTGCAATCATAAGCCAAAATTTACATTTTTAAGTGAATAGGGCCTTATTAAGACTTGTTCCTTAACAATTCCATTCATATCTTGATAAATCAGAATGCTTCCTTAATTTAAGCGATATCCACATTCAAGATTGATTTATTTCTTTAAATTAAGGATTCTCTTTCTTATTTAGGTCTTTCCTACTTAGGTATGAAATAGGAATAGGTAAGAAAACCCTTTCCTTATAGGATTATGATATTATGATGCCTATTTAAAGGGTCATCTGATGTATTACGATATCATCATCACCATTAATAAAAATTGAGTTATTTTCCAACAAGCTTCGCTCATTCTTTTATGTTCATAGTGGAATATAATTTTAACTTATCAAGGGAGTGATCAACCTTTGTGGCATCTTAGATTGGGGATTTAAGGACTTAACTTCTTTAAGGTTCTAATCTAATAGTTCGACTTGTTTTCTAGGATTCTGGGCATATATAACAAATGGATCAAAAGTTCTTAAGATAGGTCGCCTAGTGGGTTTGTATCAGCCAGTATATATGCAAATTGTTGAGAATAGAGATAATCGATTGCAATATATCTCTATAAGACAAAAACTTGTTGCTCCAGTTTGAAATTCTCCTATAAATGGTGTCAATAAGTGGGCATTCCACTTCCCTTTGTTTCCCTGTGGAGAACGGAACTCCCAAGTATGTAAAAGGTATTTGCTGGATAGTGAGTCCCAAGTCATTTATTAGAATTGATGAGTCTTCTCTATTATGCTTAGACAGATAAGCAGAACTCTTCATTGGATTAAACTTTAAGCATAAAATTTGTTTAAACATTTGCAGAGGTCTTAAAAGAACCCCAGTTGAAGTAGGTTCATTAACACTGAGCATAAGTAATTCATTAGTAAATGATAAATAGGTAATATTGATATCAACATATTGATAGTGATACTTAAAGCCTTGATTCTCAACTATGCATAGTTGAATCATTCTATAGAGGACTTCCATAGTCATAGAAAAGAGGTGGGGAGATAGGGGATCTCCCTACCTTAACCCCTTTGAAGCTTTGAAGAGTTGAGTAGGCTTACAATTCTCTAAAACAGAATAAGTGACATAAGTGATGCAAGCTTAGATCCGCTTGATGAATTTCCTAAGATAACTAAATTCATAGAATGAGTTGATAATGTAACATCCCCTCACCAATTGCCATGAATAGGAGTGTATAAATGTATAGTGATATATGCATGCATTCATATATGCACATGCATAGTAAATAAGTGAATTTTGCACATGGAATGTTTGTACATGCATACAT
>JANZXR010000005.1:33576266-33596942 GCA_027575705.1 Erythroxylum echinodendron | reverse complement strand
ATGCTTACTAAAAGATTCGGGGCCTAACAAAGAATAACATAATGTTTTTCCTAATTGCTTTAGGGTGATAAATTTTATATTGATTTACTCAATAGCTTCATATTAGATCACTATATTCAAATACTACTAATTGATCTACGATAACTAGAGCAGCAATAAATAGAACATACACTAATAATATCAAAATATTTTAATTTTCATATGAGATATTTTAATAATATCAAATCTAATAAAATTTAATGATGCCAATTTGTATTTTTTTGGATAATGTTAATACAATAGTTGTTGGGCCTTTTCATATCTCTATAAATAATAGGTACCATAACAAAAATTTTGATATCCAATACAAAGACTATAGGAATTGAACTAGTCCTAATGCAACTATAAAACACTATAAAGATGGAATAGAGCTAGTTTTAATCTAACTAAAAAATTAGTACACAATTAGAAAACTATATCAAACATGTTTTGGTTTTATAATTAATTAATCTATATCCAATTACAATAAAATAAATTCTATTTATAAAGAAACCTTAAGCATAATATTAGCCCTAACTTAATGGGTCATTGCCTCAAACTCGTCTTGAACTCCATATCTTATAATTATTTTAGTAGGCACATGTGATAGACATCCTAATTGGTTAGTCATGCTTCCTTGATTCCTCCACTCCTAAAAAAGATTCATCCTTGAATCTTCTACTTTATGCAGAAGGTGAAATTAAAGAACTCCATAATAATATCTTATTCTCTATGGTTCTCTTTTGCTTCTTATATCCTTTTTCTTCCTTTAGCTTTCTTTTATATTGTTTAACATGTCCTCTACTATTCCTAAAACTAATACCATCCTCTCAATTGTTCTTCTTTCTTTCCCTCTTACTGCTGTCACATCTCTATTATCATTTTTGCCTATATTTTTAGTTATCTTTCAAGTTTCCCTCCTCCCTTTTGGCTGGAGGTTATCCTCTTCCTAGTTACCTTACTCTCAGTAACCCGCATTACCTTGCTTCTTCTCCTTTCTCTTCTTCTTTTTTAGTCCTCCCCCTCCTCTTTTCCCTATACCTAAAAAAAGCTTTTACTTTTAGTTAAAGCCATTATAGTCTTTTTGTGATCTTTTCTATTACCTGCCTATGCTTTGTTACCATTTTTGGTAACTGTAATTTTAAAGGATGCATACTTTTAGTCCCTAATCCTTTCCCTCTATCATGCCTACAAACTCCCAAAAACCAGACATCCTCAATATGAAGTCTTGTCTACTCTTTCCCTTAACATCTGAGCTATATCCTATCCCTCATGTCCTTCCTTCCCCCTCTAACCCAAACCTAAACCCAGGGAAGGTAGGGAAAATGAACTAGGAGTTGAAGCAAGAAGTTAGAGATAGTCTATATTCCAAACTAGAATTTTGGCTCCCAACTCAAGAAGGTGATAGATCCTTGGTGTACTCAAATGTAGAAAGGTTGAAAGAAGGTGTAAAACTCTGGAACTTTATGGTGGCTAATCTCTTCATTAACAAACACCACTCCTTTCTAGTCATCTAGTCATAAGTTTTCAAACATTAGAGATCCAAATGTCTGGTGGAAATGCTCCTTTTATAAGATAACATTTTTATTCAAGTTCACTAATGAAATTGAAACTAAGAAGGCTATGGAGGAAGGACCTTACCTTGTTGTTGATAATCTCATTTTCCTATAAGTTTGGAAAGTATGTATTAATATGGATAGAATAAAGAACACAAGTACCTCATTTATGGATCAATATGCACCATGTTCTTTTAGAATATTGGTCTACTAATGGTTTAAATATGCTTAAAGCTATATTAGGAGAAATTTGTGCATGGATGAAATTACAATAAAAAGGAGAAGGATTGGCTATGCAAGAGTTTCTGTTCGTGAAACCATAGATAGAGAACTTCCTAATTCTATTCCTCTAATGAGGCTAGGGGAGAATGATACATTTGGTGAGGATACAATAATAGAACCTATCAATGGAGATCCATCATAGGACAAAAAGCCAAAATAAGAAACCTACTAGGAAGAGATGCATAAAAGGTTATTACATCTCCATTAATGGTGTCTTGCATAGTATGTTCAGAGGACAACAAGGATTGAGACAAGATGATCCTATGTCCCCTACTTTGTTCATTTTGTGTTTGGAGTACTTTTCTAGGTTGCTGAAGATGAGAACCTCAAATTCTCATTTTAACTACCACGCAAAGTGTGATAAACTTCGTATTACACATATTGCTTTTGTTGATGATCTTATAATGTTCTTAAGAGGAGTTTTTATATCTATTAAAATTCTTGTGGATGTTCTTAGAGATTTGGAAGGGGTGTCGGGGATGAAGGTTAGCCCTTCCAAATGTGATATGTATCTTGTAGGAGTATATGGTAGAGAGCAGGATGATATTATGGAGTTGGTTGATTTTCCATTAGGATCATTTCCGGTTTGTTATTTAGGCATTCCGTTGGCTCCGTTGAAAGTTTCAGTGGATCAATTCTCTTCCCTAATTGAGACTATTGAGGGTTACATAAATAATTGGAATGCTAAAACTCTTTCTCATACTGGACGTTTGCGTTGATTAGGGAGGTAATATAAGGAGTACAGTCATTCTGGCTCCAAGCGTTTCCTATACCTATTACCATCTTGGAGAGCATCACTTCTATTTGCAGGTTGTTCTTGTGGGGTAGGAAACATTATAAGGTGGCTTGGGATGATATTTTCTTGTCAATGGAAGAAGGATGCTTGGGTTTGAAGAATTGTAGAGTTTGGAATGCTGCATTATTAGCAAAGGTTGTATGGTATATTCACTCCAAAGTTGATGCTCTTTAGGTTTGTTGGATAAATAAGGTCTATTTATAGGGGAAATCTATTTAGGAGTGGGAACCTCTAAATAAAGATTCACTATTAATGAAGATGTTCGCTTTTATTAGAAATTCTTTTGTGGAGAAACTTGGTGGACGGGAAAATTTGGTGTGGACACTTCAAAAGATGTGCATTAATGGAGGACATTCTTCAAAGAAGGTGTACGAGTTATTAGTGTATGAGTTATTCCATGTAAAGTAGACAAAAAGACCATGGATGCGTTTCATTTGGAAGAAGTACATTCCTCCTAAGTTTTCCTTTATTAATTGGCTTCGTTTTCGTAATAGATTGCCAATAAAAGATAATTTGATGTTTCTAGACTTTGATAGAACATGTAGTTTATATGGAGCTGAGCAGGAGATGGTGGCCCATTTGTTCTTTAGATGTTCTTTTTAAGGTATAGTTTAGGATACAGTTCGAGGATGGCTTGGATTAGCGCGAGGGATGTCTACATTGCCTAGTGCTATAAAATGGACCTGTAAAGACTACACTGGAGCATGCTTAAGAAGCAAGGCTACAAGACTGGCATATTGTTGCACCATCTACACTTTGTGGAAGACAAGGAATGCTATTCAATTAGAATATGCTTCTTTTACATGCTTTGATGTAGTATTTAAGATTAAGTCTATGATTTATAAGATTTTGTATAAAATTTATCCTAAAACTTTGATCACTTTTTGATGTAATTATTGTGGTTGACTGCTTTGATTTTTTGATTTAGGTCTTTTGGTTAGGGTATGCCCCAATGACCTTGTACAAAACATTTTTGGATTAATACAAATTTACCTTTCATAAAAAAGGTTATTACAATGCACTGATGAGTATTAATGATTGTGTGGAAGAAACACAATCACGAAATTCATAAAGGGAAGCATCTGGTATAAACAACCTTACAAAAGTAATGGTAGGGGATAATACTTCTGCAAGAAAAGAAAAGCATGTGGAAGTTGTGTGATCTCAAACAGACTTGGCAAGAGAAGATACAAAGGTTTATTCAAATGATTGAAACTTGACTGGAAAATAAGTAGCTACTGAACCAGTAGGTAGACCATCTATAATAAATGCTAAAAATAAAAACTAAGTAGATGTAGTCCCCAAAAGGTTCCCAAGGAAGATAATAATATGATAACAACATAAGTAGACGTAGTCCCCAGAAGGTTCCCAAAGAAGATAATAGGGTGATTAAGGTCTAATATAAGGACTTATCTTCCCCCAACCCCAATCTGACGAGGATGGGTTTAGGAGTGGTTGAAAGAGAATATATAGGAAATGAGGTTCCAAGGGACCTAAAATTTCTTCCCTTTAGCATGTCAATTGTGGGAATTAACTTCCCTAACAAAGGATTAGTCTTTAAGAATTTTTTAAAAGGAATTAATCCAACCATAATAGGGTTGTTATTCTATCAAGTGATCAATTGATCCATGTAACTATTTTCCTTTTATAAGAAAACAAGTTCATAAATACTACTTTTGTTTATGGGTCCAATTACTCCTTCCAATGGAAATATTTATTAGACAACCTAATCTCTACCTATAGAAATACCATTGGTCTTTAGCTTATAATTAGGTTTTTCAATAGCATCTTATTCATATTAAAGGTTAAAGATAATGCCTATCAACGAAACTTCTCAAGTGATTTCAAGGAATGTGTTGGAATAATTAAAGTTGCAAACCTAAAGGCTAAAAGGTTCTTCTACACTTAGAGAAATAAGTAATGATCTAAATGGCATATTTGTAAAGGCTTGATAAAGCTATGTGTAATAAGGAGTGTTTGTTGGAATTCCCTAAAAGTAAAGTGGTTTTTAGAGACCCCTTTAGTTCAAATCATGTGCCCATTATAATCTAGAATCTTTCTGATAAATAAAAGAAGGGAGCCTCTTCCAACTGAACAAATTCCTACTCACGAGGAAGGGTTTAAAGGGGCAATAAGAAAGGGAATATCAACTAAAATCAAGGGCCAAAAGATGTTTATATGTACCTAGAAGTTAAAGTAACTAAAAAAAGAACTTAAGAAACTCAATTTTAGAAGAATCTTAAACACTAACAAGCTACTAAAGGAGGCATTAAGAAGTTGTACTATATCGAAAGAGCTTTATATTAGTACTATAGGGACCTTAACTTAATTCAGTGAGAAAAATTAGCACCAAATGATTATCTAATTGAGGAAAGTTTGGAATTATTTAAGAAAGGAAAAGATCCTAATCTTTATATGCTTAGTCCCTAAGTGCAATAATCTAGAAAAGTAGGGGATTTTATACCAATTGCTTGTCGTAATTTCATCTACAAGGTCATCTTAAAGTTACTAGAAAATAGGCTAAAGTCAACTCTAAAATTAGTGATAAGTGACCCTTAAGGTGCTTTCCTTGAATATAGACTTATGGATTACCCATGGGTTGTTAAAGGGGTATATTAGGAAGAAAGCCCCAAAATTGTATCTTGAAAGTTGATTTCCATAAAGCCTATGAAATTATTAGTTGGGATTTCATCCTACAATTATCGGAGGACTTTGGCTTCTTTGACAACTTCAAACATTGGCCAAAACATTGTATTATTTATGCATCCTTTAATTAGTTGATAAATGGCGATCCTACTAAGATGTTCAAAGAAGGTAGAAGGGTAAGGCAAAGACCCGATATCCATATACATTTTAATACTACATATGAAATCTCTAAACATGTTAAGTAAGCACTCCATTAAGATGGAAACATCACAGTAGATGTAGCAAAATGGGATTGTTTAGTCTAAAATTTATTGATGATATTCTACTATTTTCTAAGGCCAATGAGGATTCTATAAACATCCTTATGAAAGCTTTACTCAAAATGATGCATCATAATCCAAAGCATGATCGTGCCAAAGGCTTCATACCCATGCAACTAACATGCACGATCACATATTTTATTCTTTAAGTCCATATTTTCTTCAAATTTTCTTGTTTCCACTCATTAATAAACATATTAAATCAACCTTTGAAACATAATATCAAGATCAAATCCTTTCTTTAAAATGATCAAACAATGAAAGCACATAAAAAAACTGACAAGAACACAATTCTAATCTTAAACACATTATTATAATTTAAAAAACACTTAAACATTTAGAAAACATACTATAATATAAACCTATCAACAACCCCACACTTAAATCTTTGCTTGTCCCCAAGTAAAACTAAAACTACAAAACAAACAAAACACACAAACATATAAACAAACAATTATGAACCAATGCAATAATGGTATAATGACATTAAATCTCATATAATTAACTTAAACTCATACATCAACCACTTAAAAAGTGTGAACACACTAACTTAATCCATTCATGTTTAAGTTCTTTGATTTGAATATCAAAATATCAAAACTCTATTCATGCACTTATGGCAATTGTAAGCATGCACTTATTATTATTGATCAATTAAAAGGGTACACTATCACTAAGTAACATTTCCTGAAAAATCTTACTATTTTTTAATTTTATTACAAGCATCATTTTTTTATATTTTCTTTAATGATAACCTAGTCTTTTAATGTGAAGGTAAACACCTTGTTGTGAATGTCCCCTGGTTACTTAATTAGGTTATGCTTTTCATTTAGCTTAGTTGGAGTGTCATTTTAGCCTTTTGAAGTGAAATCGTTAATACCCCCACTTATTGAGCTATATCATAATTCTCAAGTGGCTACTAGCTCTATCTTAACCTAATTTTCTTAAAAGGGCTAATGGAATAGGAATTTTATTTAAAACACTTTTTTTCAATTTCTTAGCCTACCTAATTTTTTCTTAGTTAATCACTCTCATGAAAGGTTACTAATGAAGCTTCCCAATTTAAATGAATGTAATTACAAATGTATCCAAACAATTTTCATAAACTATAAGAATAGGTTTCATATTCTAAATAGCATTCATATTCATCCTAAAGACACTTAAAACATAAAATTCATAAGTTAATATGCATTTACAATGTAAATGACCATGTTCAACGATAAGCCAATTCTATTCAATTCATGCCATCAATATATTTGCACAATGCACACATCATGTAACCAAATATTCACCAAATGCTAACTTAATCAAAAAATAAATCAATGCAAATGCAAAATTCACACAAACAAATGATATGTAAGAGTATATCATTTCCCCACACTTGAGCAATATATCGTCCTTAATGTGGAAATGACACACAACAAAAATGAAGAGAAATAAAAGTAAATAAAAAGTAAGATTACGAATAGTTATGGTGATTTGAGTGGTGATAATGTAGGAGATAGAACATGGAAAACTTGCACAACAAAAAACTTCAACAATTTGTTTGTTTAATAGTGATGATGGCACATTACCTCCTTTAGCTATGCCTCTATAATGTCTACATGACCCTTAAGGAGCTTGTTATTCTCCTCTAGTTTTTTTAAGTTCCATCTCCTAACCTTCTTCCTCCTCCTCAGATTCTTCACTTGATGAGTCCTGTTGTCGTTGTTGTGGCGGTGTAGAACTAGAACTCACCTAGCTTGTCCTATGTTTAAATTTTGATTTGCAATCAATATCTCAGAATTCCATACAATGGCCCTCTAAGATCTCAAATTACCTCAAATGTGTGTTATTTAAATGCTCAAGAAAAATAAGTGTTAGTTCATCAACATTAACACCACAAAATTGAGCCAAAGCAGTTACAAGAAAACCCATGCTAAGAAAACTCTTCTTAGTGAGCAAAGCCATTATAGTTTGAAGCATATGGGTGGATGTGCATACTTAAACCTTATTATCCTCACACTAAAGTATAAATAAATATGTCTTGGAGCATTTGTTAGTTTGAATCTTAGTAAAAATGGTATGACATATGAATTTATGAAATAATAAGCACTTAAGATTATTAAAAACATTATTTGGTGCATTGTGCAGATTAAAATCATGCAACCTTTTTAATTGTTTCTAATATGTTTTTGCATGAAATTTTCATATGTTTCAACAATTTTTGATTTACCCAAAGATTTCTTTCATGATATCATAATCCAAATTATATGGTTTTCCTCACAATCGTAACTAAAAATTATCTAACTTACTTGATTCATAGTATAAAGTTTTGTATAATTCAAAGGTTAATTCTTCCAACGCAAGATAATCAAAATGTATAAATTTACCCTATTGAATACTAACACCTAAGGCCTCAATTTTTTCTTTCAAATTTAGATACGCTAAAATTTAAAAATCAAAATATCTAAGTGTAACAATTATTTTTGAATGAAGGTTTTAAAATTTCTTACATTCTTCTTGAGAGAATATTGAAAAAGGAACTTCAAAATCCTTTTCCAAAACATGTGCACCATTGCCTGACACCTTCATTTTGCCCTTAGTGTTAGAACGTTTTGCCACTTATTTGATTCTTGGAAACATTATAGAGAGTGAAACCTACAAAATAACTAAGAAAACACAACAAAAACACAAAAGAGAGCCAAAACATAGGAGAAAGAAAGTGTGGAACAATTCTTGCAAAACCTGCCAAAAAGATGTGTTTTAGTATGGGGATCACTAAATTTGTACGTGAAAAATGTTAACATAGAAGAAAGATGAAAGAAAAGTGTGAACATATATATATATATATATATATTGAATTAAGGTTTGGAGGAGAGTTAAAAAGCACTTGCACGATCGTGCAAGTGTTTAAGGAGTTACTGATGCCTGATCGTGCATAGCCTTGGTCCCTCCAAAATTTTCGTGCTATACACCATTGTCCTCATGCATCTTCCATAATTTGTTCCCTAACTTGTAACACCTTTCCAAATATGATATTTATCAAACAAAATCATTCCTAAAGAAGAAAACAATAAATTCGTATGAAAGAATTTACGAAAAACCTAACTAACATAACATTAGAAACAAAATGAAATGGAAATAAAAAAAATATAACACCTATCCTAACTTGTGCATTCTCTCTTAAGTAGCACATGTTTACCCTTATTAGCTTGACGTAGCCTTTACGTTTACCATCATTATGGGTCGATAATTGTTGGCTTGCTTTCACTCATTTCTCCTTATGGTAGTTTAGTGGCCTGTGACTAAGCTATATGTTGTAAGATAATAATAAGGACATAATTTATCAGGTTAAAAAATCGAAGTGGTTTTTATTATTTTCCTTTTCTGTAACAAACTGCCATAAAATAAGGAATGATGAAACTCCTTAAATCTTTAGTTGAATCCAACAGTTTTTCTTGTATAAAGGTGACTGCTCTTTTTCTTCCTTAAATTGTACACTATTATACTTCCTCTTCATGACTAGAGACTTCCTTCTTTTTTTCAACCTCTATTTCCTTTTTCATAAGTTTTTATTTCTCTTTTTGAATTGCAACTTTATTAATGAAATCGACCTTTGTCTTGTCATCACTTTAAGGTATTAATAGGCTCTAATAAGATGTTGTATCCGACTCAGTGACTTCAGTCAAAGAAAAACTCCTTTGAATACACATTGGCTAGCTTAACTATCTGTAAGGTTTTCCATTAGAGATTCAGGCAAAGCTTAATTGTTCAATGCATCAGTGTAAGAGTTGCTTCACTCTAAATTATCAGTATGCTTATAAGGTGTACTTTGAGGCCATTTTCATATGCAATATGGACACTTCCACAAATAATATAGCACCCAATATTTATAATTGTAATGGTTAACCCCACAAATGTCACTACACAAGAAGAATTTTGGTTGTGCTTCTGTGTTACTTAGAAGACTCCCTACCTTCCTTTTTAACAATATATTAGAAGGTTGCCCAACTTGAACCTCCAAATTATGAAGATAAGAGGTGTGGTTCTTCATTATTTGATCAAATTTGGCTTCCATCCTCTTCTACTTGTCATTTTGGCTATCAAAAATAAAGCTTAGCTTGTCCAATAACTTTTCCAACTTTGGCTCTAAGGATCCAAGCATCCTATTGAAAATTTGGTGGACCTTGTGCTCTCATGTTTATTCCTGCTTTTTAGTCCAAGAATAATTTGGGTGGTTCTACAACCTAAAATTATTTGTGTTGAAGTAATTCACATCCATATCATATTGCCTCACTTCGTTGAAAGAAAAGGTCCCAAAGTTGTTAAAAAACTTGTTGTGATTTTTATGTCATGCACCTACAATCACACAAGAAAAGTAATACAGTCCTCAAATAAAAATAATTAAAATTAAATAAGATGCTAATCGATCCTTGAAAAAGGTTACAAGAGCTTGTTTGTAGTTTTATATAAAAACATTTCTTACTACAAACATATAGGTCTTAACTTGCAATATAAAATATTTCCTTAGATAAAGTGTATTCAAGTTGTTAGTTGACTAATCAAATTAAAATAAATTTAATAAAATTAAAATAAAATAATAAAACTGAGCAATTGAATAAGTGAAACTAGCAATAAGAACGGAGTTAATCAATAATGGAAACTTAGGGTTATTCAATCCTTTTTTTGTCTTCCCTTTGTCTTGTTAATTCAATTATGCTTGATCCTAGATATCCTAAGGTTTTCATTACCTTCTCTTAAGATCTAATTAAGTAATCCCAATTGAAATAGATAATAATTGAATTGTAGCGTCTGAATTTATAAAACCATTAAATTATAACCTCTAGAATATAAAACTACTCCTAACTACTAAATTGGATTAGAAGCAATCCTAAGGATAATTAACTCACAATTAAGATATCTCTTTAATTGCTTATTAATATGATATTTGTAGGTTCATTAAGGTACTAACTCTTGTTGCACAAGTTAACATATATAACTTTGATTTAATCTCTTGATTTCTTATCAAGTATAAGCATGACAAATACCATAAAGCATTACTATATTGAATTCACCAAGAATAAAGTTAAACAAAATAATTCAAGAATAATCCCTAACATCAATTTATAAATCCATAATCATGTTCAAAACACTAATAATCAAAATTAACATCCACTAAAAATGAAATATATGAAGAGAAAAGAAAGAAAAAAACTTTAATTCTTAATATAGAAATTTCAGATAGTTGGAGTTAATCTTTATGTTTGCACTTTTGATCTCCTTGTTTATGATATGCAACCTACCTTTTTGTGTTTCTCTTTAACTTGAATACTTTTTAATCCTTCTAGGATTCTTTCTATGGCTTTCCTACTTGTTTTGGTTCCAAAAATAGCCCTAAAACATTAAGAATACAAAAATTTCATAGGCTGGAAATTTCCTATGCACTAAATGTATGATCATGCTAGAGGCTTAATCCCTATGCAGCTATCATGCACGATCATGCATAAACATGCACTATTATGCATGCTCTTATCCTTCAAGTTCTTCTTCATCTTTTCTTTTAATTTTCTATTTCCAGTCACTAACAGACACATTAAACAACCCTTAAAACATAATATTAAGATCAAATCCTTACTCTAAAACAATCAAACAATTAAAACATGTATAAATACTAATAAGAATATAATTATAAGCCATAAAAACATGATTATCATATAAAAACACACTTAAATATCTAGAAAACATATTATGATATACACCTATCACCATCTAATAATGAGTTTTAAAATTTTGACTAGTACTTGGAGCAATCTCAGTTCTGACACTCTATCTACCTTTTAAGAAAAATGACAAATTCTTAGGAAATATATTAGGAAATTCCCTCACTATGAGATTATTTCCGAAATCCACTCTTCGTTTATTTATCCATTAAGGCTACCAAAAATGTAGTGCTTTTTAATCCCATTCCTTTCTCATCTTGTTTAGTCTTTCTAACAAAATTGATCTTTTTGGTTCTTGGGATGTTAAAGCCTACCTACTTTAGTTGATAGTCTAAAGAGGCACAATATGCCACAAAGTAAAACATGCAGGGAATGTCACTTGAAAGAAAATTATCATCTCACCGCTTCTTAGGATCTTCTCTTAATCCTAAACCTAGAGCCTCGAACCACTATGCCTTACTCTAAGCCCAAGCTTGAGCTTACTAGGCTCGTGAAAGACCATAACATAATGGCAAGGCCTAACCACTTAAGTCTTAACATGTAACTAAGGCAACTTGTTAAATTCATATAATTTAGTGAAAATAACTTGAAGAACATGACCCTCTATATCTGGAAAGTTTTTTATATCCAATTATGTAGAAATATGCTCAAAACCTATATAGATATGTATACTTTTTCTAGACATTATGATTTTTAATAAATACAACAAATTGGGCAATACATAACTACTAGGTAAAAAAAACATATAAATTCACACATTTCTATTTTTTATGCCATAAGTATCCATATAAAATATGTATAAAGAAAATTTATGATGCAATTACCTCAAAAATTCATAAAATAATATTAATAACTAAATCATACATAGTGGTGCCAAGTAAACCATATAATTCAATATACATGTCTACTATAGGCATCCTTAACCGAAGAAAACCTCCATGTTTGAATCTAATGTTGGTTAATTCAATCTAGCCAATAGATCCATAATATGTTTGAATGTAGCCTCAAATTATGCATCTCTAGCAGTAAAATGGTACACGTCCCATTATTACACCAACTAGTTATTCCTGACCAATTAATGGTACATGTCTAATTCTAATAGTGACTAATAATCCTCAACCAAATATCAAACCAAGCACATATACACCCTTTAAGGTCCTCACAACACATCCTAACATGTTAAAATAAATTAACATCATTCACATATAGATACTAAAACAATGAGATATTGCCACATATAGCAACAAATCTATTAACAATATCTTATCGACACTCGAGAATACACTCATCGTGTACATTAATAACTAGATGTCATAATTCCACAATCAATAAGCATACTTAAATCCCTGTAACTAATTAATTTCATAAAACCCTAAATCCACCATTTTTCCTATGTGATATTTCATTAATTATAATTTGATTAAATCAGTTTAGGTATGCGAACAATTAATTATCACCTAGAAAAGAATTTAGTATATGCAAAGAATAAAATAATTAAACTAGAAATCCTAATTAACATATACAATGAAGTTTCATATGAAAGGTGATAGGTTTATATTTTACATGTTATTTGGGATTTAATTTCTTGGTATTTGACATCTTTATAAAATGTTTTCTATAGATATCTTTCTATATTTAGTTCATTGTGTTATAGGTGATGAGTTTGAGGAGATAACACAATACTTGATATAACTTGCTCCATCATTTTCCAATCAATGATATTTTGGAGTCATTTCATAAATAAGAATATGAACAATAATTTATAGAATATCTTGGAGTTAATTCTTACTTAAAGTTTTCAGGTAGAGCAAAGCATAATAGGTGCGGAACTTGTTGAGATAATGAGCTTTTGTCTTTTGTAAAGGCTTAAGAAGCTCACAAACAAAATAAGACCAACACTAGATTTAATCCTAGATTACCACCATACTCATCTTAAATTATAATACAAAACTAGCACTAGTTACAACTTAGTGTTAGTTGCTAGTTATGCCTTGACTCACGAAGATTAAAAGTTTTGAAACAAGACCAACGTTGTTGTTGTGTTAGTCCGATGTTGGTTTTTAGACATAATTTATGAGAATATATGATTCTTCAAGTCTAAGTCATTTGGAACTCTATTTTTGTAACACTAGCTTTAGATACCTATATCAGAAATAACTTAGGTATCTTGTTAGTACGTTTTAATACAATTTTAACTAACAAAAAACCAAAGTTCTTCTTTAGAATTGAAGTTTAGAGTAAGGATTGGGGGAAGATTTAGAGTAAGGATTGGAGGAGCTTATGACATCTTCTCTAATTCTTTTTGTCTATATTGAAAATTATTTATTTATGCTTTATTTTCGTTATGATTAATGGCTAGGAGCTTTAGTTAGGGTTAAAGATGTCATTTGTAAAGATTATTCAATTATTTATGCATAATTTGATTATTTTACTAGTTAAATTTATTCTCTTTGATTTTAAAGTTGGATTTGTGATTGGCCACCATAGATTCAATCTTATGGATTGTATAAAAGGATGACAAATGAAGTAGAATCTATACACTAGGAAAACAAGCATTTGATTACTAGAGAACAATGATATCTTAGACTTTAGTGATAACCATATAGATTAATTATTCTTAATGGTTTTAATTAGATTAAATTATGTGTCAATAGGTTGTAGTTACATAATTAGAAATACCTATGTACCTCAAAGGATGACATAGATATCTTAGGTTAATTATTATTTCAATCTTGATAATCAGTTATGTATAATGATTGAAATTTTCTATAAGTGAACCAAATCCCTTAATGTTTGTTTTATTAATCTTTCTTTATACTTTATTTTCTTTCTTTTTTCATTTTTTTGTAAGTAAATTCACATAAATCAATTATTTACTTTATTTATTTTTTTGTTTAATTAAAATTAATTTATAGTGATTAGTTCTTTAAGGATTTAAACTTTAGAATCTATGTAACACACCAATACTATAGAGCATATGCCCGAATATCTAGAGGACATTTAAGAACATACCTTATAAAAATGACATGTTAGAGCAATCACATTAACTTATTATAGTATCATACAAAACATAAGTGGTCAAAAGATAAACTTTTCCCATTTTATTCTCAAACATAACTTACACTGCAACATTACAATTTATAATACATGTACTTACATTACCAAACATCTCAGAGTTTCCTACTCTTTAACAAAATGTTCTATATGAAATGAGAGACTAAACAAAAGTATTATATCTAAACTTCTCAGTATTAGCTGACAAGACCTTTAAGCCATTTTTGTTTCCAAAACGCAAGTATTATACTTCTACTCTATCACCTTAAAAGCTCGGTTTCCCTTGCACCTAAAAATCAATGTTGCAATTTTGATGAGTTTGTGAACTCAATGAGTGAACCATCATCGATGTGCTCACTCATATTAAAACAGAAGGACAATTCATAATTCAATTCACAAGTAATCTATATAATCCAGTATTGAATATTTCGTCACATTTCATCATGCTTCAATAATTACAACTTGTATACAATATTTCGCTTCGCTATTTCAAAACAATCTAAGAATTCAATCCAATCATCCATATGATACATGTCAAGTTGTATATGCAAATGCACAAGTGATTCAATTCATTTTTACTTTGTTGTGGCTGAGTGCCTATTTATTGTCCCATATCTATTGTAGATATTGGGCACATTTCATTTATTTTCCAGTACCTAATGTGGATACCGGGCTCATTAATAACTGAGTCTATGGATCTTTGTGCATATTTCAGAGCTTTAAGCTCTTTTTCGATGCATATATAATCACTCTACCATATTGCATCAAAACACATCCTAATCCCTGTTGTGAAGCATCACTATAAACAAAATATCCTCTAGATCTAGATGGAATAGTTAACACCGGTGCTGTAGTTAAATAATGCTTTAGTTCCTCAAAACTCCTTTGGCATTCAACACTTCGTCTGAAAGGTATATTCTTTCTTAGAAGCTTTCTCAAAGGGGCTCAGAGTAATGAAAACCCCTCGACAAACCTCCTATAGTATCCTATTAGTCCAAGAAAACTCTGAATCTTAGATATATTTCTCGGAGCTTCCCACTTCATCACTGCCACAACGTTCTTTGAGTCTACCTGTATGCCCTATCCAGATACCATATGACCCAAAAACACCACTTAATTAAGTCAGAATTCACACTTACTGAACTTAGCATACAATTGCTTCTCTCTCATTATCTATAAGACTAACCTTACATGCTCAGAATGTCCCACTATACTCTTTGAGTATACTAGAATATTATCTATGAATATAATCACAAAATGATCTAAGTAAGGTTGGGGCATTTTATTCATCAATGCCATAAAAGCTGCCGGAGCATTTGTCAATCCAAAAGGAATCACAAAAAACTCAAATTGTCCATATCTAATCCTGAATGCACTCTTTGGTACATCAACTTCTGTTATCTTCTACTGATATTATCTGGATCTTAAATCAAATTTAGTAAACACCTGAGCTCTCTGTAATTGATCAAGTAAATCATCTATTCTCGATAAAAGATACTTGTTCTTCACTGTCACTCGATTTAACTGCCTATAATCAATGCACAATCTTAAAGTTCCATCCTTCTTCTTCATAATCAAAACCAGAGCTCCCCAAGGTGACACACTTGGTCTGATAAAACCCTTATCCAATAACTCTTGCAACTGATCCTTAAGTTCCACAAGTCCTAACCTATATAGAGGAATAGATATAGGAGGAGTACCTAGAACTAAGTCAATAGTGAACTATGTCTCCTTATTTGGGGGTAAACCTGGTAATTTAGTGAGAAACACATATAGGAAATCCCTAACAACAGGAATATCCTGTACTGTCTGCTCAGTTTGGGTATCAGTCATATAGGCTAGATAAGCCTCACATCCACCTTGAATCAGTCTTAAAGCACTCATCGAAGAAATCAATCTAGCTGGAACTGCATGATTAACACCTTGAAATATTACTCTCGATTGAGTGGGAGATTCAATAATCATTTCTTTAATATAGCAGTTTATCATAACCCTATATGCAGTAAGCCAGTCCATTCCTAAGATAAGGTCTATCTCTTTCAACTATAATACTATCAGATCGACTTTCAACATCACCTGATCAACTCGAATCATACACCCTTTACAAACTTCTCCAATCACTATAGTACTACCTATCGATGTACTCACTTTTAAGCCACATTTTAACATATTTCTATCACAATGCAGTTTAGATGTCAGATGTGGTGTGATAAATGAATGAATAGATCCTTAATCTAACATTGCAAATGCTTCAAATTGAAAGACATGTAACACACCTGCAATAATGTTTGGGGAGTTATGTGCCTCCTGTCTGGTAATAACATAGATTCTATCCTGTAACTATGGTTGGTTACTCTGCACCTCAGTTTTAATACTAGGATCTGCTGAACTTGTTCTACCTCTACCTCTGCCTCTCTGTCCTACTCTACTAACTCTACTTTTCTGGACAGTCGTCTTAGTCATTGATCATCCTCTCACTCTAGATTGTGCTCTGAAAGTTACAAGATAGTCTCTAATTTGATGCTCAAAAGAGCCACAACGAATGCAAGCTCCCGATATCTTCCAACACTCTCCACCATGTTTCTTTCCACAAAGCTCACAACTAGGCATCTGATGTGTCTGCCCTCATGATACTTAACTTTACTATTACTACCATAAACAAAATCAATTCTCGATCTAAACCCCGATTGTCTCGATCTGGTCTATGATCGAAATGAACTATTCTAGCATTTATTGAATCTCCTGCTAGAATCAACTTGAGACTCACCATGTCTCTTCATTCTAAACTCTTGCTTATACACTCTTTGTCCATCCTTTAGTAACTGTTAAATTCGGATTGAGGCAGCTCGTAGCTCAGTAAAACTACTTAAATTAGTAATAACCAACCGCATTCTAATCTCCATATCCACTCTATCCTCAAACTGCATACATTTATCCTCCTTTATCAGAATCAAAACAGTAACATATCCCATTAATTCATTAAACCGCACCTTATACTCGGCTACAATGAGATTGGCTTGGTTTAGATCTAGGAATTCCTTCATCTTCCCATCCAAATAGATTTTTGGCATAAAGTTCTCCTTAAACACCTTTAGAAAATCTTCCTATAATAGTTTACAAGATCGAGCGGAACTGCTAGGAACAGTCTTCCACCACTGCTAAGCCAGACTTTACGGTAGCGAGACTGCATAGTCAAATCTCTCATAAAACTCACAGTCCATCTAATCAAATACTGTTTATATTCTCTCCAACCAACCTTCAGCCTTAGCAGG
Source organism: Erythroxylum echinodendron (assembly GCA_027575705.1). NCBI lineage: Eukaryota > Viridiplantae > Streptophyta > Magnoliopsida > Malpighiales > Erythroxylaceae > Erythroxylum > Erythroxylum echinodendron. The sequence continues at coordinate 33,579,296 of JANZXR010000005.1, read as the reverse complement.
GTCTATACTTCTATAGAAGTCTACAGCTCCCTGCTTCTCAAGTTTATCATACCTACTTTCTTTTGTCTCAGGACCCTTTTGAGGCATTTGTTCAGACTAGGGTACTGGGGACTCTCCATTGGCTCTTGCGGACTTAAAGTCAGCTGACTCTATGACTTGATCTCCTATAACAGATGATCTACAATAAACAATAATTGTGATCACTATACGAGTCTCTCACTATGTATCATATCTGAATGTTCTTATATGTCCCTAAGGATGCTTAACTATGCTCTGATACTAAAAATTGTAACACACCACTACCATAGAGCATATGCCCGAACATCTAGAGGATATTTTAGAACATAATTTATGAAAATGGCATGTTAGAGGAATCACATCAACTTATTATGACATCATACATAACATAAGTAGTCAAAAGATCAACTTTTCCCATTTTATTCACAAAACACTGTAGCATTACACTTCATAATACTTATATTTATATTACCAATACTTTTGAGAGTTTCCTTCTCTTTTATAAAATGTTCTATACGAAATGAGAAACTAAACAAAAGTATTCTATATAAACTTCTCAGTATCAACTGACTAGACCTTTAAGCCATTATTGTTTCCAAAACACAAGTACTATAATTCTACTATATCACCTTAAAAGCTAGGTCTCCCATGCACCTGAAAATTAACGTTGCAATTTTGATGAGTTTACGAACATAGTGAGTGAGCCATCATTGATGTGCTAACTCATATCAAAACACAGGGAAAATTCATAATTTAATTCATAAGTAATTTATATCATCCAATATTGAATATTTCGTCACATTTCATCATACTTTAACAAGTATAACTTGTATACAATATTTCTCTTTGCTATTTTAGAACAATATAATATTTCAATTCAATCATCCATATGATACATATCAAGCTGTATATGCAAATGCACATGTGACCCTATTCATTTTTCCTTTTTTGTGACCAAGGGCCTATTTACTGTTCCACATCTATTGTGGATATCGAGCTCATTTCATTTACTGTCCTGTACATATTGTGGATACCAGGCTCATTAATAACTAAGTCTGTGGCTCTTTGCATATATTTCTGAGGTTTAAGATCTTTTTCACATTGGTCACTTTGGTCAGAACTCTTTTATCTGATCATGCATAACAATGTGATTGTAACATCTAGTTACCCATGTTGAGGCTAGAATAGTAAATATGAGAGATTGTTGAGAAGTTAGAAATTGCATTTCCTGCTCATGCACCATATAACATACACACACATGTAAATATTGAACTTTTGAACATTAAAATGACTGTACATGCATTCATTGACATTTTGGGTATAATTGATATGTGGAATATGATTTTATTAAGATTTGTGGTTTATTTGTATTGAAAATTGATTTGGAGAGTGTATTTGTTGATTTAGAATTTTTGGAGAAATTTAAGAAGTTTTCTAGAATTAAGGTTATTTTTGGACTAGGAAAAATGCCAAGTGGTAGAACAATTGATGAATAGTAGTAGAATTAAGAGTCAAAATGATAGTGGAAATTTTTATATATGATATTGGGATTTAATGACATATTTCATTGAAATTTGGAGACAATTGGGATAGAAATTGGATTTTAATAGAATAGTTTGTAAAAAAGGTCCAATTGGGACCATAGGAAAGTGACAAGTGGCGGTGACAAGTGTCACCACCACTTGTCACTCCTCCCCACTCATGACACTCCACTCTTTTACTTGAAAGACCACTTTAAATATTGTCTTCCACTTGCTTCTCTTCTTCTTAATTTCGTTACCTCCATCTCTTCTCTTCTCCTTCTTCATTAATTGTGTTTCTAACCTCCATACACGTTGAACATTGCCTTATTTTCTTTCACTTATCGCTCCCATCTTGTTGTCTTCTTCTTTACTACAAGAACCCTAGATTTTCCAACATTCAGGATTATGATCACGTGACATGAGAAGATAGGGCTTCTTGTTGTGATTGAAGATTTGGAGTTAAATCAAGTAAGTTATGTTTTAAATATCATGGGTATGGTTAAATGAAGCTAGAATGATGAGTACATTAAGATTGTCGACTTAATTATCTGAATTTTTATGTGAGTGTCATGGGTGATGAAAATTTCATGTAAATGTCCTGCTTTTGTATATGTGTATGATAATTACTGACCCATAAATTGTTATAGAGATAATGTTGAGGTAGAATTATCATTATAATGGTGTTATATGAGTGCAGTGAATTAAAAAATGAATGGGTAACTGTATAGGTTCTGTTTTGGTTAATGATTAAACATAGATCACGAATTGTTTGTAAATGAAATTTAGTTGAAATGGAGTGGAGAATGAAGAGGAAATGAAGTAGAAAAGATGATCTAGTTATAAGACAGGTTAGATGTAAAATATTAGAAATATAAAATCTGGAAAATTGGAAGAGAGCTAGAAAATGTTAGCAGCAAAATTTTCACTGATTCTTCCATATTTAAGCATAACTTGTCCTGTAGTTATCCAAATGAGTTGACTGGAATGAGATATGTTATGGAAAAAGGATATGAATTCATAAATGTAACATCCCCTGACCTATGGGAACGGTAATATGGCAATTTGAAACGAGTTAGGAGTGTTTAACATTGCATTGCTATGTTCATGCATTCATATATGCACATGAATAGTGAATAGTGAATCTTTGCACATGTAAATGATTGTACATGCATTCATGACATTTCTCGGTATAAGTGTGAATAAATGTGATTTTTTTGAAAAACATGCTTTATATGTGTAAAAATTGCATTGGAGAGGGTTATTGGGGTTTTCTAATTTTTAGAGAATTATAGGAATTTTTTGGGGTTATTTTCGGACCCAAAAAACTGTCAAGTGACAGAATAGGGGTTTACCGGTAGAGAAAATGACTGTCCAATGGCACTGGAAACTTAGACATATGAATTTAGGAATTATTGAATTGAGCCATTGGAATTTTGGAGAAAAATTGGAATTGAATTTGGAAGGAAAATAAGTGAGGGAATGAGAGGTT
>JANZXR010000005.1:33530640-33576166 GCA_027575705.1 Erythroxylum echinodendron | reverse complement strand
CCCAAAATTGCAACATATTTTTCAGGACCGAGAGTAGACTCCTAGCTCCAGAGGGACTTCCCTGACCGTGTAGATCGTGTTGGCGAGAGAGGTCATGGCTCTTAAGTCGGTCAGCTGGGATTTTTGGGATGACCTAGATAGCTTTGTTGTATTCTTCCTCTTTCATATAGCATCTGTGCTAAGTTTTTTGTATGTATATACAGACAGTACAAAATGGGATGATGTATAAACTCTGATTTTGATCAATGAAATGAGGAAGAATTTGGTTTTAAAAAATCTTGTGATTTACAATTAATGTTTTATTACTCAAATTGATGTGATGCCATATGGAGTAACTGTAGCGATTGCATGTAGCGCTCCCTTATCATAGGATATGTACCAGAATGACCTACGGGCTTCCCGGTGCATACCCTACGGTAAGGGGGGTTACAATAAATGATGATAATTAGTTATAAGTGATGAATCAAATGAATAGGGATTTGAGAATTTAACGAAATCAATTTTGTAGTTGAATTGTTAAGATGTGATATCGCATTAGAAGAGGTGAATTTGGGAAGATTATGAGTGAAAGGGATGTTAAAATGGATGTAGGAACCATTAAAGATGCTTCGGAGGGGCTTATATTTCACCTATGTCCGTTAGACGGACTTTAGGTCCGCTAAACGGACCTTCTTAAGTTTGGAAAGACTCTTAGCCTCACCCATGTCTGTTAAACGAATGTTAAGTCCACTAAACAGACCATCTCGGGTCTGAAAATGATCCCAGCCTTGTTTATGTCTGCATAGCGAACATTCTCGGGATAGCTACAGTAAAATTTGATTTTGACCCTTTTAACGGTAAAATCTCATTTCGAGGTCTCCACAAAAGTTGTAGATATCGAAGTCCTCTTTGAAACCATCCTAGAATGACATTAATTCAACTTCTACATCAAAATATTTGGTGACTTTCTTGTATCATAGTAGATGCCATGATTAAGTGGGATAAATTACCATATGATAAATTGAAAGTGTGATATTTAACACGCTGTTGTTATAGGGTATACACTAGAATGTTATAATGATGTTCCAGTATGTACCTTATAACAGTTGGGGTGTTACAACTAGATGGTATCAGAGCATGGTTTGGCATCCATAGGGACATATAGGAATTTTAAGTATGAAATATCATGAGAAATGCGGATGGTGATTGAAGTTCTTGTTTATTAGAGGTTGTCCTCCATAGGTGAATCAGTGGGAGGATCAGCTGACATGAATGTCCAATAATCTATAGGAGCTAGTAGAGAGTCCTCTGTACCTCAACCAGAGGTAATGCCTTCTAGAGTTCCCGAGAGAAGGGAGAGGAGGAATGATAGGCTGCAGAAGCAAGGGGATGTGGATTTCTATGGTAGCATAGACCTAGCTGAAGTCGAGGGGTGGTTGGAAAGGACAGAAAGGGTTTTTACTGCAAGCTAGACAAGAGGTTCAACTATGCAGTGTCCTTACTATAGGGCCCAGCTTACCAATGGTGGAAGACTATTCCAGGTAGTACCACTAGGCCTGGTAACCTGAAGTGGGAAGACTTCCTAGGGGTCTTCAAGGAGAACTAAATGCCCAAGATCTACTTGGATAGGAAGATGAAAGAGTTTTCAGATCTAAAGCAAGTCAAAATGTTAGTGGCAGAATATGAGATCCGGTTCAATAAATAGCTGTTTCCATCATAATGGAGCAACTACTGAGACAGGGACAAGCAGATGCTAGGCAAGGATCCGAATTAAAAAGGTCCAGTGAGATTCAGGGTAGTTCTGGCAGAAGATTTAGTAAGCGACAGAATAGAGCATTCAGACCACCAGCTGGATTAAGGCAGTCAGGATTCAGACAAAGGGGTGGTTTTGCACAAATTGGTAGTGGAAGAGGGACAATGCAGAGTCAGTTAACCCTCTATGAGCATTGTGGGGAAAGGCACGGTGGTGAGTTCTGGAGACTATCTAGAGCTTGCCTTAGATGCGGCTTCTTTAACCACCAGATTAGATATTGTCCTTCTACTATAGGAACTTAGTCTAGTATGAGTGGCAGATTGAGGAGTGGAGTTACTATTCAGTATAGTAGAGGTAGTGGGATTGGACAGAGAGGCTGTGGTATAGGCAGAATGAGCACAGGGAGTCCTTCTATTAGGATTGAGGTGCGGAGCAGTCGACCGTAAACTCAGGCCTGAGTCTATGCCATGACTAGATAGGAGGCTCAGGACTCTCCGGATGTTATTGCAGGTGTACTACTTATTTATGATTATAAAGCATTTGCATTACTAGATCCTGTATCTATGCATTCATTCATTGCACCATACTTGACATCTAGGCTACATTGTGATAGAGAGCAGTTAAAGTATAGATTCGAGGTGAGTACACTAATTAGTAGTACTACAGTGATAGGAGAAGTTTGCAAAAGATGTTTGATTCGGATTGACTGGGCAGAGTTGGAGGCAGATTTGATTATACTACAGTTCAGGGAGATAGACATTATCTTAGGCATTGATTGGCTTAATGCTCATAGGGCTGTCATGAATTGCTATACCTAGGAGGTAGTACTAGAATCTCCTGGTCATCCGAGAGCAATTTTTAGCAGAATTAGTCAAGCAGTGCCAACTAGGTTGATATCATTTGTGAGTGCATTAAGGTTGATGCAAGAAGGATGTGAGGCCAACCTGTCCCATGTCATTGATACCAGAGCTGAGCTGAATGTGTAGGACATTTCTGTGGTTAGGGAATTCATGGATGTATTTCCCGCAGAGCTATTTGGTTTAACTCTAGATCAGGAGATGGAGTATAAAATTGATTTAGTTCCAAGTGTTGCTCCTATATCTATTCTTCCATATAGGATGACACCTGTAGAACTAAAGTAGGTTAAGGCTCAGTTACACGAGTTACTGAAAAAGGATTTTATTGGACCCAGTGTTTCACCTTGAGGAGCTCCAGTGCTGTTTATAAAGAAGAAAGATGGGACTTTAAGGTTATGCATTGATTGCAGGCAACTGAATCAGGTGACAGTGAATAACAAGTACCCGTTGCCTAGAATTGATGATTTGCTTGATTAGTTGCAGGGAGCTCAAGTATTCACTAAGCTAGATTTGGGATCAGGGTATTATCAGTTGAAGATAGTCGAGGTCGATATACTGAAGAGCGCATTCAGGAGCAGGTATGGGCACATCGAGTTTCTAGTAATGTCTTTTGGATTAACTAATGCTCCGGCAGCATTTATGGCCTTGATGAATAAGGTGTTTCAACCTTACCTAGATAGGTTTGTGATTGTGATCATTGATGACTTTTTTGTGTATTCAAAGAATAGAGAACAGCATGCCAAGCATTTGAGAGTGGTTCTATAGATTATGAGGGAGAAACAACTATGTTCCAAATTCAGTAAGTGTGAATTTTGGCTAGATCAGGTAGTGTTTTTGGGGAATATAGTTACTCGAGAAGGCATACAGGTAGATCTAAAGAAGATAGAGTCAATGATGAATTGGGAAGCTCCGAGGAATGTGTCAGAAATTTAAAGCTTCCTAGGATTGGCTGGGTGTTACCGGAGGTTTGTCGAGGAGTTTTCCTTGATCTCAGCCCCTTTGACAAAGCTTCTGAGGAAGAATGTAGTGTTTAGATGGGATGAAAAAATCAGGAGAGCTTTAAGGTGCTGAAGCATCAATTGACTACAACACTAGTGTTGACTATTCTATTGGGAACCGGAGGATATGTGGTGTATAGTGATGCTTCGCATCAAGGTTTGGGATGTGTATTGATGCAGTATGGTAAGGTGATCACCTATACATCGAGACAATTATGGTCTCACGAGATTAGCTATCCAGTACATAATTTGCAATTATCTTTGCCGTAAAGATATAGAGACACTATCTATATGGAGAGACATTCTAAATTTAAATAGATCATAAGAGCTTGAGGTATTTGCTGAGTCAGGAGGAGTTGAATATGAGACAGAGGAGATGGATTGAGCTATTGAAAGATTACGACTACACAACTAAGTACCACCCGAGGAAAGCTAATATGGTGGCTGATGCTTTGAGCAGAAAGTCTAGTACTAGTATAGCTCAGATTCAGTTATCAAGGTTACAAAATTTGATTCATTTGAGAGCTTTAAATGTGGAGTTGAATCTGGATCAAGCTGAGGCATTAATTGCTACGTTGAAACTTAGGCCGATGTTGCAATATAGACTTTGAAGAGTTCAGAACAAAGATCCCGATATGGTAAAGCTTATAAAAAAATTTAAGATGAACCCAGATTGTGTGTTTGAATTGAGAGATAAGACATTGTGGTTAAAACAGAGACTGTGTGTGCCTAATCTGGATGATCTGAGGAAAGAAATTCTAGAGGAAGCTCATATGGTTGCCTATGCTATGCATCCTGGTACTACCAAGATGTATAACACGCTGAAGCAACATTTCTATTAGCCGAAAATGAAGAAGCAAGTGGCGGAGTATGTTTCTAAGTGTATGACATGCAAGCAGGTTAAGGCTGAGCATCAGGCACCAGTCAGGAAGCTACATTCATTGCCTATTCTGGAGTGGAAATGGGAACGAATAACTATGAACTTTATTATAGGATTGCCTAGAACTTTATTATAGGATTGTCTCAGATGAAGCAGTTGAGGAATCGAGTCATTCCATTAGTGAAAGTCTTTTGGAGGAATCACTCAACTGAGGAAGCAATGTAAAAAGCGGAGGAGCATATGAGGAGATAATATCCCTACCTGTTCGAACAAGCAGGTAAGAATTTCGAGGAAGAAATTTCTTTTAAGAAAGGGTAAGTTGTAACATTCTGTTACCCATGTTGAGGCTAGAATAGTAAATATGAGAGATTATTGAGAACTTAGAAGTTGCATTTCCAACTCATGCACCATATAGCATATACACATATGTAAATATTAAACTTTTGCACATTAAAATGACTGTATATGCATTCATTGACATTCCTGGTATAATTGATATATGGAATGTGATTTTATTGAGAATTGTTGTTTATTTATATTGAAAATTGATTTGGAGAGCGTATTTGTTGATTTAGAATTTTTGGAGAAATTTAAGAATTTTTCTAGAATTAAGGTTATTTTTGGACTAGGAAAAATGTCAAGTGGTAGAACAATTGATGAATGGCAATAGAATTAAGAGTCTAATGATAGTGGAAATTTTTATATATGATATTAGGATTTAATGACATATGTCATTGAAATTTGGAGACAATTGAGATAGAAATTGGAGTTTAATGGACTAGCTTGTAAAAGAGGTCCAATTGGGACCATAGGAAAGTTACAAGTGGCATTGACAAATGTCACCACTACTTGCCACTCCTCCCCACTCACGATACTCCACTCTTTATTTGAAAGACCACTTTAAATGTTGTCTTCCACTTGCTTCTCTTCTTCTTAATTTCATGACCTCCATCTCTTCTCTTCTTCTTCTTCATGAATTGTGTTTCCAACCTCCATACACATTGAACCTTGCCTTCTTTTCTTTCACTTATCACTCCCATCTTGTTGTCTTCTTCTTTACCACAAAACCCTACATTTTCCAGCATTCAAGATGATGATCGTGTGACATGAGAAGTTAGGGCTTCTTGTTGTGTTTCAATATTTGGAGTTAAATCAAGTAAGTTATGTTTTAAATATCATGGGTATGGTTAAATGAAGCTAGAATAATGAGTGCATTAAGATTGACGGCTTGATTATGTGAATTTTTATCTGTCTGTCATGGGTGATGAAAATTTCATGTAAATGTCTTACTTTTGTATATGTGTATGATCATTAATGACCCATAAGTTGTTATAGAGATAATGTTGAGGTAGAATGATCATTATAATGGTGTTATATGAGTGCAGTGAATTGAAGAATGAATGGGTAATTGTCTAGGTTCTATTTTGGTTAATGATCAAACATAGATCATGAATTGTTTGTAAATGAAATTGAGTTGAAATGGAGTGGAGAATGAAGAGTAAATGAAGTAGAAAAAATGATCTAAGTACAAGGGAGGTTTGATGTAAAATATTGGAAGTATAAAATCTGGAAAATTGGAAGAGAGCTGGAAAATGTTGGCAGCAACATTTTCACTAATTATGCTTCTGTATTTTAAGCATAAGTAGTCATGTAGTTATCGAAATGATATGATTCTTGATTTGGATTAAACTAGAGACATAAGGCTACTTTTTTGAAGACATCGAATTTGAATTTTGTCGTTAAGAGTCTCGAAAAAATGACACGAAGTTGAGAACTGGGTGCAGCAAATTGTTAGATGAATGTATATGTTTGTGTTCTGTTTTGTGAATATGAAAACCATAAGCGATAATTTGTATGTAGATGTTATGAATCATGAACTAAGGGTTTAATGAAAGTGAAAGTTATGCTAACCACGATATTGAGTTATGTTCTTGAAATGAGATGAATTAAGGTAATAGTTAGGAATGAAAATTGAAGGAGGATATGTTCAGAAAAAGTTTTGATAAAAGTGTGTGATAATATGTTCAATTTTGGGTGTTCATGATCAAGCTGGAATATGAATTGTGTATGGATGATGTTGAGTTGAAATTTAGGTATACTTGAAGAATTTATCAACTTGAAATGATAAATTTTGAATATGAATTGTTTGAGACTTAGGAATGAGATATGTTATGGAAAAAGGATAGGAATTCATAAATGATGAGAATTTAGATGTAAGTGACGAATTAAATGAATAGGGATTTGAGAATTTAATGGAATAAGTTTTGTAGTTGAATTGTTAAGATGTGATATTGCATTAGAATAGGTGAATTTGGGAAGATTATGAGTGAAAGGGATGTTAAAATGTATATTAAAGATGCTTTAGAGGGGCTTATGTTTCACCTATATCCGTTAGACGAACTTTAGGTTCGCTAAATAGACCTTCTCAGGTCTAGAAATACTCTTAGCCTCATCCATGTCCATTAAATGGACGTTAAGTCTGCTAAACAAACCTTCTCGGGTCTGATAATGATCCCAGCCCCGTTTATGTCTGTTTGAAGGGACATACATGTCCGCTTAGTAGACATTCTCTGGATAGCTACAGTAAAATTTAATTTTGGCCCTTTTAACAGCAAAATCTCACTTCGAGTCTTCACAAAAGTTGTAGATATCAAAGTCCTCTTTGAAACCATCCTAGAATGACATTAATTAGACTTCTACATCAAAATTTATGCCTTTTGTCCCAAGATATGTTTGTTTATAGATGATTGACTTATTAATGTTTTTCCCATGGGATATTTAGACTTGATTATGATCTTGAATGAGCCTAGTTGATGTTCGATTGAGCTATTAAAGTAAAGGAAGTGTATTAGGTGTTAAGGAATGATTCAAATATCATGTTAATTGGTTATAAGTCGTTTATTAAGGAAATGTACTAGGGATTGTTATTGAACATACATTGTACATAATCTATATGCATACATAGATGTGCATAAATGAATATCTATACAATTGTGCAAATTTGTATTGTGTGTAAATGTGTGTTGTATGAAATAGAGGAGCAAGTAGATCGTGTGCATCCAGACATTGTGGGGACTTCGAGGCAATAGCTTTAGGAGAAAATTATGAGTAACCTAGACGGTCTCACTCAATTATTATTGTGTTAAATTATGTTTTGACTTATCCTATGAATATGTAATGATGTGTACTAATAGCCGGACATGAAGGTCCGATGATTATGATATACGGATGAGATATTGAAGTGCCACTTGTATGTGAATGGGAAGAACTAATTGTTTCTTGAATTTATTTATTCATTATGAGATGCATTCCATACATGAATGTATGATCAGATAATGAGAGTTGTGATTTGAGTAGCCGCTGAAAACAAACTCAAAGTTCTGAATGTGATTAAGAGCCAAAGGTTCACTATTTAAAATGAGCCCTATATCCCTAACGGATAAGGGACATTATAAATGAGCCCGGTATCCACAATAGATACGGGACAGCTAGGCACTCGATCACAACAACGTAATAATTGGAAAAGAGTCACATGTGCATTCCATATACTTTTTATTATGTTTGATTGATTGAAATGCAATTGTCTTACTCTTAAATGAGATTTTGATATGTGATAATATATATAAAAATGCAATGATGTGAGTTATATGTTATGTGAAATGATATGTTGTATAAATTGAGTGAACCATCAATGATGGTTACCTTATCTGAGTTTGCAAAACTCGCCCAAAATTGCTCGTTGACATTTCAGGACCAAGAGAGGATTCTAGCTTATGTCCACCGTAAGAAGAAAATTAAGTGAAATAAGCAACTAGTGCAATCTAATGTTGCATCTATTTTAACCTATAGATATAAATGAGTTAACTGGTTGAGGCGATGAACAAAAGAGATTAAAGAAAGATTATAAGTAACATTAAGGTAAACCTTAAAGATCAAATGTCTGCCATCACATTAAGAAGCATCAAAATACTTGAATATTATTTTTGTAGCACCCCACTCAATCAAGACATGTACCCGACATTTTAAGTGATGTTCGAGTATGTACCCCACAAAGGTGGCATGCTAGAACAATCAATCAGTTAGACACTTGAAACTTAGTACCACTTTTTATTTAAATTTTCATGCACGTACCTAAAATTCAAAAATCAAGTTTGGGCCCATACTTTTATTTCATAAAACTCGAAATCACAATTATTATTACATTTTGATCAATTTCAAATACAAAACATTTTCAATTTCAAAAATTATTATATAAAAAAGTATTCAAATACATATTGTACAGAAATTTTGGAATACAAAAATAAGAAAAAATAAGTGCAGATGAGAACTGATTCCGACCTTTATCTCTTACTTGAATGCAGTGGCTATACTCCAGTTTTCCTAATAGGGTAACTCTTATGAGCCTGAAAAATATTGCAATTTTTTAGGTTAATATTGCAAACTAAGTGAGTGACCATCCTCGATAGCTCACTCGATCACATAAGATAACACATACAATTCATATAATCATATAATTCACATAATTTCATTGATAATCATATATCATTACATATCACTTGGTCATTCATTTCATGTTTCACATTCAACACATATCACATTCAGAAATCAGTCAACTATTTAAACTATACCTGTCATATGCATATGTAGTGCTCATGAGACTCACTTTCTTTTATTATTGTTATGACCGAGTGCCTACAACTGTCCCATATCCATTGTAGATACTGGGCTCATTGATAACTGTCCTGTATTCTTTAGGGATACTAGGCTCATTTTACATAGTGAGCCTTTGACCCTTAATCATTTTCTAAGCTTTACGCTCTTTTTCACATTCTGAGCTTTAAGCTCTTTTTCGATAGCTACTCTAGTCAGAATAGCCTTTATGTTTCATGCATTCATGTAATGAAATGCATCACATATATTTAGTCAATTAAAAATGCTCACAATCCCACAATCATATTCGCCTTCATATGTCATTGGATCCTAATTCGGCATTCAACATTTGCGTTGAGAATATACATATTTCATTCATATACGTATTCACATTTTTCTTCGAAACTTGGTCCAGCATTCAACATTTAAGTTGAGAAAACACATATTTCATCAAATTTTCATACAAAGAGCCAATGTTCTCACATTTGTCAAACTCATCGGACTATTAATTTCTGGAATTATCTCAATCACATTCACATCAGCAATAATTCAATGCAGAAATTGAAAACAGAACAAACAACAAAATGAGACCATCTAGGTCAACTCACAGTATGCTCTAGATTAGCATCTGCTTCCAAGATCTATAAGCATCTGGATGCAAACATTTTATCTTGCATATCAATATTATAAACTACACATATTGCACTCATATTAATAATTTCACAATCTTAAGTATTCATTTATGCACAAATGTGTATTTGAACTATGTACAATAGATGCGCATTGATAATCTCTGGTATATTATCAAATTTCACATTTTATCTACATCTCATTTTATAACTCAGTTACTTGTTAGTCCATTTTTAGCTTTATTTGCTCTCATAGTATCCAACTCTCTTTCAGTTCTATTTAATACCCATTACTCATTTCCTTTGAATCATAAATACAATCACATGTACATCTTTATTTCCATTATACATACACATGTCTTTGGTGCATTCATACCAACAATTCATTCACTAATGTTGTTTTAACATTATATAATCATGCAATATCTAAACTCTCATTCTTTCTTATAAATTCTACAAAATTCTAGACCCTCGGGTCTATTTTCCTTGTTCATTCTGATAAAGAAAATGAAGTAATTTGGCAACACTTTCTTCTATAAAAATGTTCGACAATGTCTTAATTTTTAATGATACCAAGATCATTCAATTTAGTTTAGTATTTCAAAATTTATACTCCAAATATTTTGGACTGTTCATAAACTAAATCAATATCCTATAATTAACTTAATTTCAGAAATTTGGAATTCTAGATACAGAATTAAAATTCAATTTCTTCTGAAAATTTATAGCCCTAGGTCCTAGTTTAATCTAAATAAAGAATCATTCCATTTGGATAAGTACAGATCAATATATCATTAAAATACCGAAGTATGGTTAAGTTGTAAAGGAAAGTTGGCCGTGGCGAAGTGTCCCAAGAGGAATCCTTGTAAAATACTACAAGTTGGCCACGGCGAAACAAGGAGTTGTTCACAGAAAGCAGTAAACAGGACTCTTCTTCCAATTTTCCAGATTTTAAACCTAACACAACATGTACAAAGATCACTTTTTCTACTTCATTTACTCTTCATTCCTACTCCATTTCAACTCAATATCATCCATAGACAAATTATAGCCCATGATTGATCATAAACACTAATAATAGAATATACACATATATAAACATTCATCATCAACTTCCTACACATATTCAACTTCATTTCCACTTTCATTTCACTTCTAACTATCTCCTTAATTCTTCTCATTTCAAGATACCATATTACTCCCTTTCTTTATATCTAGACTCATTTTATTTCATTACAAAAACACCCAAGCAGATTGATATTAATTCATAAAGAAAATAGAACAAAAACCCATTATGTATCCAGTTTTTCTGTACTTTTTCCTACACCCAATATTCAAATTCAAATCAAAATTAGAAACTCTTATAAACAGAATTTGAATTTGATGTCTGTATGTAAAATGTAGCCATATGTATTTACTTTAATCCAAATCAAAAATCACCTCATTTGGATATCTACAGAACAAGTTATAGCTAAATTTCAGATGCGTAATCAATGGAGAATGTTACAGCTAACACTTTTCCAACACATTTAAAACACCATTTACTTAATTAATCCAACATTATATCATTCCATAATCTTTTATCCATCAAAACACCAAAGCAATACATGAATCTATCTACATTTCTCATCCATGTTTTAGCATATACTCATCCTGATTTCATGAACATTTAACCTCTAACTATCATCAAATATGCTTCTATTAAGACAACCTATGAAGAAAAAAGTTTAACTTATATGTTTATCTCCAAGCTCCTTAAAATAACCAAAAAACCTAGCTCCTCCACATACATGATCTTCACCTTTTTAAGGTGGAATAGGTTGGGTCTTTTAGCAACAAGAAGAGGGAGGCAATGAATGTTGAAGAAGTAAGGTGAAAGAGTTGAACAAAAGTCAACATGATGAGGGTGATAGTGGATATCGTAGGTGAAGCAGAGGAATGGAGAAGATGAAGAAATGAAGAAGTTGGGCAAAATGAAGCATGTTTCATTTTTGGCAAGTGAAAGAAAAATGTGGCTTAACAAGTGGTGTGGCAAGAGACACTTGTTACTTACCATATTTCACTCTCTTAAGATCTCTTTTTGATCTTTTAATAAGCTAGTCCATTTACCTCCAATTTTTTTAAACCCAAATTTCTCCTAATTTTCAATGATACTTACCATTAAATCTTAATGTCATTCGTAAAAATTTTCACTGCCATTTGACTCTTATTTCTACTACTATTCATCAATTATTCTGCCACTTAACATTTTTTTCTAGTCCAAAAGTACCCTCTAAAATCTAGAAAAATTTCATATTCCACTGAAAACTCTAAATCAATTGTGAAACTAAAAAATCAGATTTAAATATAAAAAAGTTTACAATTCCAATTACAATGACATTTATAGATCAATCATACCTAGAATATGTCAATGAATGCATGAGCAATTATTTTAATGTGTAAAAATTCAAACTCACATGCATGTATGCTAACATTATGCATAAGGAAGAGATGTATTTTTCTTAATCTCTCATTAATCTAACATGTATCATATTTTAGGGTTCTAACCTTTAGTATAGAAACGGGATATTACATTCTCCACCTCTAAATAAATTTCGTCCTCGAAATTCTTATCCAGCTGATCAAGAGGCAGGGGTATGTTTCCTCATATGCTCCTCTATTTCCTATTTAACTTCATCACTCATGTAGTTTCTTTCAATTAACTATAGTAAATGGAATCAATCAATCCTTTAATTACTTATTCCGATACCATACTATCTTTATTGTTTCCTCAATATTTTTCACTTCTTGAGTCGATAACACCAATATCAAATTATACTAATATTTCTTAGCATACTCACATATAACACATTATGAATCTAAAACATCTTTGTTGGTAATACAAACTCATACGTTAATAGTACTATGTTCTTTATAACATCATGTGGACCAATATAATTCGAGCTTAGTTTATTCTTTTTCCTAACCTAAGCGCACCTTACCATAGTGCTACTCTCAGAACAATTCATCTTTTGTTCGATAAATCACATCTCTTTAGCATTAATACACATAAATCTTAGGTCTATCTCATTGTATTCCATATCTTTGGTATTAATCCACCTAACTTGTTTATCTTTCTTGAATCACTTAATTTCAAATACGTATCAATTTTACTTATCCTCAACATCTCCCATCTATTATGGTCTTTATCTATTTTAGGCCTCAATTAGTTTAATGTAAGGGCGAATGGCTCTTTTTGTCATATAGCGCCTCATACAGTACTCTAATGATATCACCGTGATAATGATTGTTATGCTTAAAGTCAAATAAACTACACATTGATCTCATGTTTCTATGAACTCCAAAATATAATTTTTAAGCATCTTCAACATGTAATACTGTTGGTAATTCAATCATTTAGTCACTTGATTCTACATTCTTATCCATTAAGCACTATTTCGGCATATTCCTACTAAGATGCATAGCCTAGGTTATTCTTAGTTCTTTCTCCAATAATCTCTTTGCTCAATCATTATTATCGGGTATGCATACTTCTTATTTCAATCACAAGTATCATTTTCCAATTCAAACTCGAAATTCATATTCATTTTCAATTCCTCAATAAGATTCACAATTCTGGATACTCACTTATGGCTTTGTCAATCTTTTCATATGAAACTGATCTTAAATTTCAATGCAGCCAATCCTACTTCATTTTGCCTCAAAATTTAACTCGACATTCTATTCTTTTTATTGCATTAGGTTTGGTAACCTCAATATCTAAATTTTTGCCATTCTGTTATTGAATTTTATGTTCAAGCATGAGATACAACATTATCTTTACCGGATAATACTAATTTGTACTATCATAATCTTTCAGTAATTCTATCTATTGTCTCTGTCTTATATTTAATTCTTTCAAACTTAATAAGTGCCTTAAACTTTAATGATCTGTATATTATATATGTCTAAAATGTTTCACTTTACACATTATGTCTCCAGGCTCTCAAGCAATCACTATTGCAGCAAATTCAAAATCTTGTATCAAATAATAAAATCATGAGACTTGAATTGTCTTAATGGATAAGAAATCACTTTATTATGATGCATTAAATTGCATTCAAATCTCTGGTGTGAGATATCATTGTATACTTCAAAATCTCCAAATCCACATGATATAATTAACATCGGTCTTGTAATTCCTCAAAATTCTCGTTACATTAATCACTCATATGATTTAGACATTTTTTTCCTCAGACATTTTTGTCAAAGGGCTAAGATCAATAAAAACTCTTTAATAATCTCTACTCGTATCCAGTATACAGCTAGTTCCAAAGGTCTCCAGATCTCTTATACATATGCCTTGGAGTTTCTCACTTCATAATTACCTCAATTTTCTTTGGGTCTCCCAATATGTCATGTTCAAATACTATAGGACCCAACATTTTGTTCGATCAAGCTAAGATTCACTCTTATTAAACTTGGCATCTAATTATTTCTACCTTCATGATATGTAAGATTTACCTCCAGTATTCAAAATATGCTTCTCAGTCTTTTGAATGCATTCAATATATCCTCTAAGATTATAATCACTAATTAATCCCATTTTGCTTGGATCGCTTTTATCTTAAATACCATAATACTGTCAAGGGCATTTGTTAACTCAAACAGATATAGCCAAAACCTGATGTGTCCATAATTAGTTCTCGTAATTCCTTAAGTAACTAATTCCTCAATGAGGTAATATTATCTTATGTTATTTTTGGTTTCCCAATTGACTTCTTTTCTCGAATGATTTTCTCCATTCATTTGATTTCCTCTGATTTCACATTGACTTATTCTAATATCTATTCATTTATACTAGTTTCTCCACTCATTTCAATTTATTTACAATCTTAACTTCTTGTGTTGGAAACACATTCATCAAATCTAATTTGTATCTCCTGTATATATTTGTAGAGAATATAATGTGGACCTAAGTTCTCCTCGTAAAAATGTCACCTCAAATTTAAGAATCCAATCACATAGTTGGATACTTTACATCAAACATAATGCATACATTCTCAGTATTATATTCTATATTTTATGCTTATGTCTCCGTTAGGACTAGGACTCCAATACTCACTTTTGAATCATTACATATTCATTTCTGTTTCTTACGCGGTCATAATGTTCTAGTTATCAAAACTTAATGAAGTACTAGATATGATTACTGTCGCATATGCTTAGGTGTGTACCATCAAGATCCTCCCATTCTATCTAGAGATTTATTTCCGACAGATCACCCATTATCTTACAATAGTAATACTTTGATCTCAATTGATCCTAGACAACATTTTTCTCTTTATTCCTTCTCAAAATCAGGGTATCCCTGCCACGATTGTGACAAAAACTTATTTTTGTCAGGCCACCATTGTGCCCTACACTTTCTTCCTCATAATAACACACATATTAACATTAATTCTACTCCAATTTTTTTTTTCCAGAATTTACCTATTACCATATTGATTGTATTCTCTCTTCCTATTTGATTCATCATCTTTTTCTTAATCTCATACATACATAAAATCCTATCTTGTATGCATTCCTAACTTTCTCCTTACTGTATATATCATTCGTCCCATGAAAAGTCATTTATGTCTATTTCATTCCCCTTTTATTCCTTCCTCATTTCTATCTCATTTTCCTATTGTCATTTATTTCATCTTCTATTTGTATATTCTCAATCCATTCAAAATTATAGATGCATAATCATCATGAAATTCTGATCTCAATATCACAGGCATATTCTTATGCTAAATCATAACTCTTATCACATTTATCTGACATTCATTTCAAGTTCAAGTTTAACTTCTCAAGGTTATAGAAAATTTTATTTTCTTTCAACTTGGCTTGTACACTTTAAATCTCGTCATTTATACTTATATCTCTATTTTCCTCAAATAATCCATGACAATCTATTCACATCTATTTCACATTCGAGGATATATGACTATAGTAATATTGATGTCATATTCTATAATACATCACCAATACAAATGCGTTGAATCTTTATCTATCATATCTAACCATATACTATTTCTCATTTCTAGATATCTACAAATTTTCATTTCCCCATATTCTGACAGTTCATCATTCTTTTTACTATTTCTATCAACTCAAACTCTTAACAAATGCTCATGCGTGTGACTCATACACATACAACTCAGACTAGGGATCAGTTGCTACTGCCTGCTGTGACGTGTCTAAAATGCATGAAACTTGACACACATTTCAAAAAATGCCCATTTAAGATACTAAATCTGGGCTCTGATACCAAATTATAGTACCCTACTCTCGTAAGACACGTACCTAACATCCTTAGTGATGTCTAAATATGTACCCCACAAGGGTAACATACTAGAACAATCAATCAGTCGGACATTTGAAATTCAGTAACACTTTTTGTTTAAATTTCATGCGCATACAAGAAAATCAATAATCAAATTCGGGCCTATACTTTTATTTCATAAAACTCGAAATCATAATTATTATTACATTTTGATCAATTTCATTTACAAAACATTTCCAATTTCAAAAGCTATTACATACAGAAGTATTCAAATACAAATTGTACAGAAATTTCAGAATAAAAAAATAAGAAAAAAGTGCAGACGTGAACTGATCCTAACCTCTATCTCTTACTTGAATGCAGTGGCTATACCCTGTTTGCCTAACAGGGTAATTCTTCTTAGCCTGAAAATATTGCAGTTGTTTGGGTGAGTATTGCAAGCTCAGTGACTGACCATTCTCGATGGCTCACTCGATCACATAACACATACAATTCATATAATCATATAATTCATGTCATTTCATTGATAATCATATATTATCGTATATCACTTGGTCAATCATTTCACATTTCACATTCAACACATATCACATTCAGGAATCAGTCAACTATTTAAACTATACCTATCATATGTTTATGCAGTGCTCATGAGACTCACTTTCTTTTATTATTGTTGTGACTGGATGCCTATAACTTTCCCATATCCATTACGGATACTGGACCCATTGATAACTGTCCCGTATCTATTGGGGAAACCGGTCTCATTTTATATAGCGAGCCTTTGACTCTTAATCAGTTTTTGAGCTTTAAGCTCTTTTTCGATGGCTACTCCAGTCACAACAGCCTTTATGTTTCATGCATTCATGTAATGAAATGCATCACATATATTCAGTCAATTTAAAGTGCTCAAAATCTCACAATCATATTCACCCTCACATGTCATCGGACCCTAGTTCGGCATTCAACATTTACGTTGAGAATGCACATATTTCATTCATATACACATTCACATTTTTCTTCGAAACTTAGTCTGGTATTCAACATTTAAGTTGAGAAAACACATATTTCGTCAAATTCACATATAAGGAGCACTTCTAATGTTCTCACATTTATCAAACTCTTCCCCCTATAAATGTTTAGAATTATCTCAATCACATTCATATCAGCAATAATTCAATGCAGAAATTGAAAACAGAATAAACAAAGAAATGATCTGGAAATGTCCGGATGTGAACATTTTATCCTGAACCTCAGTATTATTCAATACACACATTGCACGCACATCAATTATTGCACAATCCTAAGTATTCATTTATGCACAAATGTGTATATGGACTATATACAATGCATGCTCAATGACAATCCTGGGTATATTATCAAATTTCACATTTTATCCACATTCTTATTTTATAACTCAATTACTCGTCATTCCATTTTTAGCATTATTTGCTCTCACAGTATCCAACTGTCATTCATTTCTATTTAATACCCATTACTCATTTCCTTTGAATCACAACTACAATCACATGAACCTCTTCATTTCCATTAGACACATGTCTTTGGTGCTTTCATAGCAATAATTCATTCACTAAAGTTATTATAACATTATATAATCATTGAATATCTAAACTCTCATTCTTTCTTAGAAATTCTCCAAAATTCTAAACCTTCAGGTCTATTTTTCTTGTTCATTCTGATAAAGAAAATGAAGTAATTTGGCAACACTTTCTTTCATTAAAATATTCCATAATGTCTTAAGTTTCTAATGACACCAAGATCATTCAATTTAGTTCAGTATTTGAAAAGTTATACTCCAAATATTTTGGATTGTTCGTAAACTAAATCAATATCCTAAACTTAACTTAAATTCAGAAATTTGGAATTCTAGAGACAGAATTAAAATTGGATTTCTTCAGACAATTTGTAGCCATAAGTCTATACTCTAATCTAAATTAAGAATATTTTCATTTGGATAACTACAGATCAATATATTGTCAAAATACTAAAGCATGTTTATGCTATGTAGGAAAGTTGGTCGTAGCAAAAATGTCTTGAGAGGAATCCTCGTAAAATCCTGCATATTGTCCACGACGAAACAAGGATTTGGCCGCGGTAAACTTTCACAAAAAGCAGCAAATAGGATTCATCTTCCAATTTTCCATATTTTACACCTAACACATCTTGTATAAATATCACTTTTTCTACTTCATTTACTCTTCATTCTCACTCCATTTCAACTCAATATCATCCATAAACAAATTATATTCCATTAATGATCATGACCACTAATAACAGAACATACATATATATACACATTCATCATCAACTTCCAACACATATTTATCTTTATTTCCACTTTCATTTCACTTCTAACTTTCACTTTAATTCTTATCATGTCAAGATACCACATTACTCCCTTTCTTTAGCTCTAGACTCATTTTATTTCATTACAAAAACACCCAAGTAGATTCACATTAATTCATTAAGAAAACATAACAAAAACCCATTATGGATCTAGTTTTTTTTGCACTTTTTCCTACACCCAGTATTCAACTTCAAATCAAAATTCAAAACTCTTAAAGACATAATTTGAATTTGATGTCTTCATGCCAAATGTAGCTATATGTATATACTTTAATCCAAATAAAAAAATCACCTCATTTGGATATCTACAGAACAAGTTATGGCTAAATTACAGATGATGCATAATCAATGGAGAATGTTACAGCGAACCTTTTTCCAACACATTTAAAACACCATTTACTCAATTAATCCAAAATCATATCATTCCATAATCTCTTATCCATCAAAACATCAAAGAAAAAAATGAATCTATCCAAATTTCTTATCCACGTTTTAGCAGATACTCATCCTCATTTCATGAACATTTAACCTCCAAGTATCATCAAATATGCTTCTATTAAAACAACCTATGAAGAAAAAATTTTAACTTAAATGTTTAGCTCCAAGCTCCTTCAAATCACCACGAAACCCTAACTCCTCTATATACACGATCTTCACATTTTTAAGGTGGAATAGGTTAGGTCTTTTGGCAACAAGAAGAGGGAGAAAATGAATCTTGAAGAAGCAAGGGGAAAGAGTTGAACGAAAGTCAACATGATGAGGGTGAGAGTGGATGTCGTGGGTGAAGGAGAGGAATGGAGAAGATGAAGAAATGAAGAAGTTAGGCAAAATGAAGCATGTGTAGTTTTTGGCAAGTGAAAGACCAAAATATGGTCTTTCACTTAACAAAAACTTGACTTAACAAATGGTGTGGCAAGTAACACTTGTCACTTGCCATGTGTCACTCTCTCAAGGTCTCCTCTTGATCTTTTAATAAACTAATCCATTTGCCTCTAATTTTGTTAAACCTAAATTTCTCCCAATTTCCAATGATGTTTGCCATTAAATCTTAATGTATTTCATAAAAATTTTCACTGACATTTGATTCTTATTTCTACTGCTATTCATTAATTGTTTTGCCTCTTGACATTTTTTTTCTAGTCCAAAAGTACCCTCTAAAATCCCAAAGATTTTCATATTCCACCAAAAACTCTAAATCAATGCTTATACTAAAAAAATTAGATTTCAATACAAAAAATTCACAATTACAATTACGATCACATTTATAGATCAATCATACCTGGAATATGTCAATGAATGTATGTACAATTATTTTAATGTGCAAAAATTCAAATTCACGTGTGTATGCTAACATTATGCATAAGGATGAGATGTATTTTTCTTAATCTCTCATTGATCTCACATGTACCATATTTTAGGGTTCTAACGTTTAGTATGAAAATAGGATGTTACAATTTTACTAAAGGTGAGTAACTATACAAGTCAAGAAAAGTCGCAGAGTAGCTTGAGAAAGAAGGAAGTCTAACACTATTCTTATCTATATTTAGTGCCAGTGTTGATTTTAAAAATGCAAGAGATAAAAATATAATAAAATTGGCATCAATTCCATCTTTAACTGGAATCATTCACTAATAGAGATCCACTTATGTCAAGACTTACATAGCCCTAATTCTATACCCGCAAAGTCTTAAGAAGTAGAAAAACAAGGATAGGTTTAGCAAAATTTTGAATGTCTTCAGGAAATTGAACATCAACATACCATTCACCTTACCTAGTGTCTATTCCTAAAAAAATTACAATAACAAAAAAGATCTAGGATAGGTTTATATCATAGCTAGTGTAAACTTAGCATGCTCCTTGACTAACTTATGGTTTTCCTTGTACTTTCATGTTTAATGCCTTGTATTGATCTTGTACTTTATCTAAGGAATTAACTAATTTTCTTTTTTCAAAAAGATATGTAAAAATTTTGGATGTAAAGAAGTTTAATAAGTAGTAATTTTTTATTTATTTTATAGTAAGATGCTTTTAAAGCTTCTAAGTTATTTGAACAAAGATGTCGTTATATGTGAATTTTTAAGGATATCTTCTCTAATATGAAATATTATATGGCTATGTTACAGTATCTTTGATAGAGGTGTTTTATGCCATCATAGATGACAAATTACCTCAGAAGTAACAAATCTAGCGAATTTCACCATTCCTTGAAAATGTGGCAAAATTAAAATTCTTAACTATTATATGATTTTAAAGGGAGCCCAGTTAAAAGATATTTAAAGAAGCACTTGTTTAATATCCTAATGATCCTAACTTTTTTCGTTTATTTTCTTTCATTGATTTATACTATTTACTAGTGCTTCTTTTATTTTGTAGGAAAGTTTTTGTGAAATTTCTTAGAATTTTCTCATAAAAATTTCATGAAAATGGGGTAGAATTCTCAATCTTATTTTTGTCTTTTAGTTGATCTTATTATCTTAATTGTTTATCATGGACTGTAATACTATGTTTAAATGTCAGAGAAGTATAATTTCTATTATTTTCCATAGTTTTTCTATTAGCTAATATAGTTTCCTTTTTCAAGTTTACAATTGATGTATTTAGGTTTTTTTGGATTTTTATTTATTAAATCATGTATATATGTTGAAATTGAACCAAAGGTTTCGGGGGATGAGGAAAGAGGACGAAAAAATTCAAGTTCAAATATAAATTAAGTGTTATAAAGTATAATCAGTATTGGTTGTAAAAGAAGGACACCCATCAGTCATAAAATAACCTGGGAAGTACTTAGATATATAACAAAATCAACACCAATATAAAAAGTATGTTCAATACCAGCTTTAAGGGTGACCAAGCACTTAATAAAAATAAAACATAATTAGTACTGATATGGGAAGTATGTCCAACGTTAGCCTTATGCGTGAGGAAAACTCTAAAGTTATAGTATAAAGGTAGTGCCAATTATACACGTGTTCAAAGTTGATCTTATCTTAAACACCAATAGTATAAAAGGTAAATTCATGAATTTTCTAACCTAAAACCCTAAAACCTTGTCCCTTTCACTTTTAAACTCATTTTTTCACCCAATATCAACTTTAAACACAAATTTATACCTTTAAAACATTAAATCCCTTCCTTACACATAAAACTTATCTCTATAACCAAAAAATTAAGAATCCAAGCATCATATTCATATAGTTAGGAAGATAATTGGGTTTTTTTATTTACATCAATTTGGGAAGATTTCTGGCACATCATTTTCTTTGTATAGTATTTAAGTAAGTTGTTCTATCAATTTTCTTAGAAGTGGTACACTAAGTTTGGGTATTAAGCTAAATGGAGACAAATTTAGGGTTATATACTACTACTATTAAGAATTTATGTTGATTTTAATTAGGCATTGTGGAATTTAGAGTTACTTTTGTTGATAATTGTTTTATATAATGATTGTGTATTTTGTTTGAGCATTAAGAAGTGCTATGAAGTTGTGATTGTGTGTTGCAAAGATGTGATTTAAAGAGAGAAGTTGGCTAATGTGATTTTGTATTGAAATAATGCCTTAAAGATATAAGGATATATTAATAAGGAGTGGGGTTTCCTTCTCATCTTCAACATCATCAACTTTGAAAGACATTCCTTGGTGTTTAAAGCTAGAAAATAAGGAACAGTATAACAAAAGAAGCAATAATGACGTGGTCATTAAGAAGACCATGATCCTAGGCATTGCTTGTAACACACCACCTTTACGGAGCATAATCCTGAACATCTTGAGGATGTTCGAGAA
The DNA here is from genome assembly GCA_027575705.1 of Erythroxylum echinodendron. Lineage (NCBI taxonomy): Eukaryota > Viridiplantae > Streptophyta > Magnoliopsida > Malpighiales > Erythroxylaceae > Erythroxylum > Erythroxylum echinodendron. The sequence continues at coordinate 33,553,965 of JANZXR010000005.1, read as the reverse complement.
CATGCCCTATGAAAAAGGCATATTCACTTATCTTGGCATCATACATATAACATAAATTATTAAAGAACTCCTCATTTCATTTATAAAACACATTTACATTATAGCATTTCATTGCATAACCAGCATCAAAAACATATGAGAGTTTACTACTCTTTTACAACATGTTCTATATGAATGAGGAACTATACAAAAGCATTCTATCTAAACTCCTCAGTAATAACTGACCTACCTTTGAGCCATTTTTGACTGCCAAAAAATGGACAGAACTAGACTTCTGCTAGTTTGCCTTAAGAACTATATCTCCTTGTACCTGAAAATAAACATTGCAATTTTGACAAGTTTTGCGAAGTCAGTAAGTGAACCATCATCGATGTGCTCACTCATATCAAACACATAGACAGCTTACATTCCAAATTCATAGAAAAATCATATCATTATATATTGACATCATTTCACTTATCATCACATTTCATCAAATACAATTATGTACATTATTTCACATTTCTAATTCAGAACAATTCAAATTATTCATTTCAAACATTCATATAATACATATCAATTTGTATATGCAATGCACATGTGAATCCACTTTCATTGTTTTTTTGTTGTAACCAAGCGCCTTTTTAATTGTCCCATATCTGTTATGGATACTGGGCTCATTGATAACTGTCCCATATCCATTGTAGATATTAGGCTTATTTTAATAATGAGCCTGTAGCTCTTTATACACATTCTGAGCTTTAAGCTCTTTTTCCACTGGCCACTTCGGTTACAACTTCCTTTATCTAATTATCCATTTCAATGTAATGAGATGCATCAATACACATTATATGAAATCAATCACTTTCATTCACCATTTATAGTCACTTTCACATTTAATTATGAACACTTCCAATGCAAACTCAATTATCAAACTCCTCAAACCATTAATTTCTGGAATTATCACATTCATATAAATATCAGTTTAATAATTTAAACTTAAGCAAATAGGATCAATCTTAGTGAGAAACATCTAGGTTACTCACAGTAAGCTCAAGATAGCTATTGCATCGACGGACCGACAATGTCTGGATGTTGGCATTCAACTTGAGCATCTAAATCATGAAATATACATATTTATACACATTACTACGTTGATAAATGATATAAGTATTCAATCATACACATATGTATATATGTCATGTACAATGCATGTTGACTATCCCCAAGTATATATCCTTAAATCATAAGTCTTGATCCTTAAAACATTATCACTTGTATAAGTCTAGCTTGCACTTAGGTTTATACCTCTATTCTAATTTCATCAATCAATCATTCACCAACATTACTCTAGCATTATATAATCACATAATATCTAAATTCTCATTCATTCATACCTAGTATGCTGTACTCATCTCCTTTGAATCACAATTGTATTCCTATGAACACTTTCATTCTTTAAACAACTCTAAATTTCCAGATTTCATATTCATTGATATCAACAATCCATGCTTAAGTTATAACCTCAATTATAACCTAAACAACTCAAACCTTTAACCAAATAATCAAGAATCAATATAGGTTCATTTCAAGTCTTAATCAAGTCTAATTGCATTATAGGAAAGTATTTTATCAATAATTGGTTCAAACATCACTTAAAAGAGAAGAATGCAGATTTATAGCCCTTGCACGATCATGGAGGCATTCCCATGATCATGGGTTAAGTTATTAGAGAATTTCAAGCTCTTTCCTTGCATTTCCCATGATTGTGGAGGCATTCCTATGATCTTGGGTTATGTTATCCAAAATTTTCCCAGCTAATCCTTTAATGTTTTTCTAGATTTAAACCTCTACAAACTATATCTAACACATCTTATGCATAGTTCAGCATTTCTACTTCATTTCTTCATAATTTTTACCTCAATTCCATCTCAATATCATTCATACATTAATCTATAAACCATGGTTTATCATTTTAACAGAAAACAGAACATGTTCACCATCATTCATTATCATACATAAATCCTAGTTCTTCTCATTTGAAGAACATTACACTAACCTTTTCTTTAGCTTCAAAACTCAATCTAATTCATCTCTATAACAACCAATGATCCATGTTTTTATACATCTAAAAACAGAACATATATATATCCATTCATTCATCAAAATTTCCAACACTCATCATCAACACAAAAATAGAACATCAACATATACATTCATCATCATTGTTTCAGCACACTTTATTATCACCATTGTTAGCATCAATCTACTCCTAAAATATCATCATAAATGCTTATATTTACACAAACCATGAAGAGTAATATCTTACTTGCATGTTTACTCCAAAGTTCTTCAAGTCGTGGGTTAACCTAGCCCCTCCAAGCTTATACGATCATCAACTTTCAAGGAGGAATAGGTTGGGTATTTTAGTAACTAGAAGAAGATAAAAAGATATTTGAGTAGCAAAATGCAAGGTTATAGCAAAGTTTAACATTAAGAGTAGGGTTATGAATGTCGTGAATGGAGAGAAGAAAAGAAGAAGATGAGAGGATGTAACAAGATTGATAAACAAATGAAGATGGTCTTGCAAAGATGAAAATATCATGGGTTTTATGCTTGGTGAGTGTCATGATACTTGTCATGACACTTACCATTTAAATAATCATGCTACTTGAATATTTACTTAGGCTACTAATGCCACTTAATATCTAGTCCATTGTCTCTCAATCTCCATACCATTTGTCACTTAATTGTCTAAGCCACTTGTCAATAAATCCTAATGCCACGTATCATTTATTTATACTACCATTTTTCACTGATTTTTATTGCCATTATCAATTTGTTCCTAGTCCAAAAATACATATAATTTCATAAATCTCCCAATTTTAACAAATAATTCCTAAATCACCAATTATAATCCATCAACCAAATTTCAAGACATAAAAATTCACAATTCACATCATAACCATTTTAAATCACTCATACCCAGAAAATGTCAAATGAGTGCATATATAGTATTTGCAATGTGTACAATCAATATTCACGTATGTATGCTCATGGTGTGCATCTGAATGCAAAACACATCACGTATTCTCTATGCTATTTCTCGGGTACATTAGTCTATGATCTTATGTCCTAACCGTTAGTATGGAAAACATGATATTATATTGATCAAGTCTTTAAGATCCAAAACATGCTTAGGAGTATACAATGGGAACGTTTGTTAATTTTATAAGGCAACTACTACTTGAAGGTGGTCAATGAATTCTACACCAATATTGAGGAATAAGCCAAACTAAAACTATTGGCTTTTTCCTTTTATATTTGGTGTTATTGCATTATCATTTTTTAGGAGTCTATTAAGGAGAACTTTAGGCTATTATAAGACGGGAGGGATTGAGCTTTCATAATAGATGATCATTAAGGCTTTATGAGTGGAATCAAAGAGATGCTTTATATAGGTTCAGATGGGGCATAATGTAACACACCATTATTATGGAGCATATGCCTAAACATCCAAATGACATTCAAGAACATACCCTATGAAAGTGGTATATTAGAGCAATCACATTCACTTATATGGCATCATACAGAACATAAATAATCAAAAGATCAATTCCTCATTTCATTCACCAATATATTTACACTATAGCATTTCAATACATAATACATATATATAGTATCAAAGACATATGAGAGTTTACTACTCTTTACATCATGTTTTACATGGAATGAGGAACTAAATAGAAATATTCTAACTAAACTCCTCAGTATCAACTGGCCGAATCTTTAAGCCATTCTTGATTCCCAAAATTGATAGAACTAGCCTTCTACTAGTTTGCCGTAGGAGCTAAGTCATCCTCGTACCTAAAAATCAACATTTACAATTTTGATGAGTTTTGCAAACTTAGAAAGTGATCTATCCTTGATGTGCTCACTTATATCAAAACACAAAGACAATTTATAATTCAATTCACAGACAAATCATATCATCAAATATTGGATTATCACTTCACATTTCTTCATGCTTCAAGAAATACAATTGTATTCACTATTTTCCATTTCCATTTCAGAACAGTCCAAATAATTCATTTCAAGCATTCATATAATACATATTAAGTTATATATGAAAATGAATATGACTCCACTTTCATTTTTATTTGTTATGATTGAGTGCCTTTTTACTGTCTCGTTTCTGTTGTGGATATCTGACTCATTTCATAAACTATCCTGTATCTTTTGTGGATATTGTGCTCATTAATAACTGAGCCTGTGGCTCTTTGTGCACATTATGAGCTTTAAGCTCTTTTTCAATGTTCACTCTGATGACAACTCCTTTATCTGATCATGCATCATTATGTGATGGAATGCCTCAATTTTCATTATATGCAATCAATAACTTTCATTCATTACACATATTCATTTTCACATTTTCATCATATCAAAGTTTGGCATTCAGCATTTCGTTGAGTACACGTATTTTTTTTCAATTCACATTTAATTAGGAAACACTCCCAATACAATCTCAATTATTAAACTCCTCAGACCATAAGTGTCTAGAATTACCTCAATCATACAAATAATAGTTAAATAGCTCAAATTTAAACAGAAACAAGTCAATCCTAGTGAGAAAACATCTAGTTTAACTCACAGTAAGCTCCAGATTAGTTACTTCCTTGATGAACCAGAAATGTTTGGATGCTAGCGTTCAACTTGAGCATATAAATCATGTAATACACACATTTTTTATATAGTACTAAGTTGCTTAATCATATAAATATGTAATCGTACACAAATATATGTATGTCATGTTTGATGCATGACTTTCCCCGGGTATGTATCCTTAATCACAAGTCATGATCATTCAAACATTATAATTTGTATATGTCTAGTTCATGATCATTCAAACATTATAATTTGTATATGTCTAGTTTGCACCTAGGCTTATACCTCAAAGAAACTTGATTATTCTAAGTTCATCAATCATACATTCACTAATCCTTTTATAGCATTTTATAATCACACAATATACAAATTTTCATTCATTCATACCTAATACTCCTTATTCCTTTCAATCACAATTGCATTCCTAAGAACACTTTCATTCCTATATCTCCATATTTTAAACACATTGATATCAACAATCCATTACTTAAGTTATAACCTCAATTAACAACCTAAACATATCAAACAATTTAACCAATTAATTAAGCATTAAACTAAGTTTATTTCAAGCCTCAATCAAGTCTAAATGCACCAAAGTAATGTTACTTATCCTTAGTTGGTTCAATAATCACTCAAAAGATGAAATTTCACTTTCAATGCATTTCCCACAATTGTGGAGGCCTTCCCACAATTATGGGATATCTTATCCGAACATTTCTTCATCCATCTCCTTCAATTTTTCGAGATTTTAACCCTTTCTTACAAAACTCAAAACATCTTATCCATAGTTCATCATTTATACTTCAATTCCTCATCAAATTCACCTCAATTGTAACTTAAAATCATAATAATACAACTCATAAACTATTATTTATCATTTACACAAAAACAGAACACAAGTGTATTCATTTATTCATCAACTTTCTAGCACACATCACCATCAATCCATCTCTAAACAATCATCATAAATGTTTCTATCAAACAATCTATGGAGAACATTATTATACTTACTTGTTTAGATCAAAAACTCCTCAAATCCTCAAGTAACCTAGCTCCTCCAAGCTTACATGATCATCACCATTTTAAGGAGGAAAAGGTTGGGTTCTTCATCAACAAGAAGAAAACAACAAAATCTTTGGAGTGCAAGGTGAAGGACTTTGGCAAAACTCAAGGTAGTGTGGGTTAGGTGAGTGTATTATGAGTTGAGAGAAGAAAGAAGAAGAAGAAAAGAGCTTGTGGCAAAAATGAAAGATAAAGATGGTCTTTAATGTGTATGTATCGTGAGTATAGGTATGTAGCAAGTATTGTGACACTTGTCACTTGACACATATCTTATACTCATAGTTCCAATTGTCTTTTAGTAACTAGTCCATTTGTCTCTCGATCTCTAAGCCATTTGTCACCCAATTATCTAAGCCATTTTTCACTCAATCCTAATGCCACGTGTCACTTATTTCTATTACCCTGTGTTAATTTATGTTTTGCCACTTTGCATTTTTCCTAGCCTAAAAATATATGTTAATTCATCAACCTCCCAATTTTAACAAATAAATTCAAATTAATAATTATAATTAACCAAATTAAAATTCAAGACATAACAATTCACAATTCACATCATAACCATTTTCAACCTTTTATACCCTGAAATATTTCAATTGAGTGCATATATGATCTTTGCAACATGTACAATATCATAATTCATGTTTGTTTGCTAATGATATGCATGTGCATGCAGTGCATCTCATAATTTCTCAATGCTATTTCTTATTTACAGTTATCTAGGGTCCTAACCCTTAGTATGGAAAACGAGCTATTACAATAACATAATTTAGGGGGAAGATGCACTTTTTGTGTGAGGAACTAGTCATCCAATGATAATTAATGGCTTACATCTTAAGCCTTATGGCTAACCTTAATCCAATAGATTAAACCAATTTTATACCACTAAATTACACCTTACAGATCTAATCTTTAATGATTTAGGCAAGACCCACTAGTATAATTGCCATCTCTGATGTTATATTCCATTTGAAACATTATTTAACATACGTAACTGAATAAGAACTTTGTATTCCTACAGCTAATTAGTTAGTTATTGGTAAGCATAAGGTAGACCTCTCTAATTCTGGAGTTGTAAAAATTAGGGAGTTTAATTATATTAATGATGGTTGAATAAGGATATTTTGGTATACTTATGAGAATAAGAGGTGGTTTAATTCATATAGACTTGATAAAGGATACTCAAACAACATGGGCTAAGAGGTGAAGAGGAATTATAATAAGAAAGATGCTAAAGGTAAAAGAGGCAACATAGGAAAAAGTTAATAGGTCAGTGTCATCCATTAAGAGACTTGAGGGAAAAATGATGACTATAAACACCAAGCTAGATTTTGTAATGACCTATGTCAAATTGTTTCACCACTGTCACGACCTTAGGTCTCTCCTCCATCTCATACATACATATTGTTTTTGGAAAATAAATGCATACATGTAATTTGTTTATGATGTTTTGTTTTTTATTTTATTATTTTTAACTTCTATTTTTTTTATTGTTAATTTATTAACTTAAAAATATTATAAATTTAATCCATATTGGTTGTATTATTTTTTCATTCAATAGTTTTATTTTCAATATTAAGTAGAATTTGAGTTTGTCTGAGTACTTCAGGATAAGAATTTCCTTTTTAATTATATAGGTTTTGAGGTAGTCTTCTATTTTTTTTATTTTCTTACTCTTAATGTATAATATTAGGGACAATATTGTTTTAAGTGTGGGGGTGGTTTAGATTGATTAATTTGATTGAAATTTCTTTTCAAAAATTTCATGATTTTTATATGTTTAGTTTGTTTTTAAGGAGTGATTTTAGGAGCTTGATGTGATATAAATGAAACAAAGCGTAAAAATAATCCTAAAGAAGATCATTAAGGCAAAAGCACCTACCTTTTCCTATAAAATATTTTAAGTGAGTCAAGTGTTGACCCCATGAGGACTGTGATTACTACAATTACCTCTTTCTATTGTCTAATATAAATAAATGAGTGATTAATTTGAAAAAGTAAAATCGACTAAACTAAATAGTAAAAAAAAGTTAACCAACCATCTGATAGATAATAATAAACAATTAGTAAATAGATAAGACTTAGATGCAAAATCTCTTTATAAATTTACTATGATTGAATTTTATCTTGATTCAATGATTAATCCTAATTACTTAAACCAATAGAAATTCCTAAGTTACAACTATATTCTCTCTCGAGCAATACAGTCCCTCTCTTTAAGTTGATTGACCAAAGTTGCTTCCTAATAAACACAAGCTAAGAAAGCATTATTTCATTTATGAATTCCCATGTTGGGTTTTAGTCTAAGTTAGAAAGATCATATAGTTGTATCTTTAGCAATCCATATAACCCTCCTTATTCATATTATGATCTATTCATATATATCATCTTTCGGTTTCATTGTATTGATTTGAATATTAAATCTTAAAATCTCATTCCTTCAATTCTAAACAATATATAAGTATGAACGATTCTTGAGAAAGCTAGAATCTTTCATTAAAATTAAAGAAACCAAACAAAAACATAAATTATATAGTTCACCATATCTAAATCTATATCCAAATTAGTTTACAATAAAATTAAAAAAATAAAAAGAATAGTAAAGAAAAAAGAAATAAGAAAGAGGTTATAGTTCTTGAATCTTATTTCTTCTCAAATGATCTTGATGGAATCTTGCTTTCCTCTATGATTGCTTCTCCTTTATGTTAACCCTGTATTAGGTTTGTCCCTATTATGTTTCGTGCTTGAGACTTCTCCATTGTAACATGAACATACACATAGTACCATGTAGGTGTTGTGTTAAAGAGTATGGACCTATGACTATGTCGTGTCCTTTATATACCCAATCTAATAAAGAAGTTGAGAGTACCCATTTCTAACATAGGGAGGACATAAGTTTGTGTTTATTTTGGCTTTCTTTATATGCCAAGTTGTCAAGAAGAAAAATGCAAACTTTTACTACACAAGTTGATCAAAATGTTATGTAGGTGTCGTGTTACTAAACATGAGGTCATGTTTAAACTGTATTCCTTTAAAATCACTAAAAAACTCCTTCAACTTGACTCCAAATTGCCCAAATTCACATCTTCATCATGGAGAACTAAAGTAAAGAATGCAACATTAATAAAAGGTAAATTAAGTGCCAATTCATATAAATACCCTTAAAGTAAAAGCTAAATACTGTAAAAATCATACTAGAAACATAATGTAATAAGCATATATCAAAGTTTATTAGTAGCTCTATGATAATGACATGAGTTTATGCATATTATATATTAAGATTGATTGAAAAAATTAGATTCATAATATGATTAAGTACTTTTCATGAAAATTTTAACTTTGTGAATACTAGAGAACTAAATTTGTTAAGCAATGATATGAGCTTAATTGACTAACACTTAGTGATTAATGATATAAAAATGTTTAAGATACTCACTTTAGTTTATATATGATTTTAGGTACAATTCAGAAGTGAAAGAGCTAAAGTGAGTCAAAAGCACAATATTTGAGTTATTTCCCAGATATTCGTAGAGCAAGAATGAAACAAATTAGAGTAAGAGAAGAAAAGAAAATGCATGAAGATGATGATCATATGTTGAACATATTAAAAGAAGAATGCAGGAATTGACTCATGGCTCGCATGGGCATGAGACACCTCTCACGAACATGCAAGATGTCTCACAACCGTGAGACACTTCTCACATTGGGTTAGCATATATCTCACAGTGGTGAAAAACTTCTTACATGGTGAGTTAGCATATGTCTCACAGTGGTGCAAAACTTCTCACAGGCCATTTTAACCTTAATTTTTGGTATAAAATGAAATAATGTGTGACATCTTAAAGGATGAAATGTGGATGCTTTTATTTTATGGAAAACACTCTAAAGGTTTCAGGAGAAGAATGAAGAGTAGATACCGTTGGAGACCTACGGAGAAGATGGAGGGCTGAGCTTCCTGATGCTAGTTCAGAGGTGACATCGACGTTAAAGAACCCAGTTAAGCATACCCTTCATTGTGTTTGTTATTCTTACTCTCTTTAGGGAATGATTTTGTTATCCTATGTTTATTTTTTGGGTATTGTGTTAAGATGATTTTAATGCATTCATTGGATTGTTTTATTATGAACCTGTTGCTAGAATCTTTAATACAATCTGTAATTGCGATGTTGAGATCCATTTGTAGCAACTAACGATTTTGGACTATCAGAATTGTTGTGTTTCCAATTGGTGTCAAATCATTAGGAATAACATAACCTAGATTAAATGACCCGAGCTTGTATGGTTGTTACCTTAATTAATATGTTTTCCTAATTCATAATGCAACTGTCTAATTACATCTAGAGATAGTATCTTAGGTTATTTGATAGCTAGGTTTAATTAATGAGCGTCTCTTAATTAAACACGATCCAAGGGAAAATTAAGGTTAATAGAATTTATCTCTAAACAACAATCAACAGTTGCTAGGAGGGGTAAGAGAGTAACAAATCAATGAAGTATGTTTAACTGGGTGTAGGTAGAGATTGAACCGATGATCGAGTCCCTAACGAATTCATCATTTTCATCATTGTTGAATGTTTTCTTTAATTTGTTTCTGTTATTTTAGTTTCATTTTATTTTATTTTAATGTAAACCAAAATCCCCTATAACCTAAACACCGATTGATTTTATAACAAGAAATAACCGAACACTCTCTGTGGGATTGACCTAGACTTACCATTGTTATTGTTGTAGGTCTAATTATTTTGAGTAGTGTTAAGACATGCTACGTTAGGTAATTAAAATTTGGTTTGTCATGAGTGATCATATAAGAAATATGATCCTTTATGTAAATGTTTTCTTTCCTATGTGAATGCCTTCTTTGATTTTGAATTTTTAACACTTAAATTTTATCTTTTTGATATTACATTAAGATTTATGCAAGTATTATGATGACAAAGCCACTCAGAATTTGTATTTAAACCAAATTGCCTAACTTTTACGCATTAATCCATCCGTGAACCTATTAAGCCTTGCATTAAATTTAATTTTTTATTCTTAACCTTTTTCTAAAGAATCTTGTGACTTGAAAAAAAGTAATTACTCCTCTATTTATTATTTTTAGAGCTTTTACTTATGTTTTGATATTTTTAAGAATAAGGAAAAAAGGAAATAAGTGTGGGGGAAATGGTAAAATATATGAAAGTAGCAATGTAAGAAAGGAATATTATGTCAATTAAAAAAGTTAAAGAAAAGGAAAAGATGGAAAACAGATTAGTTGGCATGGATTCTTATAATTAAAAAGTATGAAGGAAATAGTAAGTGCAAGAATATGAGGAGTTAGTGGAATAATAGTGATTTATTTTTTATTACTTTATTAGTTGTGAATATTTTTTCCCTTATACCCTTTTCTTTATTAGCCGATTTATTTATTACTATACTAGTTGTGAATATTTTTATTTCCCTTATACCCTTTTCTTTTAAAGCTTATTTAATCATTTAGCCTCATTACATTATTAAAGTTCTTTTAATTATTGCTTGTGCATATATATTTTAGTAGTGGAGATTAGATGGAATTTAAACTTATGGTAACTTTCAATAGAAGGTAATGAGAGCATCTCACCCAAATTTCAACACTTATATGAATAAGTGATACCTTATAAGGACATATCAAATTTAAGTATTTGAATTTGATAAAGGAGGTTAAATAGTGTTAGTCTTATTTGCATTGATTTCTTTATGAAATATTATATATTTAAATTTTACAAATTTGTTGAGGCTTGAATTTGTATATCTTATGTTGTTAATTATGAAGCAAAATAATGAATATAGATCAATTCCTATTTGTAGGATTTAAGTAAACCCTCATGAAACTATAACTCCTCCACTAGCTGTTTAAAGGCTTGTAGCATCTACTAAATATCATTGTACACCTTAAGAATGAAATCATTCTTATTTTAGTTTAATCTAGGTTAATAGTTAAAGTTTAGTTGCTTAAGAACAAACAATGAGTTAATTGTGGGAAACTTTAGTAGGTTTATATTTTACATATTATTCAAGATTAATTTACTTGGTGTTTAGAACCATTATAATTTGTTTTATATAGGTTAAGTTATGTTTTCTATATTTAGTTAATTGTCCTATAAGTGGTGAATTTGAGGAGATACATGATATTTAGTAAAACTCTCTCCATAATTACCCTATCTATGACATTTTATGATCATTTGGAAGATAAGAAGCTGAGAAACAATTTTGCAAGAGACTTTGAGAACTAATTCTAACTCAAAGATGTTAGAAATAAAGAAGTTGGTAGAGTAAAGCACAATAGGTGAACTTATTAAGATAACAAATGCCTATCATTTTTGAAGCTTTAAGAAGTCGAGAAGTAGAACAAGACTAACATCAAAGTTGATCATAGATCAATGTCAAATTTATTTTAAATTTAAAAAGAAAAATGTTACAAAATCAATTTTGATTAGAGCTTGATGTCAGGACTCAGTTATAGTTTTACTCACAAAAATTACAAGTCCTAGAATAAGACTGATGTTGGTGTTGGTATTGGTCTAACATTGGTTCTCTAAATAATTTATAAAGATTTTTGATTCTCAAGTTCAAGTCATCTAGAGCTCTAGTTTTTAATTATAGCTATAAATACTTATATTAGAGGTAACTTAGATGTCTTCTTAACATCTTTTTAAGGACTTTGTATTTTCTTTCCATAGTTTTGTTCTTCTTTAGTGTCAAAGAAGATTTGGAACAAGGACTAAAGGAGCTTATGACATCTTCTCTACTTGTTTTCTTGTATTTTTCTATATTCAGAATATTTGATTTTGTTTTATTTTCATTATTTTTAGTAACTACGATAATTAGGATTAAAGATGTAGCTTTTAAAGAATATTCAATTATTTATACATGACTTGATTATTGTTAAAATTTATTCTTTTTAATATTAATTTTGGATTTGTGATTTGCTACCATAGATTTAATCTTAGGGATTGTATGAAGGATTGACATGTGAAGTAAAATCTATGCATTAGAAGAATTAGTATGGTGTTAGAGAAAAACGGTATCCTAGACCTTAATGGTGACTCTATAGAATAACTATGCTTAATAAGTTTTATGAGGTTGAATTATGCATCAACAAGTGGTAGTTACCTAATTAGATAAACTTATGTGCCTTAAAAGAGGGCATTGATACTGTAGGTTAACTATTATTTAAACATAGAAAATCAATAGTGTATAACGATTGGAATTCCCTATAAGTGAAACCTAACTCCCTAATATTTTTTATTAATCTTTCTTCATACTTTATTTGCTTTATTTTCTTTAGTTTAATAAGTAAATTCACTTTAATCAATTCTTCACTTTATTTAATTTTTATAAGATTAATATGTTTTGTGACTGGTTCTCTATCTAGTCAATTCTTTGGAATCAATCTAATTTTAGTAGGCTATTCAACTTTGAATGACACTCAAGCCAACTAGTCAGAATTTATACTTAAGTGTTATTTATGTTGCTAACCTTGGTTTGCAAAGGAACTCATTAAGGTAGGATTTATGTGATGTCTCGTAAAGTTTAAATGCTTTATAATTGATCATAGGGCGTTTTAATTACACCTTATAAAACTCTAAATCTAAAAGGGTTATGGAATTTAGAGCCTCTTATAAATATTTTAAACATGTGTAAAGCAATTAGAGGTTACAGGTCTAGCCTATAAAGTGAATCATTTCACTCGGTCCAACAAATAATAATGACATTGGTTTTTAAGAAGGAAATTAAATAGGGTATTGGTTAATTATAAGTGGATTTTAGGACAGTAAGGTTATATTTAACTGTTCACTAATCTTTGATCTTTCTCAAATAGAGTTACACAACCTTATCAGCACTCTAGTGTGAATTTCCCCTTTAGATTATTCAATTTCTTAACTAAACACCAAGGTTTCTGAGGGTTAGTGAACAAGGAATGAATTTTAAGATAGAAGGCTTTGAAAAATTCAAATATGTGAAAAAGTTCAAAATCATCAAGGAAAATATCAAGAATTGCACATGTATATCTAGAGTAATATACTGGATGTCAGTCTATATAAGGATCCAAGAAATAAAAGGTTGATAATTATGGAAAAAATATCGTAAGAGAACTATATCAAAGCTCTAGAGGTAAACTACCTAATTGTAAATTGAAATTATATAGTTTTGTAGATACATGAAGGGGAAAATTGCACAGACTTCTTTTTCAAAGTAGTTATTTTAAAAAGAAACTCTAATAGAATCTAGTGTTTTACTAATAAGAGGGAGTGAGGATATGGGGACAACAAAAAGTCAAAGAGAAAATAATTAACTTCTTTAATTCCTCTTTAGGATCGAAAGTTGAGTATGAATCCTTAATACAAGCTTTGAACTCCTTTATAAGACCTATAGTTATCCCTAAGGAAGAAAAAGATATGGTCAGACCATTTATGTCAAGTGATGTAGATGAAGTTCAATAGATTATCTTAATTTGTCTAAGATTAATATATTTAGCGATTGGTTCTTTATCTATTCAATACTTTAGAATTAATATAATTTTAGTAAGCTATCTATGGTTAACTGTGTATACTTGTAAATTAGAAAGTAGATTAAAATGTAACCTAAAACTCTATTTCTAGGGTGAAAATTTGCCTAAGCACTTCTCAAAAAATGTAATAATTTAAAAGAAATCCTTTGAATTCTTATATTCTCTTTCAAAATAGCCCCTCTCTTTTCCTTTCTTCTCTCCTTCATAATTTTAGAAATTCATACTTTAAAAAATTAAAATTTTCAACTATTAAATGTTTTCAAAATTTAAAATGTTAGATTTAGCTAGCCTACCAATTTGTCTGGCTAGTTGAAACACCAATATATGGAAAATAATGCTAGCATCAGCTAGCAAATGGTAAAAGTCTAAGTAGTCGATGTTATTTTCATGTATTTTCTTAACAATTATATAAAACTCTCCTATATTTTCATTTGATTATCTTGATCAAATATTCCTATCAAAAATTATAATCTAAAATCCAAACAATGTTTAATGATAACAATAAATTGAACCTATGCACTTATTTCACTAAATTATCCTATTTAAGTTTGATATCAGCCTTTAGTGTCTTCTTATATAATGTAAATATTCTTCTTAAATTATGATGAATTCTTAAGTCACCTTGATTGAATTCTTCTTCTTTAGGTTATAACCATTTAAGTGGGATTAACCTTTCCTAGACTCTATACTCTTGTACCTCCCTCTTCTAATTTAATCTTCTTCCTTGTCTTCTTGAGTTGTTTTAGCATTGATTCCTTACTCATCCTCCTTACTCTCCTTCGTCAACCCAACTGATTCTTTGCTATTACTTCTCTTCTCTCATAAGGTTTTTTTTAATTGGTCTAGTTTTTTTATTTCTTACCTTTTAGCTTACCATTTTTAAAATGAAATAAAAACTGTTCCTTCTTTTAGCCTCTACTTCCTTTTCGTTACTAATTTCCTTTTCAAACTTAGACATTGCATAGATAAATTATAAGGAAAGACAATCCTCTCCTTATATTGTTGCCCTAAGTTTGCCTTAAGAAACCTGATTTATCTCTCCCCAAGCTATATTATGCCATCCCACACATTTACTAATAAGTCTAACCTAACAATTGATGCAACCTCATTGCCTGAGAGTTCAATCCCCTCTTCGTCTATTCAAGGGAGTAAAACATGCTCTTAGGTTGATGGTGACAAATCCTCAAATTCAAAGCTACCTTATATACCTCATTTTTTTAGAAAGACCAAAACATGATCTCTCCCCCTTATTAAGGTGCTAAAATAAGGTTCATCAAGATGGATGAGCTCCTTGTTTGACTATTTTTTTAGAAAAGAGACTCGTATAACCATTTATAAGAGCTTGGCCTGATAGGAAATGATATGAGTTTGGTCTAAAAAATGTTCCTAGTAGCCAAGAGGATTTTTTCTTATTGTCCTTTACGTAGAAGGTAAATGCTATTGGAATGCTTAAGCTTACTCCTTGGCATTGGAATGGAAAGCCTATTATTCTAACAAAGCTATAAGTTAAGAATGGAGCCTGATAGGAGTAAGATTAAAACTATTCCTATATAAGCTTATTTTCACAATATTCCTTTAGAATATTAGAGCACAATATAACTAGTTTAATTAGGAAACCATTATTCATGGTTTAAACATGGCTTCCATTGGATTTATTGGTTATGTAAGGATATGCGGAAAGGCTAAAATTAATAAAACTATACCTGATGTGCTTAAGCTCAAAAGATTGGATGCTTATAGGAACTAATATAAACTTCAATTTCTATCACAAACCAATGAGGGCCACAAGATTAATTGAACCTGAATGGAGACCAACGTGAATGATATTTGAAAAAGGGGATCAAAAGAGTTAATAGAGAAAGGAAGGAGTAACGTCAAGAACTTAGATAATAAATCGAGTGAGGCCTTACAAAAAGAAAGTGTAGCTAAGCAATTAGAAATGCGAAATTCAGACAACAATCCCAAAAATGATGATGTTAATGAGGTTGAGGTGGTTAACCTTGAATCTATAAACTATAGCTAGGCTATTATAATAGAAGTACAAAATGGTGACATAGACTTATCTGAAGTAAATTAACACAGCCAATGGAGACATAAAGATAAATGAGAATATGAGCTTGGAAAATTCCTCAGGAAAAAGATAAACCAAAATTTGAAGCAAATAGGAAAGCTTTAAATGAAGGAACAAATCGAAATGGCATTAGTCGCTTCACCCCTATACTAAGAAGATCATAAAAAAAGAAAATAAAAAGAAGCAAGGCTTCAACCCTTACCTAATGTCAATCTTAGCGAAAAGTAAGGGGCTTAAGTAACCTCAGAAAGAAGTAAGCTCTTTATTAATATCTCAAAGCAACAAAGCTATTCATATTTGGCCTTTTGGAAACTAAGATCAAATAGAAAAAATGCAAGAATTTACGATTCATACTTGGTAATTTGATTATTCTAACTAACCGTGGAGCTTTATAATGGCATAATAATAGTTTCTTATAAACATGATATTCTTAAGGTTAGTCCTTGTAGATCTAATGCACAAGCTATCAATATTTGAATGATACTTAAGCCAGCTGGTCAAAATTTATGCTTAAGTGTTATTTATTTTGCTAACCTTAGTTTTCAAAGGAACTCACTATGGCAGGATTTATGTGACGTCTCTTTAAGTTTAAATGATCCATAATTTATCATATAGGATTTTATTTGTACCTTATAAAACTCTAAATTTGAAAAAGGTGTGGAATTTAAAGTACCTTGTAAATATTTTAAACATGTGTAAAGCAATTACAGGTTACAGATCTAGCCTATGAAGGGAATCATGTCACTTTGTCCAACAAACAACAATGATATTGGTTTTTAAGAAGGAAATTAGATAGCATATTGGTTAATCATAAGTGGATGATGGTATTTTAAGATAGTAAGGTTATAATTAACTGTCCACTAATCTCTGATCAATCTCAAATAACGTTACATAGCCTTGTCAACACTTTAGTACGAATTTCTTCTTTCAGGTTATTCAATTTCTTAACTAAGCACCAAGGTTTCTAGGAGGTTATTAAACAAGGGATGAATTTTAAGATAGAAGGCTTTGAAAAATTCAAATATGTCAAAAAAGTTCAAAATCATCAAGGAACAAATCAAGAAATTGCAGATGTATATCGCTAGTAGTAATATACTGGATTTTAAGGAAATAAAAAGGATCCTCGATGCAACCTAGACCAATCTATATAGAGATCTAGGAAATAAAAGGTTGAGAATTGAGGAAAAAAATCCTAAGAGAACTATATCAAAGCTCTAGAGGTAAACTACCTAATTATAAATTGAAATTCTATAGTTTTGTGGTTACAAAAAGGGGATAATTGCACAAACTTCTTTTTTAAAGCAGTTCTTTTAAGAAAAAAATCCAATAGAATCTAATGTCTCACTAATAAGAGGGGGTGAGGATATAGGGACAATAAAAAGTCAAAGAGAAAATCATTAACTTCTTTAATTCCTCTTTAGGATCTAAAGTTGAGTATGAATCCTTACTACAAGCTTTGAACTCCTTCACAAGACTTATAATTATCCCTAAGCAAGCAGAAGGTATGGTGAGACCATTTGTGTTAACTGATGTAGAAGAAGCTCTTAAGGAATTCAACCCTAACAAAGCCCTATGTCCTAGTGGGATACATGCACATTTTTAAAAATAATATTAGCAATGGATTAAGCATTAAGTCCATAGTGCGGAGTTGGAGTTCTTCAATAATGGATCAGATTTAAAGAGAATAAACCAAACTCTATATGTTTCCTACCTAAGATCTTTAACTTAAGTACTATGAGAGATTTCAAGCCAATATCATATCATAATATATTATACAAACTAGTCTTCAAACTGATGTTAAGATTAAAACCAATTTTGGGATCTTTCGATATTAAAACACAATTGGGTTACATACAAGGTAGAAATATTTGATACAATATATTGATTGCACATCGTTTGTTCAAAGTGTATATGAAGAAGAGAATTGGTAAGCAGTGTCCATTAAAATTTGATTTCAAGAAAGCACTTGACTCAATTAGTTGAAAATTCCTGCTTCACTCTCTAGAAGTTTTGGAGTGCTTATGAAATTCATTAATTGGATCAAGCAATGTTTTAACTATAATATCCTTCTATTTCATTGTAAATGGTAAGCACACTTGATGGTTTTATAGCAAAATAGGGGTAAAACAAAGGGATCCACTCTCACCTTATCTATTCTTAATATGTATAAAAGTACTCCTTAGATTAACTACGTCTAATATTAAGAATAACTTCTCCTTCAAATATCACAAAAAGTGCAATAATATAAAGTTATTCAACCAAGAATTTATTGATAATTTGTTAATGTTCTACAAAGCTAATCAATGCTTAGTCCCTTCCTTTCTCATTAAAAACTAAGGTTAACTATTATAAAAGCTTCCTATTGTTCTTTAAAGATGCATATCTCATTAACAATGATCTTACCTTACTCACAAGTATGATGGTAACTTACCCCCCTTTCATAAACCTAAGGGTTCCAATTACTACCATGAGGCCTTCCTATAAGTATTGCAAGCCAATTTTTTAAGTAAGTTGAAAGAAGAATCAAAAATGCTGTAAAAGCTTAACTTATAAAGGCAAACTCTAATTCGTTAAATCAATACTGAGCAATTTGTACAATCATTGGATATCCCATCTAGTATTGCCTAGGAAAATGGCTAAGATATTGAAGAGATGTGGGGGAACTTCCTATCAAATGGAGATACTTAAAAATCCTCTAGAGCTAACTTATCTTAGACTAAAGTTTACAGACCAAAGGAATAAAGGGGTTTTGACATTCAATCCATTCAAGTATCTAGTAAAATCCTTTCGGTTAAAAGGATTTGAAAGTTATTAACAAATAAGGAAATTTTATGGTTTTAGTAGATTCACAAACAACATTTAGGAAAACAATGCTTTTGGGAGTTAAAGCTCAACCTAATATACTACTGGACACTTCTCAATATGCTAAAACCTATAAAGAAATTATGTCTAGCATTCAAAGGCATAATAAGGAATGGAAGATCTAAATGGTTGTGGTTTCACAATTAGTATGAAAAGGACCTCTATATATGATCCTTGGTCTGTTGCATTTAAGGTAAATTTTAAAGCCCAGTGCAAAATTCAATGAATTGATAAATGGTGATAGTGGCACATCAGATATAAAGGGTTTAAACAGTTGTGGATGGCTTTACCTAATTGTCAACCTAGATATTTTCAGGATAATTCATAAATAAGACTACTTATAAACTGTTCAGATAGCATGTCCCTAAGGTATCTTGTTATAAATTGGTTTGGTTTATAGGTAACAATCTAAGATGTGCTTTCATTATGTGGCTTGCAATTAAAAACGTGCTAATGACTATGGCTAGAGTCAAAACTACTACCATTACTAATCCTCAATGCATGCTTACGTTGTATTGCACTGGAGATAAGAGATCATTTCTTTTTTCAATGCACTTATACTAGGGGATTTAGGAGAGGATCCAAATTAATTGCGACTTTTATATAGGTGAAGACATATAGGAAGACATAGTTAGTCAAGTTTGCAATAGGTCATTGCCAAGAGGCAACATTAATCTACTTAAGTTAGCTTTGTGTACTGGTGTACATAAAGTGTGGAAGGAAATAAAAAAGAGACGATTTAAACAAAATCAAACAGACAGGATCAACTTTTATTCAAGCACACTAGCTAAGATAAGGGAGCATTTCTTCATATGCTTTGTAAAAGAGAAAGTGACCAATCCTATTGCCACTAAATGGGGGCTTAATTAACTTCGAATAAGCTTTGATTCTAAACCCTAAGTAAACCTAGTGCTCAGAAAGAAAGTGGTAGCATTTATACTTGGTTGAATTAAATTCACTGCATTACATGTAACAACTTTTGAATACATGTTGCTAGAAGCTGATATATTACTCCTTGTAAACCTTGTAATGTTTTGCCTCTAATTTTAGAACATATTCTTTTTATTTTCAAAAAAATTTTAAAGCACAACACTTCAACATAAATTTACAACTAAAATAAAATTATAATAAAAAGCGATAAACACAAAGAAGAAAATTAAGAAAAAAACTCATGATTTCACAATAAGTACAAAATTTAGTAATCAGCATTTATTAACCATGAAACATGAATTTAAGGTCATGTACATGCAATTTTAGTCCGATCACACATATTGCTACATTATAGAATTAAAAAATGAAATTACTGACGTCATTGTCATCACATTTAACGCTCCTATCCATTTGGGCAACAAAGATGATGTGACAATGATAATTAGAGATGTCAATTGGAATACCTTTAAAGTACGATCCTGAAAGCCAAATGTTGTAAGTTAGTCTTAATTTGGCTAATATAAATGACGGCAAAAGGAATAAATTGATGTACTCAGCATTTTTGACGCGCAAGCAGTTAGCCAGTTGACCTTACCTAATGGCTGGTATGATGTCGCACTAAGAGACTGTTAGTTTACGTTACCTAATGGCTGGTATGATGTCGCACTAAGAGACTGTTAGTTTATGGGATTGACCCAACATGTCAGTGTATTGGTATTAGAGATAATATTCTCTATAATGTCGTCTTTCTGTTGAAAAAATATGGAATCTTAAATTTGATGTGATAAATATTAATCAAATTGGTCCAGCATGTTAACCCACATGGGATTATCCGAATATTAATCAAATTGGTCCAGCATGTTAACCCACATGGGATTATCCGAACTTATAATTTCTCAACAGATTATGTTATTATGTAGGGTAGGAAAAGCCCACAGACAAGACAACCAAAAGTTCAGTGTGCTATGAGAAACGTAAGTTTCCTCACCATAGAAAGATGTTTTGATTGTTGCAAGTTACAGCAGCTTTCCGCAATTTAATCATTTGTGTTCCAGTGTTGACCTTCCTCCCTCTCTCAGGCCTGCATAAAAATGTACTTATATCTCTCTCTCTCTCTCTCTCTACATATATATATATATGCAAATCAGCAGTAACCCTATAGCCTTTGTATGGCATCTTTTTCACTCCATCTCACATTGGTGTTTCTATAAATTTGTTAGGATATTGAAGCCAACTTCAATTTCTATATCTTTCTATTATACTTTTGTGCTTTTTCCTTTTTGTGGTTAAAGTTCCAGTTTTCAGATTCTGGAACACGGAAAAGGTGTGTTGAGAAAGGAAAGGCAAACTAAGCATGGGCTCAGAAGGTCATCACTTGTCAATGCCTGAACTTGACCAACTTCCCAGAGAGTTTTATTGGGGAGCCCTTGATGTTCACAAATTTGAAGGGTTCTGGTACCATCCCCAGGTTCTTGATCCTTTAATGGCCATGCGAAGACACTTCCAAGCCCGAGATGACGACATTATACTGGCATCCTCCATGAAAACAGGCACTACTTGGCTCAAAGCCCTTTGCTACTGCATAATGGAAGACAAAAATTACTCTACTTCTGATGATCTTCTTGTGAAATACCATCCTCATGATTGTGTTCCTAGCTTGGAGACAAAGATTTACGAAGACAATATGAAGCCTGACCTTACTGGTATGCCGTCTCCGAGACTCTTTCACACTCATTTGCCTTACCAGTCCTTGCCGAATACGATAAGAAAATCAAGGTGTAAAGTAATTTACATTACTCGCAACGCCAAGGACACATTTGTTTCAATGTGGCACCACAACAACAAGATAGTTGGATCTTTCTTGATTCCGCAATTTCCCATGGAAAAAGCCCTTGATAGCTTCTGCAGAGGGGTCCATTTTTTCGGGCCTTTTCATGATCATGCTCTGCAGTACTGGAAAGAGAGCAAAGAAAATCCTCAAAGGATACTGTTCCTGAAATATGAAGATCTCAAAAGAGAACCTAAGGAACAGGTAAAGAAGCTAGCCTCTTTTCTTGGGAAACCATTCAATAACGAAGATGAGATTGACAATGTGCTGTGGAGGTGTAGCATAGATAGGCTTAAGAACTTGGAAGTCAACAAAAATGGTGAGCCAGTGTATCCATACGTGCCCAACAGTTCGTTTTTCAGGCTTGGCATTGTTGGGGACTGGAAGAACACTCTCACCACAGAAATGGCTGAACGTATTGATGAATTGACAAGAACTAAATTCGAGGGAACAGGTCTTGATCTTGAGTGATAATGAAGTAAAAAATTCACATGGTGAATTAACTGTTAGCTTTTGTCCTTCTGGTTCATGATCATAAATGTTTTTGCCTTTGTCTTTTGGTTTGTTTAATTTGGCTTCTAATGTTAACTTGTTTTGTGTGCTGTCTTCTAAAAGTTGTTCCTTGGCGATACTACCATGCCTCGTATAAGAGGCCGTGTTGAATTATTATTTGAAATTTCAGTTGCCGATTTCATTTGCCTTCCTTCACTTTTATGCTTTAATGTTGCATATTATAACTTTTTTGCCCTTTAGCTACAGACAAGATTTCTCCTTTCTCGGAAACTTCATTTCATACAAATGGAAAATTATTGCCAAAAGTTTCTGTTAAATAATTTATATTAGATGACAATTTCTTATGAGAATTTTGATGAATTTTTATATGTGAAAGTATTCTTAAAAATAATAATGTTTAAAAGATAATTTGTCAGACCCCGGAATTTGTCAGACCCCGGTTATCGGAGTCTGACTTTTACTTGCTTATTCATGCTCTGGTACCATAATCTGTTGGGCCCCGCTTCCGGAGTCCGACTCTTACTTGCTTATTCATGCTCTGATACCTCATCTGTAAGACCCGGTTTCCCGAGCCTAACTCAGACTTACCTGATTATTCATGTTTCCTTTGATACCATACTTGTCACTTTCATGCATACCGAAAGTCTTACTACGTAAATTATCTTCCAAAGATAAAACCTTGATTACTTTCAGGTTATCCTCTCAAAACTCCCCTTTTTTTGTCTCATTGCTTGCGTCTCATTTTCGATTTCTCTTCGTCTCATTTCTATAATCTCATTTCTATTGTCTCATTTCTGCCTATTTCGAAGTTTGTGAACAGTAACACAGACGATAGTCTGTGAACAGTAACATAGACGATATCTTACAATCTTCATAACTTTCTCTAGC
>JANZXR010000005.1:33504934-33529524 GCA_027575705.1 Erythroxylum echinodendron | reverse complement strand
GAGAAGAAGATCCGATAATGGTCAAGGTGTTCTCTTTGGAAGATAACTTACATATTAAGAAAATCTGCATGCATGAAGAGTTAGACTCCAGAAAGCGAAGTCTAACAGCTGTGGTATCAGAGCAAGTAGGAGTTGGACTCCGATAACGGGATCCAACAGTTGTAATATTAGAGCAAGTAGGAGTTGGACTCCGATAACGAGGTCCAACAGTTGTAATATTAGAGCAAGTAGGAGTTGGACTCCGATAACGAGGTTCAACAGTTGTGGTATCAGAGCAAGTAGGAGTTAGATTCCGATAACGGGGTCTAACATTCTTGGTTAGTAATGATTTGATTTTTTTAAATGAATGATTTGAGAATTTTATAATTAGTGTGAATTAAAAATTGAAAATATTATTTTTAAATATCAATTGTAAGTTAACTATTAATGTATAAGAACAAATATCAGTAACATATTATAATTTTGTACTCTATATCCGATTAAAAGATGATAAAATGATTAAACTATACACTAGGATCGTATAAGAATATGGTAATGAAATTACTTTGACATCCTTTAATAAGTTTTAATAATGTATTTTTCAATATTAATATATATTTATAGATTATTTAATTAGGAAATTAAAAATCAATCAATCTTAATTGTTAATTAAAAGTATAATTTATATTCATTTTTCAACATGTTAAAGATTTAATTTGTTACACACATAAATCAATTGAACATGGAAAAATCAAATAAAATCAAATAAGAGTTAATTGTAAATGATTAAATAAGAGAGATCTAAATTTATCAAATTGAAATACTAGTAACTAAATAAACTTATATTTTCATTATAATTTAAGATTAAAATTTAATGATAGAACTTAGGGCTTGTTTAGTTGGATGTTAATTAATGAAATGGAAAGAA
Source organism: Erythroxylum echinodendron (assembly GCA_027575705.1). Taxonomy (NCBI): domain Eukaryota; kingdom Viridiplantae; phylum Streptophyta; class Magnoliopsida; order Malpighiales; family Erythroxylaceae; genus Erythroxylum; species Erythroxylum echinodendron. Next base: position 33,528,617 of record JANZXR010000005.1, on the reverse strand, counting down.
ACGGTTTATAATAAAATAGAATCTAATATAGTGAAATGTTATTTGAAAGAGATGGAAGGGTTCATAATGTAATGTAGTGAAATATTGTTCAGAGGATGGATAGAATGGAATATAATATATAATAAATGACTGTTATATCCTTGATATTAAAATGATTGCTGCAAAAGGTTTAACGCTATGATTTTAAAACAAAAATCATGTCTAATTAAAAAGTCATGGTTGTGACTTGTTCAAGTCACAACCATGACAAATAATCTTTTATATATTTTTATTTTAAAATAATAAAATTGTTATTATTTTATTATTAATTATATACAATTTATTATTAATTATATAAAAATATTGTTTTTAATTATTTAATAAATTTTATTCTATTATATGTGATTCATATTTAAAAATTAGTTATTTTATTTTTATTTATATAGAAATACATACAAACAATTAAAGAATAATTTTTTTATATTTTCTATTTTTATTATTAAAATTTTTATTTTATTATTAATTATATACAAATTTTATTAATAATATTTAAAAAAATTATTATTAGGGTAAGGAGAAATGATATTAAAATATTATTAATTATATGCATTTTTTCTACTAAACCTTCTCTAATCGCTCTACCGCATAAAATGATATCAAGAATGTAAAAATTCAAAATCAAGTTATAAAGCCAAAAAAATGTTTCAATTAGCCATTAATCAGATCCACGTCACCGTTCACAATATTAGGATCTAATAATGCCCATATGAGTTTAAAAAGTGGACTGTAAAAGTAAGATATTGCGTTGTAATAATTTCAATGGGCACTCCACTATACAAACCAAACTATGTTCAAATTTCACACCTATAAATCTAGGCATATACTTCATCATGACATTTTTGAGGTGGAAAGTTAGTGTCATAAGCAAGAATATGGATCAAGAAAACAACAATAAGTGGTAATTTGTAAGTGGTACTCTTTCTGTCATTGATGCCCGGCCCATACAAGCTTCGTTACTATATTGCTTGATAAATGCTTCCATGTAGTTCAGTGACTACACAAAGAGCAACAGAAGAGATTGACTAGGGTAAGTACGAAAAAAAAACTCCTTACTGTATATGTATGCTAATAGTTTAGATGAGAAACAAGCATACAACATAAAGGAGATCCTTGGAACCATCTAATGCAATAAAAGCAAAAACATATGCATATCTAATAGGTATAACACGGCATTCTAATATATTCAAACACGTTATAATAAGCAATCAGTTGTTTCTACGTGATCAAAACCACCACAAATCAAAAGAAGAGAAAACGAACATTAAAACCGCCACAAATTGTAGCCTAACACAGATCTACAAATAAGGACTCCAGATCAAGGAATCGAATCCTATCCCTAGATCATAGCACACCAATCTCTCTAGATCTAATCAAATTCCATAACAGTCGATTGGACTCAACTAAATCTCACACAAAATTCAAGATAAATCAAAAACAAAAGCAAAATGGAAAACCCAGAAGGAGAAAGATCGAAGCTTACCTTTAGATGCTAGGACAAAGGTGAGATGAAGTATAAGCCAAACAGAGAAGAATGTTCGGCTCTTGCTGATTCTTCACGTTGCGTTGGAGCAGTGAGAAGAGTACTTGATTTTGAAGAGAGTACTCAAAGGAATTCAAGAGTACAACAACTTTATTCAAACTACATAATAAATACTTAAGCCTTATAAATACACCTATTGCCTAATGTAGGTTTGGTAACAAGTAGAGAGCAAGAAAATAAAGCTTCCTACATAGAGATAATAGCATACAAAGCTTAAACTTGTAAAAGGAGCTTAAAGCATTAAAACATAAAAGTATTTCATATATGAAAATCCACCTTAGTAAATAATCATATTAGAGGACCTCACAAACAAGTGCAAAACAGAACTACACAGAAAAGCAAAACACTCATTCAATGATTTATAGGATGATAACCTTAACAAAAAGGTGCCTGACGGAAAATTGAAAATTAACTCCAGAATATGGTTTGGTGTGAAGTCAGGTGGGAGAGCTTCCTGTTTGCCAACTGGTGCAAGGTCAAGCATCTTCATCAGGTTATCAGCTGCTTCTTGTTATTGTTCGGTAGGCTAACAAGTTATAGGAAAGTTGTCGAAAGATGGGAACAGAAACTCTCGAACATCCTCAGTAAAAGGGAGTACATTGAAATAAAATGAATCAAGCTACACCGCAAACCAGTAATAATTTAACAGCGTTATAATTAAAAAAAGCAATAGAAAGGAAGAAAACTGAATAACTTGATCTCATAAATTAAAATGTCCATCATAAAACCTACAGTATTTTCCTTCTTAGATATATTAGGTGTCAAACCCCAACAACAACATTCGCCTGTCCCTCTCTCCAAACACAATGTATAATTGCAACTTTATCCATTTCCTTCATTGCCCTCGCCAAGACATAAACACCAAGAGTAGCTTTTATGTTGCCCAGTTCAACAATAAAAATGTTGATGTCTTTCATGTAATAGTGTCTTTTTATTAACAAAAAGGTTAACAACAAGAAGAGAAAAGCATGAGACTATGAAAAAGTACCCCACATAATTTGAAGCCAAAATCTATATCCAAAACATCAATCAATTGTGCCTTACCACATTACATTCTTAGCATCAGTAAACCCAAGAAGCTTCACACTCTTTTGTAGTTTGAAACATATAGCATCCCATTCAGCAGAAGATACAGGCACAATTTGTGCTCCATATCGATAACCCTTTATTCTTTGTTCAGGGGGTACGACTTTACTATCATCTTCAACACTTTTATATTCATAATCAACCTTAACTTCATGTGTAGCAAACTGATCAGTTGGAGGTGCCTTATTAGAATACTTTTTCAGAGTGCCGAATTTGTATTCTGATGTTTTCATGTAAACCCATACCTATACAGATAACGAAGATGATAAGATAAATCTAAAACTTTGTTCCATTAATACACATGCATGTAGATTCCATAGTAAAAATAAAATAGTTTAATAGCATAGAAATAATAAATAAAATCTCATTATGGTTGAAACCATAAGTAGTTGATGAATGTGTTACTGACCTCAGATGCATTCAGTGTCAAAAGCTAAATGGTGCTCAAATTCAACTGATGAAACTACTTGTAATATCTTACATACAGATCACTATAAACATTAATCAACATGTGCAACAAATATTAATCAGACTAGAAGGTTCCAATAGCTTCTTCAAGGCTAACCTTGTAAACTAGTTATTTCAAACTCATATATGCTAACATGGAGAAGTAAGGAACCTATTGCAATCATTTTAAAAAAGTTTTGACAACTTCTACTATTCTTAGATGAAAAACACTTATTGATTGAACAAATTCTCCAAAGTCAATGTATCCATTACAATTGACATCAAAGAGATCAAACATCTGTGAAATAATTGATCAAACTATAAGATGGAAGAAAGAAGATTCAAACTTATCCTGCAAATGGCAACACAACAGAGCAGCAGAAATCCATATCAGTATTTCTTCAATAAAACTTCCAAGTTAAGGTAACTAATATGTTTAATCTTGATCAAAGGCAAAAAAAAGTTCTCTTTCCTAAGCATGTATAATTTTTCTGGGTTGTGTTTAGCAATTCCTAACATGTCTACCATATAAGAAACCTCCTTGTTTTTAGCGTTTCATTTATAGTGTAAACCAGCAACACCAACACATCATTTGTATATAAGATCATAGCCATTAAATTGATCTGAATACTTCCTTAAAGGGGTTTAAACAGATAAGAAAATTGTGAGTCATAAATAGCTGCATGCAAAATCCCTCACTCTATCCTCAAAGAGGTTCTTCTTGCTATTTCTGAAGAGGGCACACTGCAAATCTACCTATTTGTCAATGAAACAACTACATATTAGTTAAAATCTTATATTCAAATGGAGCAATTACCATATTGGTTTGACTCCAATCTTATCCTGTTGAACACAGGACTGTGAATTACCTTTCGTATGAACCCATCTCGAATAATTGAATTGCTTACTTTCTTATACAGCTCATATAAGTGAATCCATTGAGAACTAAATCTAGGAAACATATATTGCAATCACATGGCGTTTGAGCAGCAAGAGCCGAAAATTTGTCTAACTTAGGCTCTTGCACCTCTCTAGCCCCTCTTATGCAATTGGCACCCATTACAAGAGATTCAGATGTTTTTTATATAGAGGAAGGTATACTAATAGGAAAAGAACATGAAGAATACAATCAGAAAGTTAAAATTTGATTAACCTCAACAAAGGAAGTATCATCACCAGCAACATAATTCACAGATTCACGAAATAAAAGGTAATACTAAAAATGAACAATAGTAAAACATGCACAACATTATTTATCTGCATTGAAAATATTATAAAATATTATAAACAAAAATTTAGTTTTATTTAATTCCCTCAATTACATGGCTTCGTGATAAATTCATCTACAAAATAGATAAAATATCTGACAAAATGTACACATTGAGTAGAGGGAAAAGGACCTAATACTAGGTGCAGACAGTCAATTGCACCAACACAATCCTGACATTGAAGTATATTATTCTCAAATATTATGTGTGTTTAATATAATTATACCCACTTAAGAAAAGAAAATCACCTTAAGAAATGGGTAGAATATACCATTGTTCAATATTTCCAATGGGGTTTCTACTATGTCAGGTTTTCTTAGGAACATATCTTCTAGTTGTATATCTGCTTTCAAAACGCTATGAAAATGATGGCTTACAATTTCCCCAAATTGACTCCAAAAGAATGCAATCTCCCGATTGATAATGTCACGCCCTAATATGTATAGAACTTCGCGACTTGTTCTTCAACAGTTGCATTTACAGTAGGTCGAAGCACACCTTTTCCATCTTATAAATCACATAATTCAAGAAATGGTTTAGGCTGCATTCTAATTATATTTGTCCCATTAGAATGAAATATAATTCTTCACATGATACTTTCCCTTGATTACAATCTCTCCGATGGTGTAAGCATTTGAAATTTATCTTTCCCACGTCTCTTACGTAACACCCACTAATAGATCACAAGACAAGCAACATGAACAAGCGCTAATTGATGTATACGAATCAATTTTTATTTTTGTTTATTCATTCGATTACCTTCATATTTCATGGCTAAAGAATAAAATTAGGAGAAGTTTTTAGATTTTGAAGATCAAAATATAACAAATATGACATAGATATGCCCATTTATATATGGTGTTATAAAAGTAACAAGAAGCAATGTAAGGGAAGCTTCCTCTGAATCATTCCCCCACTAAAATGTCAAGCAAAGTAATAGGAAAAAAAAAACAAAGAAAATAACAACGATTGAAAACACCCGAAATTTAGACAACACAATATATAAAATGAGAGAGATACGGTAAAATAAGTGGATCAATGTATTACATTATGTTGAATGCACCTGCAAGAGTATACAACAGCATTGACTTATATGTATTTGCCTTTCAAATCCAAGTTCGGGGAAACAAAATCCAAATTTAAGAATTTAAACACATAAAAGCAGTTGTTTATTAAAACAGAATCAAACACTCAGGAATAGGCAAAAAAAGAGGAGATAGCGAAAAAATGCTCAGCGTAATCTAATCCTTTAATAGGCATTGACCAGTGCATCTTATCGACAATTCAATGTGTTAATCAAAGAATTACTCAGAGATAACTCAGGAACATAAATATCAGAACTTTGCATTAGAAAACTCGTTTGTGATTGTGTCATTAGTCAACCCTGTGTGCCAGTCTACACCGGAGGTGGCATCCTACTCCCCACTCCATTACAAAATTCACCATGTTAATCTCCACTTAATAATGTTCCGTAAACCAAGACATGATGGAGACGGGTCCTACTTTAGAACAATGAATGGAAATTTTGGACTAGCATAATTAATTCATTTTTTTAATGGAAAAATTGGAATGACAGAAATGAAACAAATATTGAATAGAACATAGAAATTGATGAGTTTCAGAACATTGTCATTCACATATCAAGTAAATGCTAAAGGGAAGAGTATTTTCTAATCATGGTGTCTTTAATGTGCCACCTAGAAAAAGAATCACATTTAATTAACGAAAGAACACATCATGTTGAGGGAAGTTTAAGACGAAACAATCTCGAAAGTTTCTGTGTTAAATGCAAAAGTTCATCTATTGTTCGTCATGGAGTAATCATCACAAGAACTAGTTACATAGAATAATTGGCTCAAATAGCAACCCAATAGAAATGTTATCAAAGTCCAAAATCATCCACTAAGCAAACTCAGAAAGAGAAAACAACAAATCATCAAAAAAATAAAAAAGAAACCAATAAAAGAAGTAACGGCGTAGACAATTACCATAGAGAACGATGAAGTATATGGACTAAAGAGGGCAAAATAAATGAAGGTAAAACCAATAGAAGGAAGGTGAAAGGCCATAACTTGGATGAAAATACTGAGCTTTCTAATGATTTTGTAGCACAAAATGGAAATTATAGCAGCTGCTGGTTAGCCTCAGGAACTTTTGAGATAAGAAGTGGGGGAATTAGGTAATCGAAGTATATAAGAAAGAGTCACAACTTAAAATAAGTGGTAGTTGGTGATTGGGCAAAGCCGCAAAAGAGAAGCAAACAAGAAGAGTATGACCCAATTAAAATCAACAAATATTTCTCCACTCACACAAAATTCAAGATAAATCAAAAAACAAAAGTAAATGGGGAAAAGATGGATGGAGAAAGATCGAAGTTTACCAGCAATAGCAACATCGTCTCTAGTTTCGATTGGGTGATATTTGATGCTTTTTGATTTGTAGTGATTTTCTGTTCAGTAGAACTCCAAGATATGAGTAGCAACAGACAAGTTTTGTGGTTACTATTAAGAAAAAGAATAAGTGGTAGAAGAAATAATTAGTATTAAAAAAAATTATTGAGGGTATAGTAGATAGTATGTATTTATTAGTTTACATTATATCTTAGATCCTCCGAATCAGAAGTTTCTTATTTTCACTGTTTATGATGGAATGAAACGTAACATGAAACTGTCCATTTTTATCTCGTTCCGTTCTATTTCATTATGAAACCTTCAATCAAACGATAGAAGTATGTTATGTTCTATCCCGTTTTATTACTAACCCTCTAATCAAACATGCTCTTTGTAAGCCTCAAATTTTATATAAATAGAGCCTGAAATTACGGGACTTGTAATTTAACCTTTTCAATTCCTCTTTTAATTTAACTTTTGTTTCAAGTTACGTAATTAAGATAATCCGTTTTTTAAAAAATTATAAAATTCTGTTAATTGCAGCTATGATAGATTTAACAATGATTCGGGCTTTGAGATGAAAACGTACGCTTGTATGAGGCGGATACAGCAGAGTAGGAGCAGCACTGTACAGACCTACGCAGCGTGCCCAAGGCGCAAATCTTATAAAGGATTCCCAATACAAACATAAATGAACATGTACACGTGTTAATCAATATCATGCACTTCTTGTCAAACTTTTTCGATTTTTTTTCTCTCTATTTTTAATCATTATTTACTGCAGAGGACAACTTAAAAATCACGGATTGTGGACTCCAACGTTTGTCTTTGCAAGCTGTGTCAAATATATTGTTCGACGTGCTACGATTTGGTGACTGAATTGATTATTTGTTGAAGCATGCGTTGCCAGCTGAAGCTTGGGTGTAAGATACCAATATTCATTGTCCACCCAACATAATTTAATAATAATAAGCCCTGTTTGAAAACTATCTTGATGCGTTTGAATTTTATAAATCATAATTAGGGAACCAAGATTTCCACAATGATCGCTACATCAAACTAACGTTATCAATAAGACCAAAAACACATTGAATCCGCCAATTGAACCCTCACCACAAAAATAAATAACAAATATCAAGCCGAATGTTGTTCGTTAGCATTTGATTCTCATTCCTCTCACTGGTAGTGTATGGGATCCAATGTCCTCACTCAACTTCCACAAGGAATACTATGGACAAAGCTGGTCAAAGGCTGGAGATCAACTACAACTTGCCAAGTGGGGACTCGTGGGCATGACCATCTACCAACCAGAGTCCATAATCTCGGAACCGTTTTATCTTCTTCTCAAACCCTGTGATGTAATTGTTGTGGACGATCACATGCTTTCCCTCAGTTTCTTTCATCCATGTATTGTTCTTGAAGTATAAACCTCCTGTTGGGAATGCTGCCTGTGGCAACAGGTAGAGGTCCACCTGCACAAACATAGTAAAGAGATAACCACGAAGACAACACAATTTACCATCATCAAGAATAACACAATTATGCACAAACAAAAAGGGGCTGCTTTCCTCCATATGTTAGAGGCCTTAATTTAGGAAATTATCAATTTCTCTGAAAATTTGCAGCAATTCCAGCTCTATCTCTAGTTATTGATATGTAAAACCAAACATGGAAGGAACTTTTTTCTATTCCCAAACAATTCATGACTTTCATATTGATTTCTTCCGATTACAATGGGAGAGAGAACTTATAGAGACTCATTACCTAATCATGGCCTGCTTATTTTCAAATATGGAGAATTTCATAATCTCGAAGATATTGAAGGCATACATGGACAGCAACAAGCATAGCAAACGGCAAACTGGTCTTGTCAATTGACCTGGAAGTCTGCAGTCCATTTATAACTCAAAGGATACTCTGAATCTTCTTACTAAGTTGACTTCCATTATATTGTTACAGCTAGTGGATAGTAGAACACTCAAGAAACCTAGACTTTGTAAAATTAACTTAATCAAGCCAAAGTTAGTTAACGTAAGACAAATACTCAAAATGGCTTGCAGCAGTTACAAGAACAATTTGGAAGTTGAAGGTGCTACTGAATCTCACAGCAGATCCAAATACTCTTACCATTGCAAAGCATATTCTTAGATGCATGAAGGTCAATTGCATCTCAAGCAGGAAAAATGATGATGTATAGGCAAGAATGAAAATTGACACCACAATGCCAGAGATTCCCCAATATCTCAACCTCTGCTGTTCAAAAGTTAACCATGCATATTCCATCAACAAAATTTTTTCTTTTTCTTCTCATCTGCACCGAGGAGGCACAAATTGAACTACCCACAGAGACCATTTTGGTTTCTGATTTATTTCCAACAATTTTCATTATGATTATTAATCGTTCTGCTGATAGACACAGAGTTCAATATGAGAAAATTAATTTGATCAAACTTACATAGGTATTGATCTTCCAAGATGATGGTAACAATTTAATTTCCCTGTTATCATTTGTGTTCTGGTTGTTAAGAGTGTTAACAAAACAGTTCTTGGCTTTTCCACCAAGTTTATATAATGACAATCTTCACCATAAATGAAATCCTTCAATTTATAGGAGCAGTATAAAATATAAATGCAGACTTTCCATGCCAAAGCATGGTTTGATTTTATCCACAACGTGGGTACTCAAAGCCTTAACAGCCTGCCTAAAACAGACTAAGCATTTCACTTCGTTAACAAGGATTAACAAAACCTCTAGAGACTAAGCATAACAGTTGACTATTCAAGTACAACAATGTACTAGGCAGAGCAAGAGGCAAACCTGTCCAGCTGTTTTATTTAAAGCCCAATTAAAAGCAGGTTGATCATTTGCTTTTTTCATTTTGGTCCATGGCTGAGCTTGAAGTTCTTCAATCCACTTCTTCAAGATTAGTTTCGCTCCATCGGTGGGGCGCATAAAAATCATGCAACTGCATATATAAGTTCGCCCCTTTTTCCCGGGAGGTGGTAAATCATGGGAGTGATTTGGAGGCTTCACCTGGTTATCCGAAGAGAAAATGTCACTATAACAGAATGGCAACAATGAGCTCCATTGCTTTCTTCAACTTTCCAGTCGCCCAAAAAGTAAAATTCACACAAACCATAGCTAATGTAACTTGATAGATGACAGAGGAAAATCGCATACAATTTGACATCAATACAAGTCCTACCTTAGGCTTGACAATTATCCAGAAAGGATCAGTTACTCAAGTTTAAGAAGGCAATCATATCATGATACCTTAGAAGTGGATTGATATCTAAAACATAACTGTTTACCCCACTACAAAATACAATTAGCCATGATGGGTCAACATTGATTAAACAAGTTATGTTATCAGCTAGCTACACATCATGAATTAAAGGGCAACACTTTACACACAAAAAATTGGACTTCTTTTTGAATATATTTTAAAGATCTATCAAACTAACCCTGTAAATATCCAATATGAATAAATGAAACCAACTTTAACCGTGCAGTCTAAGTGATTGAAATATTGTACATGCATCTAAAAATATTCAGAATTCCTGAACACGATGAATTTAATAATTATTTGACAAAATTATATACAGGCATTAACTTTTTGTTTCTCCACGTTCAAAAAGAAATTTTCTTTTGCTTTACTCTCATGCAAATAAATATGATAAGAATAATAAATTATTCACAAAGAATTACCCAAAAGCCAAAAGCAAAATCAAAGTACGCACTATTGCCATGTCATCAGTGAAGTATACATCATGATTTCCCAGTAAATAGGGAAATGGATCTCCCAGCCAGACCATATCTACATCATTATACATGACATTATAACCGAGCTCCAAAATCTGCAGAAGGTGGCGAGGTCTCCGAGCTGTGAAATTGAAAAATCCCTATGCATGAAAATCATTACTGTGTTAAAGCCAACTCTTAAAGAGAAAAAGAATTCCAGTGCAATCACTAGGAAAAAGGTGGCATAAACTGTTAAGGTGTTATCAGGTGAATGGCATTGTCCCATTGAAGATGACAATTAATGTTGGAAAAGTTGCTCCTTAAATTTTGTGACAACTCTAATTCAAATCCAACTCAGAAGTCTGGTAAACACTGCATTGGGCACAAAGCTCTTAACAATAATATCATTTCCATTTTAGACACAGTAATGAAAACTGAGAATTGCCACTCCAAGCTTACTCAAAGGTAAGAGAGAACTTATGAAGTCAAATTATGAGTTTGTATAATCATATTATAAGTGATTCAGATATAGTTTCATAATTGTTGTGAGTCTTATATTGCCATCTTTGCAAATCAATAACAATAAGAAGATAAACTCGTTATCAATTGTACAGAAGTTAAAAGAAGCAACTCTGAGTAAATGATTTCCTTCAATTGATTATTTCTAGACCCCACTACACATTACAACAACAAAACTCAGTCACTATTACCTGTGAACCAAACTTGTGGGCGACCTGGGACTCAAGAGCTGGAGGAATGAGCACAGCATGGCCAGGCCATTTGTCATTGACAGTATAAAGTGTAGCATAATCCTCAGCAATAACCAGCACCTGGTGCTCATGCTTTTGCCTCGCGATGCTGATCAACCAGTTGTTAAGAAAGGGCAAGTAAGACTTACTAACTGCACATACAATTACTGTCCCATTCTTGGCCACATAAGATACCGCTTGGGCCAAGGAGTATTGTCGCCACTTTGTGACAGAATCTTTTCTTACGGAGAACATACCTCCCATTATGCCCGTAGATGGAAAGAACACACCAAATATAAGCATGAGGGCCAGCATAACCATAAGCCCAGTCCGGCTAAAGATTGAATTTTGCCTCATGGGAATAGAGAAGTAGCGAGAGGATAGTGGGTAGTGATCAGATGGTGCATTGTGGAGAGGTCTTTGGTGTAGTATCGGTGGCATCATAATTAATGGGGCGACCCAACAAAAGATCAAGATTGAGAAAAGGAAAAAGAACAATTGAAAACAGACACCAGGGGTTGAGAAAAAGCAAAATCAAGCCACTGAAACGGAGACCATCAAGTACACATACACCAAGCTTGCAGATAGGCAGACCCTGCAGACTTTACATGAGCTAAATTGAATCATACCCAGTATGCTTTCACCTGCAAATAAGATATAAATTAAACTATTCAATTAGTCTTAGCTATACTCAAAGATCACCGAGAATGTGTTGATAAATATAGGCTGATATAATATTAAGATGAGAAATAAACAATGATGTCATAAAATGAAGACAGCTGGTGCTTTAATCCCAAGAAACTGTAATCTGATCTGCTATATTTTGGATGGTATGAAAGTCCTAGCATGTTCAAGTAGGGAGATCTATAGACTCAATGGGATCTGTAAAGAAAAAAGAAAAAAAACACCCACCACAAACTCAAAGGAGACGATGGTCCGCTAAGACTCTTGATCTTGAATGAATATAACCTAATTTCTGTGAGTTTTATCTGATGCCTGGAACATCACATAACTAATAGTCCCTGATGAAAGAACAAAAGTTTCAACTGTAACAAGATATGGTGGAACTTCATAAGTTCAAAGCTTTGCCACCTTCTAACATCTCTGAGTTCTAAGAACCTTAAGTGTAAAATTCCAAGGAAAATAGGTATACAATGAAACATCTATGATGGAATTTCATTTGCTATTCTAGATACTTTCCCCAGCTATCAACCAAAAATTGCGTCCTGCATTTACATGACACTCAGCATGCTGTAACACTATCCCTTCTCAGTAGATATACATTGTTTTTACGCCATACATAATAAAGCTATGACATTACAATTTTGGATGACGTAAGTTCTGGTATTCATTGAGCTAAAACCTACAACTTGCAAATTCCTGTCATACGTACATGATCTAAGCCAGATATGTCATCAAATGTTGAGCTGCCATCAAACATGGAAACAAACAGATAACATTGGAGCTATTACTTTCCCATGGACCAATCATATCAAGCTCAGGTAAAACATAGATTTCTTTTTATAAAAAGGTATTGTATCAGCAATGCTACTCATCAGAAATTTGAATCAACATAACTAGCTTTCTCTTCATCAATTTATTGTCCTTGTTGGCAGCATCAACAACACAATATAGGATAGATTGATTTTCTGTTCTATGAATTTAGATTAAAATTTTATATTCTTTAAAAAATATTCAAGAAACAAGTATTCTTCATCTTCTTATTCTCTTTAGGTTCATAGGAAACAAACAGTAGGTTTCTCTTTACATGGATATAACATTAATCTCACATACTCAGTAGGTGATTACAAAAATCCGAACCCAACATTTTGGATTGTCCATAACACAAACAGAAGCTTGCCATATAAACCATTTGGTCCTCCTAATTTTCGTCTTAAGATACTCAAAAGTTCATAAATTTGATGTCTTATCATATCGGCATCAAATTAAGTTTCCATTTACCATCCCATGTGCACTAATTGTCAAAAATATAACCCACTCAGAAAAACCGAACAACAGAAAACGAAAAAAGAATAAAAAGATGAAAGCTTCAAAACTTGTATTAACATTGCACTGAACACATCCAAATTAAAACAACGAGAATATACAGAGAGAGCTAAGAATGGCCGACTAGTAATCTGCGCTCAACTAATCCAAGTACATACACAAAACTGGAAAATGAGAAAGGGAACAATCGATGGAGGGCAAGATAAGAACTTTAATTGAAAAAAAAAAAAGCAAAAAGAGAAAAAGACAGTGACCCAGATGAGCATTAACTGTGGTTGTGGGGTTCGATTGGTGATTGCCGGCCGATAAGGATGTGTGGCGTCAGGTGTTGGTCGGATTTAACAACAAAATGAATTTTTTCTGTGTGAAGGGAAGAGAGAAGAATGCTCCCCTGCCAACTTCCTTCTCATCCTATGACTGCCAACGACAAGGATAAATTATGGTATTACAAAAGTTAAAGAAGATATATTAGGTGGTAAATGTTTATTAGTTTACATTTTACCTTAAATTTTTTTAATTAAAAATTATTTATTTTTATTATTTAGAATAAAATAGAATATAATATTAAATTTTTTGTTTTTATCCTATTTTATTATAAGACTTTTTTTAAAGAATAAAATTGTATTATGTTCCATCTTATATCATCATTAAGCTCTTAAATAAACAGGCCTAAGTATCGGATGTAATGCGATTATTACGTGTAATGGTAGCGTTGAGGTGCTCGTGAGCCGAAACTGAAAATTGACTAAAAAATAAAAAGATAACGTAGAGAATAGTAATAAATTAATATTTATTATGGCACCCAATACAATTTTTTAAACTAAATATTTGGTATAGTTAAATTTTCGATTAGAATTATATTTATTTTCGATAATTAAATGTTAATTAAGCTTCAACAATATATAATTTCAAATCCTCTTAATTACGATGACATGTCCCTTAATTACAGTTTAGGTATTGTTATTTCTGTTATCATATTACATTTTAATATTTTTAAACAATATTAATAACAATTTAAAATTTAGTAAAATTAATTTATAATTAGATCATTTGAAAACACATTTTTTTAAACATTGACGACATGTGGAAATTGCACATAACTCTCTACAGGTATGTGAATATCGTTATCCATCCTTTGCATAATAGAGATAACGGTAAAGAGACAAATTAGGCTAATATGTAACGGCGATGACGGAGACCGATTTATGTTCTCTGACCCCTTACATCATCCGTACGTCTAAGAACTCAGGATTAACTGTGTCATGTCAGTGGCATACAATACAACCAATACTCTACCCAAGAAGCAACCTACTTCTTCCATCTCTTCTTTATGCAAGCATGACGTTACCGCAACATCAGAAAGAAGTTCCAAACCTTGAGGAACAATATGCTTCCACGCACTCCAATTGATTTGTTGAGATTAAGATGTTCTTAGCTGCTTAGGTCTTCCTGGGTACTTACAGACGAGAGAACCGAACGATTAAAATGGCTACAATCACAGTTCAATGGGCACTGCCATAACCCATAGAACTAGTCTCTTCAGTATAAAGTGAGATTAAGTTTTGCCATGCAGCTTTTGATCCAGTTGCCCCAGCAAAAGCAGGATGTCCGAAATATGTTCTCATCTCACCATTTGCCTGATTCACTAACACATCTTTCAGTCTCTCCACTTCTTTCTTCAGAGAGATATGCTGACCTGGAAGAATGCATGACAAGTGCAGTTTAAGAAGAATAAATGATGTTTATTTTGAATAATATCAACAGTGATTCCCACTGAGAAGAACACAGAAATGCTGGAGCGAACATCTATCAGAATTGGCCTTGAACTCAACTTGTATAAGTGGAAGTAAAACTACTAAATTATAAGACACATTCTCTCATCTAAATCAAAATATACTTCATTGTCATTTGGAGGGCTTTTTTTCAGATTTTGACCTCTAGGAGAATGTCCAGCATTGGTCATACGACACTAAAAGGACAATCCAAATTAAGTACTATAAACATCCAAACACCATCATATCCATGAAATCAAGTACTCTGCAGTATCCTGCTCAGCACAGAATAATGTAGCTAAATATTAATTTTGGCATGATGTATAAACGGAAACGGTCTCTAATAGGAAGCAAAGTGTTTAACTGGAGCTTAAACGACAATGAGTACAGGTCAATATAAACAGAAATATAAGCTAAACCCTATGCTTAAACTAATATTAGGAGCCTCTAGAAATTGTTTTCCAAGTGTTAGTTTTGGAACCAATATACCTGTTATTTCAATACCATGTTGTTTTCCTCGAGTGAAGTCCAAATTAATTATCTGTATATCCTACGTTCCAATGCTAAGACAACCAGGTTATATAGGAAATGAATGACGCAATATTTATGTTTGTGACCTTTAGGCAGCAAATTGTCACTGTAAATAACTAGACGTTAGATAACAATGATGGACGAATTATAATCTATGTGAAGCTTCCTACAACATGTCACTGGTAAGACTTTCTTGACCTGAATCAAAAAATCATAGATAAAGAATCTCAATGAGAAAAAATAAACACACTTAAAAACTGATGCCTATTATTAGTTTCAACAATTCAAGTTCCCACTATTTTTCAGGTGTTACCTGAAGCTGCAACATAACTATTTCTCAGAATTTTTGCCAATTATTTACAGTAAATGTTTGAACAGAAATGTCCCCGTAATACTTTGTTCCTGTCTATTTGGATAATTGTTTACTTTGCCATTAGTACGATTCACTAGAACAATGATGAAAGTATAAAGTATTTTTTCCTCTGAACAAGCACCACAAATTACCATTTCCTTCGAAACTGCTTCCCATGTATAAACATTCAAAAACTGTTTTGGAGAAATTTAAATAATCAAACTCACTTTTTGTAATCAACTTTTCCAGCTGCAGTCTAGCTACCTGCTGCTTTAATCTACTATTTTCAATTGACAAGGCAACACGTTGCTGAACAAGAGAAGCAACACTTACTGCCAACTCTGATTCCAAATTCTGCACCATGCAACCAAGAACAATGAAGTTTTGTTTACTGAAATGAGAAATTATTCAGTACAATTAAAAAAAAATTGAAACTTTGATTAAAAACAAGGTTGGTTTCGTAAACAGTGACTGCAACACCAATGCTCATGAACTGAAGTGCAATAAAGCATTAGATTACTCATTATCAGGATTTTGAAATGTTAGATGAAGTCAACAATGCGAGCAGATTTTAGGTATTGATAGATTCAGTAATCAATTTTTGTTCCCAATACAGTGAACACTGAGTTTTTGGTATATCTCTGGTCAAGTGCAGCGTTTGCAGCACTTAAAGTAACAAGTAGAAAGAATAACAATAGCACCTATTTGCTAACTCTCATGAATATGGTAAAGTTGGCAGTTTACTCTCTTTCAATCTAAAATACTTACCTTCAGCTCAACTATGGTTCTCTCTAGTTCAGCGATATACTGGAGCTTGTGATCTCTTGAGCGCCGCCCAGGGTGCCTGGAAAGAGTCCATCAAAATCAGTCTTCAACATATAGAAAAGTACATAATTATGAAACAAAATGGACACCTTGAACTAAATTGAAAAGTCCTACAAAAGTAATGCAGATAATAATTCAACATCATTCAAAACATATGAATGTTTCATGGTAAAAATAGAAGGGAACAAGAGCTCAGAGAAACTCATTAGGGATTAGCAAAGCTTCCAAGGCTTTCGAAAATATATGGCACTCTTATTGGTTAAAAGAAGTTTGTTTGCTGCTGTATGAAGGTGAAGTAGAAAGGGCATACCTACACTACGTTACCTTAGAAAGAAATGCCATCTTTTAGTGGTAATTGATTGCATATTTGATCTTGGTTTAAGAAAACTATGCCATAACAATTTAAGCATTACAACCTTTCCTACCTTTTCAGTTATATACATAAGACGTCAATATAATGACAAGTAAATACAAAACCAGCCTCAAAGTAAATTTTCATGAGAACTGACAGATGATATGTTTGCAGGGAAGAGAATTACAAATGGGGTGGCATGCAGTTGCTCTGGTCAGTTCATTTACATATAAATCACAATGCATATGAAGTAACGTGTCACTTTGAGCTCAAATTATGTTCAAGCATAGTAAAGGAGCAGCATAAAAGTAACAAGCTATGCAGTGTCACAAGAAAATTTCACATAGCATTCAGTAGAGAAACTTTTTAGCTCAAAATACTAAAACATACAAAATATCAGCCATATAAGGAACTACATGGATGGAAGAAAATCTTCATGCTCGAGCTTGAGAAAGAAAATTGCAATTATACAACATCCTAGTTAACTACAGCCAAAAATTTTAACACAGGTTCATGAAGACAATTACACACAAGGTCAAATTCTAACCTCCTCAAAGTTATCGTCTCAGCATTGATCTCAACAGCAGAACTACAGGCATCCCCGTTTGGGCCTGAGTCACTGTTCTCAGAAATGCAAAGGGTATCATCTACATACTGTAAGGCATTCTGAAACGCATATTCTAACGATGCCGAAGTTGCGGCATTCTCCAAAAAGTTTATAGTGCTTCTTTGCCTTGGGGAACTGGGACCATAAGCAGAATGCGACTCCAACCTACAATAAATCTCATTCCCAACAGATATGTCTTCAATATTATAAGAATTGGCACCCGATGAAGTATATGCTGAACTGTTCAACAGGGTAACTGAATTCCTGACTGACTGACAATGAAAAACCCCCTTGGAATCTGAATCTTCATCATCTAGCAATTCATCAAGCCATGCTGGATGCTCCTCCGGGATGGAACTCTGGGAAGGAGACTTGGTATGTTGTGAGTATGACTCATGATTTTGAATGGACATATGTTTCTCTAGAAATGGACAGCGAGGTGGACGGTTTGATTGCCTTGACATGTCGAGTAACAATTTTATGTGCTCAATCTTGTTGGTCTTAAGATTCTTATTACGTTGTCAAGAATTCAAAAGAACAAACGACTGATTTAACTTCCATTGCATGTTTCTTGAGCCATCCAAATCTACAATAACGAAAAGATTGTCAAAAGTGACAAAAGTAAACTAATTAAAAAGAAAGAGAGAAGATTTTTAAAAATGAGAAGAAAACCAACTTCAGAAAATAAAGTATCCAAGTTCAAAGACTAATTAAGTGAAAAAGAGAAAAAGATGCACATTTCTGAAGACAAGAATTGCGAAGGCTATTTAATCTTAATATTGCTTAAAAGCCAAGTTAATCAATGGCTTCCAAAAACAGGAGTAAGTGTCTTCTGTTGCCTATAGAAGGTTTCATCCTCTGTTTTGTTTTTTGCATTTTGTTTGCAATCCTGAGATACTAAATGAGCATGAATTGATAATATCGCTTTACCGCTATTTTAGTTGTTTTTCTGGTTAACAAAAAATCAACGTGACAAAAACCCAGAAGCACATTTAGTCATTTTGAGCACAAAACCTCCAAAGAAACTTGAATTGAATGATTGTTCTTTCATGATGTGAAACGCAAAAACATAAAAGTGAAAATGAGAGAACTATTACGAAATAGAATCAATCAATGGAACAGCGGTACTTAAAAGTTCAGATTCAAACTTTACAGGGGGTGAAACATGAATCAAGAAATAGCAAGTTAGACGAACTGAATCAAGAAAATGAACAAGGAGAAACAAAGAATTGAATGGCGTGAAAAAGGAGAGAAATGGGATGCAGAGAGAGTGAACGCAAGAAGTTAAAAAGCAAGAGTTGAAAGTACTCCTCATCTACACGTTAATAAATAGAAACATGAATGCATTTAGAGCAGTAGATAGAGCAACAGAGAAAGTAGGAGTACTTGTTCTTTGCGTTTGATATATTGGAGAAGCAGCAGGGTATAGAAATAGAATACTTACTAAGTTGACGTGAGGTTTATTATCTATTAGTTGTTACTACTTAGTCATTAATAAGAATTAACTTCTTAAGAAAAAGATGGGGTGTCTTAATATTGAATTTGGGTGGTGGTTGGTGAGTAATCCTAATTAAATTAGATGAAGAATTGATAATAATAACAAGTTGTTGAGCTTTGCTTATCTCGTCGTTTGTTCTGCTGTTTTAGTTTTTTTCTTATTATTTATAATTATTAGCCATGTCAGTAAACCATTTTCTTACAATTAAATGAAAAGACATGTCAACACACTACAATATATGAAACAATATGTATCCAAAAAATAGCCCTTTATCAATCAATTAAGTTAATAAAGCGTATACTAATTCAATTTTAATTCTTAAATCGAAACAAAATTTTAATAAATAAGGATAGGAAAGTACTTTGTATTATATTAAAGATAATCATTTGGCTGAATTTATTTTTCAAAAGAACCATACAAAAAGATTAAAAAGTGTAAGATTTTAATATTAGAAATTAAGCAATTTAATATCCAGTATTCTCTAAAATAAGTGTTGATTCACCAAAAATTTGAGTAAATAAGAATATTATACATATTTTATATTTTCATCAAATAAAAGAAGAAAGATCAATTTCAATTAATGAAAAAAAGAAAGAAATTAAATTATTTAAAGTGATATATTATCTTGAATAATGATACCCTTCAGACGTGTATTACTTTTTTAACAACATGTAACTTATATGAGGAAATAATAATAATAATAAATAGTTATACCTGAAAATAAAATAAAGTCGATAACATGAATTTGATTTGGCTCGAGCTACACAAAGATCAAAAACTAAGCATATATTTAATCTTTCCATTTACAAACCAAACCATTTTTAGAAGAAATCATAATTTTGAACTTTTTGAAAAATTTTGGTTTGTAATGTGTCAATCAAGTGGCTTGTGTTTATCATATATATAATTAATTAGTACATTAGTATCAAGGGACTCAGATTTATCAAATAATAAATGAAAATGATTATAATTAGGTACATTTGATCTGATGGTTTCTTTAATGAAACAATTTTATAATGTAAAAAAAACTTAACTAACCAACCATTTTAAGTATAGTTTTCTTGAATTTATTGAAATGAATTTTATCAAATTTAAAGGGTGCTTAATGACATGAAATTTCTTAGTCACATCATAAAGTTATGAGAAAGAATAATTGAGAAGAGAGTAAGAATGAGTGCACTGATCTCGAAGAACCTATTTATTTTCATGTTAGAAAGGTCCACGACATAAGCTATATACCTTTTTAGTAGATTAAAGGAATATTCCATGAAAAGATAGCAGGACCTACACATAATTTTCTTTAACTTAAAGAAGGCTTATAAGAAGGTACCTAATGAAGTCATTTATAGGTATTTGAAGTTAAAGGAGTTCTTATGACCTATATACAAGTTATTAGAGATAAATATGAAGGGGTCAAGACTAGGGTAAGGACAATATAAGGAGATAGAGAGCATTTCTTTATAGATATCAGGCTACACCAAGGATCCTCGATGAGCCCTTTCCTATTTACAAAAGTATCAAATGAACTTATCAAGAATATTCAAGGGGATATGCCTTGGTTTATATTATTTATTGATGATATTGTTTTAGTGGATGAATAGACAAAGGGTGTCAATGTCAAATTAAAACTTAGAATGGATCTGTTAGAGTCGAAGGACTTTAAATTGAGTCACAATAAGACTAAGAATATATAGTTAACTTTTCAAGCCATAAGGTGGAATCTAATGTGGAGATAAAGATTGGTTCTAAAGCTATACCATAGAAAGATTGTTTTAAGTACCTTAAATCCGTCATCCAAAGTAATGACAAGATAAATGAAGACAATATTGATCGTATTAAATTAAGGTAACTTAAATGGAGGGGTGCATAATAATTGTGAATTGCATCGTTTTTGGGCTTAGTTTGATGCGTATTTAAGCATTAACTTAATTGTTTATTATGTGTTTAGGTTAAAATTGTGTTAGTTTGTGAATTAATTGTGTTTAAGTGTTTTTCTGAGTTAGTACAAGTCTTTGAACTTAATTATTATGTCTTTGAGGTAACTTGATGTGTTTGTTAGTATTTCAGGGTTAACATCGAAGAGCGGAGAATCGGAGACACCCAAACTGAAACAACGACTCGTGGATGATCTTGATAGAAGCATTGGAGTCAGCCCACGTGACAGAACCCCAGGACACAGCCCACGATTGTTTCCCATATGCCACGATCGGGATAGAAGCCTAGGACACTGCCCACAATCATGGCCTGCAGGGCTACGGCCGTGGCCTATATCTACGATAAACTGGCTTACTAATCTAATCTTCACCGCTCATATCAAACACAAATATCAATCTGAAGGTCTTTATTTTGGTTGTAATGGGGTCGGGCTAAGGGTAGGAAAAAAAGCAAAATTGTAGTTTAAAACCACAGAGATAATTAAACATTCTAAGTAATTAAAAAAAAAGACAAATAAAACACTCAATTTTTTCTTCTCACATAATAAAGTTAGCACTCCCCATTTTTACGTCTCTCCTCTTCTTTCATTTTCTAGTCGTCTTCTCTTTCCTTTGTTTCTTTTCAATTAATTTTTTTCTTTTCCTTTTCTTTTTTCTCTTTTTTAATTCTTTATTTATTCATTTAAAATTAGGAAATTAAGGGAAGAAAAATATAGGGGAGAGAAAATCACTACAACCATACCCATCCCTAACTCAAAAGCTAGTTATAAGCTATGATTCCCCCACACTTATTCTTTAAACCCGATTATATCTTTCAAATGCTCAACTTACCCTTATGGTAGGTATAATGAAGTGGATAAACAATTAAGGTCAAGGCTTATATTTTGGGTTTAAAGAAAGAAATGGATTCATTTAAGCTCAAAGGGGCTCACTAAGGATGACATTATGGTAGCTTTTTAAGCTAACATGGTAAATCCCAATTGCCTTCATCATTTCAACGTTTGCATATGGTTATGTGATCTCAACTAGTAGTTGCAAGTAATTTCTAAAGTTCCTTAATCATGAAAGAACACTCTTAATAAAGAATACTCGAAATCGGTGTTTAATAATTCAAAAAAGCTCAAATTCTTGCCAAATGAAAAATGTCATTCATCTATCACAAGCTAATGTCCTTTTAACTGAACTACAAGTTAATCAGCCTAAGTATGCAAGTATACTCAGTTACTCATATTATGCATTTATTTATAATCCCAATTGGGTTCATTTAAAGATCATGCATCTCTAAATAATAAACGGGAAAACAAACACATAATACACAATTGATACTCCCCCTCCCCACACTTAAACATCACATTATTCCTAATGTAACACAAAAAAGTAAAAGAGGGGTCTAGGACAAAAGACAAAATTTAACATGAATGAGGAAAAAATAAAGAATAAAAGAATTCAAACTACATGCAGTATGAATAATAAACAGAATAGGGAAAGGAATACGATACGAAAGTGTGGTGGTAACTGCGTCAATGCGGTGTGAAGCATGGCATGTAAAATTGAGGAGTGGAGACATCTACGAGGAAGACAAACAGAAGAGATCGAAAAGAAGGCCTGTGCACACAACGCAAATAGATTAAGTCGAGTTTCATTAAAAGAAATAACAAATAACTAAATTGAAAGACAAAACAGAATGATATGGGTTGCCTCCCATTTAGCGCTTCTTTAATGTCTTTTAGCTGGACACCTCAAATAGTCATTCTTGAAGTGGATCGCTCAAACTGATGGATTCTACAGTTTTCTTTTCAATTTCTTCTTCCAAATGTGGTTTCACCTAATGGCCATTCACCTTAAATGTTTCTTTTGTTCGCAGGTTTTCCAATTCTACTGCTCCATACGGAAAGACCTTGATTACTTCTAATAGGCCATTCCACCTTGATTTCAACTCACCTGGAAACAAGTGCAACCAAAAATTATATAACAAAACTTTTATTCCAGGTATGAGGAACTTACTTGCAAGACTCTTATCATGAAGGCATTTCATTCTTGTAAATTTTAGAGTTCTCATAAGCCTCAATCGGAGTTTATCCAATTCTGAAATGTGAAGCAAACACTTCTGTCCTCCATCATCCAAATTTAGGTTCACCATCTTAATTGCCCACAGGGCCTTATATTCAACCTCAACTGGTAAATGGCAGGCCTTCTAAAAAATAAGACGATAAAGGCTCATTCCTAAGACAGATTTGTAAGTCGTGCAATATGCCTATAGTGTATCATTTGACGTTGTTGACTAATCCTTCTTGATGGACGCACAGTTTTCTCCAAAATCCCCTTAATCTATTTGTTACTTGTTTCCACTTGTCTATAATTTTGGGGATAGTACGGAGTCCCCACCTTATGATTTATGGCATATTTCTTCATGAGCTTCTCAAAAATCTTATTGCAAAAATGACTTCCTCCATCGCTTACGATTGCACGCAGAATCCCGAACTTGCTAAAAATATTTTCCTTCATAAATTTAACAACAAAATTAGCATCATTAGTTCGGGTGGG
>JANZXR010000005.1:33485086-33496000 GCA_027575705.1 Erythroxylum echinodendron | reverse complement strand
GGGTGCAGACACATCTTCAAATTGGCTTTTATCCGGCAACACTGAAGAAGTTTCCTTCATTATTCCAAGTCAGTATTCTCGTGGGTGCAGACACATCTTCAAATTGGCTTTTATCCGGCAACACTGAAGAAGTTTCCTTCATTATTCCAAGTCAGTATTCTCGTGGGTGCAGACACATCTTCAAATTGGCTTTTATCCGGCAACACTGAAGAAGTTTCCTTCATTATTCCAAGTCAGTATTATTAGCCAGGTGCTCATATTTTTCACATGCAGTCAAAGTTGGTGATTGTAGAGAGCCTAGAGTACTCTTGATGGGTTCTTTTCTGGTGTCTCAATTGGTAAAGATTTGTCACGGTGGATCTCTTCTGGAGGAATTCACTCCATCAGTTTTCCTCAAATTTTCTCATGTTTGTCATTTGAAGTGTATATTGCACATTTCCTAAGACAAAAAAGAAAGGAAAACAGACACAGCAGATTTAAACTATTCCTAAGATGGTTTTTCTTTTTCAATTTATGGTGGCTAAGTTGATTGCTGTGTAAGCATATACTAGCTTTGCTCTGTTGCATGGGGATGGGCTGGTTTAATATACTGAGATAGTTTCGTCTTTTACATACCACTGGATATTAAGTGGGAAGAATGGAACCTTTTCTCTTTTCGAAAAATGAAGTAATTGTATTGACTAAGCTTTAAGCTTTCAACAATGAAGTGTACAAAGATAAACCCTCGATAAGGATCCCAGCAACTTGCTACACAGTTAGAATACCGAGAGGGGAGGTGAAAAATTAGGTCTATTGTTAGGAGTTTAGGTCAGGAACCCAACTAATCTTCATTTGGGCGGTGACTCCAAGGTGAGCTTTGTTTGCTATAAAAAGTTTCTCTAATCCAAAAGATTGTATTTGCTGACAACGTATATTTATTCGTGGCTAGGCTTTTGTGAAGCCTGTTGTTCCTTTCCCTCCAAAGAACACCCTGTTTCATAAGTTTGGCCTTCTCTACAGCCCAACCAACAATAAGAGGCTATTTCCTCTGATTGCAACTTATACGTGTCAGATGTTGGATTTTGGATTTTAGACCAAATTACTTGAGAGTCAGGCCATTAAAAAACAGATTAGCATTTAATTCAAGAGCCATTTGACATAATAAACATAAATTTGTCTAAATACCGTATCACCTATCCCTTGTTTGAAATCTGTCTTATAGCCAATCAACTAATAAAAGACTTGGTGGAGAAGAGTTTGGACCAAAGAAGATGAAACAAGGAAACTCTTAACCAATGTGGTCTAAATAAGTTATAATAGAAACTATTTGTAAATTTCCAGGTGGGGTGGTCTTGTAGTGAAATCATCCTATTCATGTGGTTGGGTTAGGTTGGTGAGTAGGTAGGTTATTAAGAAGACTACTAGCACAATTGAAGCTACATCAATTTCTTTTCGAAGTTATGTCACCTTGGCCTGAGGATGGATTCTTATAATAAGTGCATGCATAGTATGCCTAAGATGTAAAGGTATTCGGTTGAACCTGTTATCTAACCAGAATCAAGTGTGTTCCCTATTTCCTATCAAACTCTTGAAGAAGAAGTGGAGTTTCTAATTGTGAGCATCTGTATTAGGGACTATGAATGTTTGTTGCTCACTTTGAGCTATTAGAAACTAGTCGTAGGCAATTAGTATCCATGAACCCATTTATATCAAAGAGCCTTTCTATTAATAACACGCTTCCATATTCTTTTGTAATCAAAATTGGATTCATGGCTTGCAATGAGATCAACCATAGTCCACCTTCCTGCTTAGGAAGGCATAATACTTACCATTTGATCTTAGTCACTTTTGAATTATTAGACTTTCCAGGGCATAGAAAATTTCTCATAATTGTTGAGAATTGGCATCATTGTCCAATAGTCTGTTGATGACTGTTCACTTTTTAAGTAATTTACTCTCTGTCCTTTTTGTTTTGGTCTCCTAAACAGGCCGCTTTGACATCTAAAAAGGGTTATGGAATGAAGCATAGAGCAACTAAGTGGGAATGTCCGATGGAAGTCTGAAAGGTTTATTGGCTACAAACTTGGTGTTCAGTGGAAGATCTTTGACGCAGAACAACCAAAGGCATGCTGGAAGTGAAACTCGGCAGGAGCGGTGTTGATTTCAGTTTTTTCTAAAAGGATGCAGAGAGATGATATTCAATGTCATTCATATATAACTTTAATTATTTTTGGGTAAGATAAGGAGGAAGGCAATCCAAAAGGAGTATCTTCTACTAAACACTCATCTTACTTATTGGTAGTACTACTACAACTCTTTTGGTCAGGAGGGACTTCAAAGAAATTCCTGAGGTTCAGAGAAGTATTTGCATGCATTGATTAAAAGGAAACGAATAGCATTTGTAAAGTAGGTCATTCCATACAATTGCACCAAATTAGTCAGACTTTCTAGATATACGTAGCTATTAGCACAAAGCAGTGAAGTCCAAATTAAGTTTGTCTAGCTAAATAGGTAAAGGTATGTTATACATCTGCTCATAACTGCCATAGCTCGTAAGCTAGCTAAAAGGCGGAGCTTGGGATCATTTTGTAACAAGACCATAGATGTTAAACTAGCATAGTATGCAGGATAAGAAGAAGAGAAAAGAAAATACAAAAGATGAATTTATTAAAACTGTATATTTAATAAGAATCAATATGTGAGTGGGAGTCAAAATTCTAATTTGCCTTTGCCTCGCAAGACTATTGATTTAGGAGCCAGAGTTTTGGTGAATGGGTAATTTATGTAATTTGTTATTTTTGTAAAGAAATTATATTTTATAAATGAGAATAATAAAATTAGAACATAATTATAAAGATAAAAATTTTATTTTCCATTATTTTAGTTGGAGCAAGAGTTTTCACTCACTTCTGCCTAGGTTTCTCTTTTAAGTAGACATCCTTATCATGCACCTTTAAATTATTAATTTTAAAAAATAGAGCATATTACCATTAAACACTCTTGGTATTTAGTAAATAGGAGGGTGAGCCAAGTTAAAAATGTACATGGTTGCTATGAGATGCTTCTACATTTCTCAAGTCTTTAAGTTGTATTTTTCTTATTATTTTCAACCTTTTCTCTATTTCACTCCTTCTAACTTGTTGTTCCTTTTTAAAAAATTTTTGGTATTGAGTCTATATTAGCTTGTTTTCTTCTATCTATTGAACCCTTACTTTTCTCAGTCCATTCTTTGCTCCTAGTTCCTTTTTCTTGTCTCTTCTTTCATAGTAATTGGTTGCTTTTCCTACTTAGCTTGTTTTGCCATTGTCCTCTTCTTCTTCTTTTCCCTTGTCCTTAAGCCTAAGCTCCAGGATTCCTTTATTGATATAAGGCTTTTCTTAATGCCTTTTTCCTCTTTCCCTGTTGAGGAATGATTTACTTTTAACTTTTCTGTTAGCTAGCAAGATGTCCAACAAGTTATCTCTTGCTAACTAGCCTATCAGCCTGGATCACAAAGCTTCCCTTCTCTTGTCCCAAACCTTCCCCTAGTCCCCCTTTCTCTTCATAACCTTATCTCTTCAACTCTTACTCCTTCCCACAGTACACTAGTCCCACCTAGCTCTCCTAGTCCCACAACTACTTCTCCTTTTCAACTAAATAACTTTGCTCCCTTTGATCCCTTAATCTCCAAGTTTTTTGGTGACAAGTGCTAGAGGGTTTATATGCTTTAAATAAAATTTATTTTTGCTTACCTAAACTTATATAATGAAGCAATATTGTGGCTCCTCCGTTGGAAGTTCTTAGAGAAGGAGCTTCTAAGCGAGAATCAACTTAGTTTTTTCTTAGATAAGAGACCACCTTATCCTATAATGACCAATTGGGCATAATAACACTAGAGGAAGTAGGTGCTAAAAGAAGTTTTGTTTAATAACGAGAATGTTTTTTATTCAAATTTGACTTTAAATCTAATGCACAAAGAATTTAGAAAGTTGGTTCGTGGCATTACAATAATAAGCCTTTCTTTTCTGAAAAATGGAAACCAAACATTGAACTAAAAAATTATAAATAAAAGCAGGTTCCTTTATTGATTAATATGTATAATGTGCCATTAGAATACTAGACTACTAATGGTTTGAATCACTTGGAAAGTTATACTAGAATCAATTTGTGTGGTTGAAGCCATTGCTAAGATAAAGCAAGTGAGTTATACAAGGCTTTGGGTAATATTTGATATGCATTTAGAGTTACCAAAACTTATCCTATTAATGAGGCTTGGAGAAGATGACAAGACAGTTGAAGATTATGTTACAATCTCTTATCAATGGAGACTAAATTTATCTCACCAAGGCAAAAAAATGGATAACGGTAAGAAGTTTCTAAGACTAAGAACTGATGGAACTTGATTCATCAGGAGGAAAGGATATCTCTACTACAAAGGCGCAATAATCCCAACTAGGATAATTTGATAGGAAACATTGAAATTATAACCATAATAATGAAAAATGAAGCTAGAACTTAAATATAAAAAGTTATAGAGACCTTGAGATTAATATAATAAGTGGTTCTTAGATTGAGAACAATAAGGTCATGAACAAGGTAGTTGACTCTCGGTCAACTTCTATTGATTAGACTAGAGATCCAACTCCTTCAATTAAGTAAGCCAGTAATCCTACTACATCTTTAAATGATTAATAAGAAACATCCTATTTAGGTAATAAGGTCAATGTTTCTACTAGGAGGAAATAAAAAAGGAAAAATAAGGGAAGTAGCTCTTATACCTTATCCCTCTATGTCAATTCTCTCATGAAATGTTCAAGGGCTCAATAACCCTAAAAAGTAACAAATATTATGTGATTAATTATATGATATCAATCCTTTTTAATAGAACTTCTAAAAACTAAGCTCAAAGTGGATAACTATAAGAAGTTAGATTTCTTAAGGAAGCATTGGTTAATCATTTCTAGCCATCAATCTCACCACTTTGGTAGAATAGTCATTTCTTTTAACCTTGGCATATTAGAGATTCTACACTCTATAATCATTAATCAACTTTTTCTTAACAGAATTATAATTAGTTTAAAATTACACTTTCAACTATAACATGAACAGCATAATACAAGTTAAATTCTAATATTTTGGAGCGTAAAATTTGAACCCTAATTTTTAACAAATGTTTACGATGGACTTGCGAAGACGTAAAATCTGACAAGCTTTTCTTTCCGGTATGACGCGACATTTTTGAACCTTTTACGTAATAATGGGATGTACACGTAGGTTGACTCTGCATTTTTAACTTAAAAATAAAAATGGGTCCCATCAACCTAAAATTTTGCATTATGTTATATATTAAAATTTTGAAGTTACGATACGCGTGTCAAAACCACTTGTATTTCCCTATGATGCACGACCAAAACCTATCATCCAATCTGCACCGTCCATTCTCTGCATTAAGTACTCAAGTCTACACCAGCTACAAACCCTCTCTCTTGCTTTCTTCTCTCTTGGCCGTGTCGCATTAGCTTTTTGTGGCTCTCTGAAACCGAACCCAAGATAGTGTTGGACGGTCTCTAATTTTTATATTTCTCTGAGAAAGTTTGGATTTTCCTTTCTAGGTATTTCGAGTTTGTGGCTTCTGATCTTGATTTTGGTTTTGGGTCTTTTGTTTTGGGATCTAAAAGCAGTAATATTAGTCAGTGAAGATGTTTGGGAGAGCACCGAAGAAGAGCGATAACACAAAGTACTACGAGATTCTTGGGGTCTCAAAGAACGCTTCTCAGGACGATCTTAAGAAGGCTTACAGGAAAGCGGCCATCAAAAACCATCCTGACAAGGGTGGTGATCCTGAAAAGGTATATACTATTGTTTTCATAGATCAACTTTTGGAATTGAGTGTTCTGTTGATCTTGGTTTAAATAGCGTACCTTTAAGACTTTTCTTCCTTTTGTTTGTGTTCTTTTTGAGGATTGATTTGGTCAATTGAGAGAACAGATCTGGTCAATCAGTGATGAGTTGTAGATTGGTTGTTCGATTGTACAGTTACCTGCTCTTGTAAATTTTGTTAGGAGATTAATCTTTATTGCAGTCTGCGTTTGATCTAATATGGATCGGAAGTAGAAGATGGTTGGTATTCAAGGGTTCTAACTGGAACGAATTTCTGGATTCAGTATATCGTTTTTATTTCGATTCATTTATAATGTAATTCTATACTTGCATCAGATTAGTGCTAAATGACTTCATCAAGGGCGGTGTTTACTTTGTCTGTCCACTTAGCTCTTAATTTCATTCTCTGTCCAAAAGTTATGGCACCTGAAGCTTAATTTTCCTATGATTATGGGCTGTGCTCCTCAGACCAAACTACCTAGTTTTTGTTTGATTATTGTATTTCTTTTGGCTTAATTGTACTGAAAAATTTTATTGTGAGATTAGATTAGCTATCATATTGACTGGTAAAATTTTGTGTTTGATTCAGTTCAAAGAATTGGCCCAAGCATATGAGGTTCTGAGTGACCCAGAGAAACGTGAGATATATGATCAGTATGGCGAGGATGCCCTTAAGGAAGGAATGGGGGGTGGTGGTGGTGGTCATGACCCGTTTGATATTTTCCAATCTTTTTTTGGTGGCAACCCATTTGGTGGTAAGAATGTTTAGATCTTAACTTTACAATTTTTTGGAGTGAATGAGATTATCTTGACATGAAAATTCATTATTCATTAGGTGGTGGTAGCAGTAGAGGCCGAAGGCAGAGACGAGGTGAG
Organism: Erythroxylum echinodendron; assembly: GCA_027575705.1. NCBI lineage: Eukaryota > Viridiplantae > Streptophyta > Magnoliopsida > Malpighiales > Erythroxylaceae > Erythroxylum > Erythroxylum echinodendron. Next base: position 33,489,286 of record JANZXR010000005.1, on the reverse strand, counting down.
GATGTCATCCATCCTCTGAAGGTTTCTTTGGAAGATCTGTGCAATGGTACATCCAAGAAGTTGTCTCTCTCACGCAACATGATCTGCTCCAAGTGCAAAGGGTAAATATCTTTTTCTTACTAAAGTAGCTTAGCTTGTTCAATTTTGTATTCTATTGTGGCTAACTTGAGTTAGCTTATGTTGAAATTGACAGCAAAGGGTCAAAGTCAGGTGTATCAATGAAGTGTCCTGGTTGCCAAGGTTCTGGAATGAAGGTCTCCATTCGACAGCTTGGACCTTCTATGATCCAGCAAATGCAGCATCCTTGCAATGAGTGTAAGGGTACTGGTGAAACAATTAATGACAAGGATCGATGCACCCAATGCAAGGGTGAAAAGGTTGTTCAGGAAAAGAAAGTATTGGAAGTTATCGTTGAGAAGGGTATGCAAAACGGGCAAAAGATTACATTTCCTGGAGAAGCTGATGAAGCTGTAAGTCAGAACGCTCTTATGAGATATTCTTTTGTTTAAACTCAATATTGATTAGAGAAAGTGATTCAAATGCATGAAATTTTTAGTTTATGTGCCTGCTGATTTCTGTTTCTGCTGTTTTTCAGCCTGACACGGTTACGGGGGACATTGTCTTTGTTCTACAACAAAAGGAGCATCCCAAATTTACTCGGAGGGGTGATGACCTTTTTGTTGAGCATACACTGTCCCTTACAGAGGCACTTTGTGGCTTCCAGTTTATACTGACCCATTTGGATGGAAGGCAACTGCTTATTAAATCCCATCCTGGGGAAGTTGTCAAGCCTGGTAAGATGCACTGAAACTGTTTTGGTTCTTTTGAGTCTCTTAATTCTTATGTAAAGAGGTTAGTTTATCTTATTTGTTATGGTTTGTTTCTTTGAAGTGAGTTCAGATTAGTGATTAGTGATGCATATGTGCCTTTCGAAAGGGAACAAGTTCTGGTTCTGGTTCTGGTTCTGATTCCTGTTCTTTTTCTTGTTCTTTTTCCTTTATTTTGCTGCTGCATTTTTCCAGATGCTTTTTTAGGTGTCAATGTTTTTTTGATCTGTTTTTCCCTTCTGGATTCTGAATTTTCTGGACGGTTTTATTATCTTGTTGCCCAAATCAAAGGCAAAGTCTGATCTTATGTTCCCTAGTCTACATGCACGAGCTATTGCCCCTGTCCGTTTCCCTGATTATGAGTGACTACTTGGTTTGGTATAAATACAGGTTATCGGTCTTTTGTTCCTATTTACATCAGTGGCAGACTGCTTCGTTTGTCAAATAGATTTCTTTCAACTTCCGATGTTTCCGTCTTGCTGTTAGTTGGTCCTCTGTATACGTGACATGGATTTATTTTTCCACTACAGATCAGTACAAGGCCATAAATGATGAGGGAATGCCTATGTATCAAAGGCCATTCATGAAGGGCAAGCTATATATTCATTTTACTGTTGATTTCCCAGACAACCTGAGCCCTGATCAGTGCAAGTCCCTGGAGGCAATACTTCCACCCAGAACTTCAGTCCAGCTGACAGATATGGAGCTGGATGAGTGTGAGGAGACAACTTTACATGACGTGAATATCGAGGAAGAAATGCGGAGGAAGCAACAGCAGAGGGCCCAAGAGGCATACGATGAGGATGACGATATGCCCGGTGGTGCCCAGAGGGTGCAGTGTGCTCAACAGTAAATTGACGGTGGGATTCTACTAAGATTGTATGACCGAGGCGAAGGAAGCAGTGTGGTTTGACAGATTATTTTTGAGAATCTTTGACAGATTATTTTTGAGAATCAAACTTAATGTTATACGAAATTGTAGACTCGTAGTACGACGTTGTGGTTTCATTTGTGCTTGCAGACTGATAATATGTCAGATTTAGTGCCTAGATCATTTATTTCCCTTTTAGTAAAATTGTGAGGGGAAAATGAGCCTTTGCAGGCTAATTTGACTTGATCTATAAAGTTTGTAGCTTTTGGGAATTGTTTCTTATTAATGGCCTCTCTTCAAGCTCCTCCAATTGTGTTGTTCAGTTTGACATTCGTTGGGAAAACACTATCCTCAGTCCTTTTTTTCATTTAATTGTCTTTTAATTTAGTAATTATTTAATCAAGTGTAATCTATGGGATGTTGGAGTCATATTTCTCTTTTTAACTCATTCTTTGTGTATGTTCCGTTAGATTCTTAAATATATTGATAGTAGAAATAAATTATAATTCTAAATTATATATATGATTAGATAAATTAAATTTCGTTAAATTATTTTAACTCCTTAATTTTACAATTTACATTCATAAATTAAGATTGACGTCTAGTTAGGAATGTCAAAGTGATTTTACCTATCTTTCTGTGTATGAATTTTTGTATAATTCAATCATTTCATTATATAATGTCTCAATTATTCATAAAACTTGGAATTAATATTTACTCTATTTGAGTCTAATTATATTAGTTCTCTATTATGAGTAATTACAATTAATGACATTTGAAAATTAATTGTAAATTGTCATTCTACCTTAGCTAAATAATTTCTGAATCAATATTAATCGAGAATAACAGAATATTCACCCTAATCACTTTGGGATGATGAATCTTATATTGATTAGTCAACTAACTATATATAGTGAATGCTATATCCATTGACTACCGACTGAACTGCTTTTGATTAGAATATGTCATAATAGTATCAAAATATAGCAATACTTATATGAGATATTTTGATGATTTCAAGTTAAAGGATAACTTACGTAATTCATATACGATTAGTTCAGTGAACTTTTTCTCTAACAATTATCAACGTGTTTATCTAAGTATTTCTATATTTTAGTCTATGAGATTTGATGAATTCCTTTACGAGGAAGAAACATAACATGCGCTAGTTTTTTTACATTTTATTAATGTCCAGACTCAATAGTATAATGACTAAGAAGAATTTATTGAAAATATATAAATAAAATATGAATCTCATAATTACAATCTTATCATAATTTTATTTGCAACATATTTTTCCCATAGAATTTATTACACATCTAAATATGTATAAGAAAAAGAATCCCTTGAAATAATTATATTACTAAACTACAATCAACCGAGTGGTTATAGGACATAGACTAGTAGTAATTAAGGTTTTGTTTGTTGCATCAAAGTATTAATGTTTATAAAAAATTTCTATAATTCCAAAATGTGACCAAATTAGTCTATACAGTATTATTTATATGTGTAATTTTTAATATTTATGAAATGTGAATATGTTGAACTAGTCATGACCTTATCAACTCAATATAATGATTAATACATGAATTCTCAGTTTTTTAAAAAAATCTATATAAGTTAGTTATTTTAGTGCCTGTTTGGTTGAGCTTTTGGATGGTAAATAAATACTTTTTTCACCCTAAAAGTGTTTTTAAAAAAAAAAGAGTGTTTGATTGTAAAATAAAAAAGCACTTTTTTAGTAGATATAGTTTTTTTTGGCAGTTAAAATACATCTTTTTAAGAAGTTCAAATTTGGAGCCTTTCAAAAAAGTACTTTTTCAGATAGATCTTTCAGATCAATTAATGAGCATATTTTTAGTTCCTTTTACCCTTATGTTTTACACATAATTCCCATAATACCCACAAATACATCTTCACATTATTTTGAGATTTATATAATATTATTTGACTTTTTTTATATGTTTTAATATTTAATTTTGATATTAGTTTTACTTATGTTATATTCCATACAAAAGATTTGGTTAGATATATTTTCATTTATGTTTCATATGGTTTAAAATTATATAGTAATTAATATATTGTGCTTTGCATATTGTTTAACATATTTTAAATAATATTTATATGCATAAATAATTTTTATTATAAAATAAAATATAGTTAAAATTAAAATTGTTTTTTATTTTTATATTGCTAAACAGTCTATTGTATAAAGCTCTTTAAAAAAAGTTTTTTTTAAATGATAGCCAAACAGTCAACTAGCTTCTTAGAAAAGTTCTACTGACAAAAGCTCTACTGATATAAGCTCTACGATATAAACTTATCCAAACAATCACTTAAGTGTCGATTGTCTATAAACATGCCTATTATTAGGTAAATACAGATGACAAGTTTTTTAAGTGTCTCTTTTTGGAAAATTAATTTCCTATAAGGCTAAATTCAAATTACTATCAACTATGACATATAAGGGGAGGAACAGGAGGGAAGAATTCATTCATTTAT
>JANZXR010000005.1:33442473-33464136 GCA_027575705.1 Erythroxylum echinodendron | reverse complement strand
GCTTGGGTTCTTTGCCCCGTCGTAGTGTCGAACCTAAGCCTAGGTTAGGCTATAAAAAGGGGACTTTCATGTATTAGGTCATTATGCGAATACAACTAGACTTTTACCCCTATTTCTCCTTCGTCTAAATTTTCTCCCCTTCGTCTCTTTTTAATTTCTGTCCTTATCACCCTGCATATGCTCAACCTTAATCTTTAAATTTAGGTATGTCTTTAGATAAAATTATTAAGGTACTTGCTAATAATATTCAAAAATTCCAACAGGAAACAAAGACAAGCCTTCAAAACTTAGGAAATAAAATCACTCAATTAATCACCTTGGTAAGTAAATTGGAAGGACAAGAATTAGAAAAACTACCTTTCTAAATGGTGGTGAATCCTAAGGAAAATGTGAGTGCAATGACTTTGAGAAGTGGTAAGGAAATTCAATCTAGAACTTCTTTACTAATGGAGGAAGAAAAGAACGATAATGGATCAAAAAAGGAAAAACTTCCAACTCAAGAGGCAAGAGAGGTAAAAAAAATAATTTATCTTCACGTGTACCTCCTTTTCCTAAAAGGGTGGTTAAACCAAAAGAAGATGAGCATGAAAGAGAGATATTATAAACTAAAAAAGTGGAAATAAATATACCACTTTTAGAAGCTATCAAGCAGGTTCCAAAATATGCCAAATTCTCGAAGGAGTTGTGCACAAATAAAAGAAAGTTTAAGGAAAATGAGAGAATAATTTTGGGTGAGAATTTATTACTTATGATAAATAGGAAATTACCGGAAAATGCAAAGATCCAAATATGTTTACATTTCCATGTGTTATTGGTAATAATAAAATTGAGCATGCTATGCTAGACTTAGGTGCATCTATTAATGTCATGTCATACTTAATTTATCGAGCTTTAAATCTAAATTCTTTATAACAAACTAATGTTATTATTCAACTAGTTGATCGTTCGTATGTGCATCCTATTGGTGTTATAGAATATGTTTTAGTCTAATTTAACGGTTTGATATTTTTGGTAGATTTTTACATCTTGAAAATAGATGGAGATTGTGTTGAACATTCAGCTTCTATTTTGTTGGGTAGGTCATTTATGAAGAAAGTCTAAGACAAAAATTTATATGGATAAAGGTACTATTTCTATTGAATTTGATGGATAAATAGTGAACTTCAATATTTTTGAAGCAATAAAGCACCAGAATGATTTTCAATTTATCTATCATTTGGATATTGTGAATTCATTTGTGCACGATATGTTTAAGGAAGCAAGTGATGCAGATGAGCTAAAACTTAAAGCTAAATCGAAAGTGAACAAGCAAGTTGATGAAACTTGTAATTGAATAAACTTACTATAACTCACAATAAAATCTTACCTTCTGTTTTGTAGGCTCCGAAGATAGAATTGAATTTTATTATCTAATCGTCTAAAGTATGTCTATTTAGTGAAGGAAAGTCATTACTTACAATCATTTCAAATAGGTTGACTAAAGAGCAAAAGGAAGGGCTAGTAGCATTATTTAAGGAATACAAAACTACAATTACGTAGAAGTTGGAGAGAAAAAAGTCATGCCGGGCATAACGACTTTAAAAAATTGTGCTTTTTGGGAGGCAACTTAGAATTTGATAATTTTTATTAATTTTGTTTTACTTATAAACGTAAATTTATTGACTTAAAGGACAAAGAGCTCTCAAAATTCTAGACTACTAAATTTTAATTTAGTATTCTGGAGTGAAGATCTTAAAATTTTATACTACTAAATCTCATGAGGCAAGATCTCACCTTATGTAATTTAGTATTTTGAAATTCTATATTACTAAATCTCATAAGACGAGATCTCACCTCATAAGGCGAGATCTCACTTTATGTAATTTAGTGCTCTGAAATTTGAGATTTCGCCTTATGAGATTTAGTGTTCTGAATTGAAACCCTAAAGTGTTCTTATAAATTAATATTTTTATTTTATTTATTTCTTTCAAAAAGAAGAAATAATTTTTTTCTTTTTTCTCATTTATTTATTTACTTTCTTTATTTTCTTAAACATTATTTTTTACTATTTTTAATTAATGTTTTTAAATCCCAAAACAGAGAAACAAAACCTAATGTACGAGCGTGTTTCTACTTTTGGCAAGTAATGTTTGGAAAACAAAAAGAATAACACAGTTCTTCACCATTCACCAAGTGCCTGCGACCTTCACATAGAAACAAGAAGACAGTAGCAGTCCTCCACTCACGCATTAACAACACAACCCGAAGCTCCACTACAAATGCACCCCTTATGCAAGAACACAGCAGCAGACGCCCACGTATGTCCTCCCACGCAAACCACAAGCACCGCCGCACCATGCTGCTTCAGCCATAAATGTTCCGGTTAATCAACAACATCAGCCAACCTCCACTCTTTACCCACGCACAATCTTCAGCCACTCCACCCACGCAAAGTACACGTGCGTTTTGCTTCCATAAAGTACCCCTCGACGTACATCTCTCATAGCTACGTTTTGTTTTAGTTCCACAAACACCCAGTTAACTCACAATGAAAACAACGCTCCTCCACCAACGCAAAACACCAAACCAACATGATAGAGGCAGAAAATTAACGCAGCCAGCAACGATAGTAGCATATCACAACAACACGCCCATAATAGCGTCTCAAAAACACCTTCACGCTTCCACTAGCATTTTTATTTGCTTTGTATTAAATACTTTTGTTTTCTTTTCAGTTCAATTTTAATTTTTATTAAATTTTTTTAAATATTTTTCAAAGTAATTTTTGTTTATCTTCTTCAGTGATATGGGACGATTTAAAGCTAACACTAAGATTGCAACAAAGAAAAAATCTGCTGTAGATTCCGAAATCATTACTGAAAAGAAGTGTGTGCAGATAATTTTCAGATGCTCACAATTTAACAGTCTTTTATTCTTTATTTTGTTGGATTATTTTTGTTGAATTGTGAGTATCTTATCCATATATTAGGGGCAATATATGATTTAGGTGTGGGAGAACCAATGTTCGTATTATGATGACGTTATAATTTGTGCTTAGACTCATGATATGTTGATTTATATATTAATTATTTCGCATAATAGTTTCATAATTTTTTTATTGTTGTTCACGAATTATTCTTAAGTTAGGATACATTTTTTGTTTAAGATATAATACATGAGAGAGATAAGCATGATTATTTTTTCATTAAATTATTTTAAGTATCTCGTTGGTTTTTTGAATGAAAGTGCGGAAGACTTTATGCATTTTTTGGCATCCCAGTGAGCTTTGAGCCTAAGAGCATTCTTCACATATGTACTCATGCTTATATTTTTGTTGTATTATCAAACATAACTTGTCTATGCTAAAACTTGCTTTTGAATACGTATTGAGACTACACTTTTAATGAATTTGTGTATAAAGATAATGTGGGCATTTAGGATAATCATTTTTGTCCTAAACTTTTGAACATGTTGAGACCACACTTTTAATGAATTTGTGTATAAAGACAATGGGAGCATTTAGGATAACCATTTTTGACCTAAACAAACCTACCGTACTTTTTTATCCTTAGAAAATCAGTTTGACCCTTAACCTTTCTTTTCTTGTATAATAACCTTGTTACAAGTTGAATTTATCCTTTTTGTTATTAATATCCTTAATGATTTTGAACCCCCCTAAATTGAAGGAATTATATCAAGCTCTTTTTGTTGTTAATATCCTTAATGATTTTCAACCCTCTAAATTGAAGGAATTATATCGAGCTTATTTGCATAAGATTTTGACTATGATTCAAGTTTCATTGCTTTGATTTTTTATAGAATAGAGAAGTATAAAAAAAATCTCCTCTTTGATTTTTTTTTTGAAAACAAGAAAGAAAAGAAAAAGTGATTGAAAGAGATGCTATTTGAATTAAAAAAATTTTGATTTAAGTTGAAACTTGTGTGGATAAGTTTGTATGATTCCCTTTAATTTATTTAGCCAAATTTTTTTGTCATACTTCACCTACGTCACGTTACAACCCTTCAAGTCCCTTTGATTTATACATTGGATTCATTTTGTTTAGTGGTGGAGATATGATTCTTAAGCAAACTTATGGAAATAACTTGTTATGTTTTGATTTGAGAGATTAATAAACCCTAAACACTTTAAGCTTGTATAGTAAAATCTTTATGAGGGTATCAAGCCTTGTTCATTTGATTTTGATGTAATTGATGAGATGATATGTTTTAACAATGTGTCTTATAAGTGCTTATTCTCTCAATTATTATTTTATCTTAACCCTTAAATGTGAATTAGTTTTTGGATATTTCTGGATGACATGAAAGGAGATAAGGATCGAGTTGTTATGAAGATAATTAATATATTGAATTGATGTATGCTTGTGGACAAGCATGAGTCCGGTGTGGGAGAATTTGGGAAGATCTTATTTTGACATATTATTTGATATTATTTCCTCTATTTTGAATTTATTTTGGTGCTTAAATATTAAAATTAATGATTGCTTTGTTTTAGGACATGAAATGTAGAGATTGCATCAAATTAGGACTTCATTGATGATAATCAAGAATTTTGGAAGAAGTAAGAGATTGGAGCAATAGATAAGGCTAAGTACTTGAAGAGTTGAAGTTTAACTAGGAAACTTCGTTCCATCCTTATCATGTAAGAATTTGAATTTAAATTCAGATAGACATCTTTGAAAGTTAAAATTAGATTAGGATTAAATCATAAAATTCTATAAAAGGGACATTCCTCGTAACAAAAAGAGGTTATCTCTTTTTACGCTTTTGTAATTCTTCATCTTTCTTTCTATTTTCTTATTAGAGCAAAAGTTATGTGTGGTTAAACTCAAACGTTCTGATTCAAGAGGATTTGATATCCTTATTATAACTTCGTGAGGTTTGTGTTCTAAACCTTTCATTCACGTTTTAATTCAAGTATTTATTATTTAAATTCTTATATTTCATGAATGATTAATATTGGTTAATTTGACAATTTAATTTAATATTGATTATTCTATCGATATTCATGAATTCAATTATTCGTAACTGTTATGAAGAATTGGTACAAGTATCAAATAAGTTATTTATAAAATTACATATCTAACTTATGATAAACAAGAAAATTAAATTGAATAATTGCAGCTATCTCGATTATTTAATTTAGACTTAGTCTTTTTTCGCTAAATTTATTACTATCATTTATTTGATATAAAATATTATTATTCTCAATCAATGATGATAAGTTTTGGTTTTAATGTTGGGTTGAACTAATTAATTTAAAAAAATTTGAGATTTATTACAGCTATCTTAAAATGTTATGGACTAATTGCTTGAATTATAAAAGTATTATTTTTAAATCAATGATTAATATTATAATTAAATAAGATTTTTTCTTTAAATCGGAGTTTAGTTTTATATTCAATTGATTTAATTTAATTTCTTATAATCAATTACTTAAACAAAACTCCCTTTTTGTTTCCATTTGCCAGGCCCTAGCAGGCCTACGCAAAGCCGGAGAGGTTCGAGAGCAAGAGGATAAACAGTGGCCAAGAAGAATAGGCGGGAGTTTAGTTTCTGAATTTGGTAAGAAGGTAGGGGCAGAAAGGGAAAAAGTTTAGAGAGAGGTTAGAGGGAAAAAGTTTAGAGAGAGGTCATATTAAGCTCGTCCTAATCTACTTGTCCCATTTGGATTAAAAAAAATAAAGAAAGAGGGCTTAGATCAGAAATAAGCCTGAATGTAGCAATTTGTTTAGAGCAGTAGGCCTAGACCCAGAAGAGAAGAGGTGCAGTAAGAAGACAACACAAGCCAAATTACCGGTTGTATAACATGGATGGTAAATCAAGCTCGTTAATCAGTGAATTAATAATGTACACATGAATACAAAGTGTTACTCCCCACAAGATCCACACCTAAGATTCCAAACTGAAGCTCCGCTTTTGAAGCTTATCATACATGCATTCACAGTGCGTTGGTGTTCAACCATGAAGTTGGATATTGACACCATGATTTTCCCAAACTTCTGCTCAAAGCTCCATGCAGTTAAGCCACTGATTAGAAATTTACTTCCAATCAAATTGATGGGAAGTAAATTTCTACCATCAATACGATATTTGAGAACTCAGCTGCTGGTGAAGTCCCAAGGAGTATCTATCTTCCGCAATCAGCGACAATTACTGGATCTTCATAAGTTTCCGACAACAACTTTGACCATTCCTCGGACTTCTGAAGTCGTGTTTGGTACTATTCTTTGACCTTGTCTAAGGATGATAATTTTGGCCCGACCTGCGTAGCCTATTTTTTGCCCAAGTTGGCCAGGCCACGAGAGGCTCACGGGCCGTTTCTTGAAACGGTATCGTTTTGAATTTTTTTTAAAAAAAATCATAGATGGGCCAGGCCGGCCTGCCCCTGTGGCCCAATAGGCCATAGGGCGGGCTACGGGCCGACCATCTCGTTGACGTGGCCCGGCCTGCTGTCCACCATGACCGAGGTCGAGCTAGGCCGAGCTGAGGGCAGCTCAAGCCCAACCTGGCCCATTAATTTACCTAATCTTATGTCTACTAACCAGCAAAGAATATCAAGTTCGAAGGGATTTATAAAACATTACAACACTGGTCAGACGTAAATAATGGACAAGATTAGGGATGACAATTTGGATTCGGGATTCAACCATTTGGGGTAGCAATTGGGAAAAAAACACCCTGTAGAATCGGAAATGAGGCAAATATAACCCTTAAGACAGAGTCGAGGACAGAGAGGGGTTGAATAATCCCTACCCGGTAGAGATTCCCGTTCATGATAATTTTATAAATATATTATATATTTTTAATTTTATATTCTTTACTAAAAATTGAGTATAATCGATGAAGACTACAACGTTTCAGTTGGATTAAATTAAAATTTTAATTGAGTAAATATTAACAATTACAATTTTAAGAAGCACTAATTATTTATGTAAATATGAAAAGAAAGAAGCACGAATCCATTTCTATAAAATATAGAATATATTTTTTGAAATTATTGAAAATTTGTAAAAGTTTTAAGAATAATTTAATATATATAATAATTTAAAATATATGAGAAAAAACTATCTATGTTCTTATAAATTATAAATAAAAAATTATGATAAATTATTCAAAGATTTTTATGCATTGCCGGGTGAAGGTGAGGGATTCGGGGACTTAACGCGGATTTAACGTTAGACATAATTTTTTGGAACATAGACATGAAAGTGAGATAGTGATTGGATTCGATTGAAAATTTTGCAATTCCTTTGAGCTAAAAACAAGTGAACTAATGAAGCCCGAGTGAAAGTGGGAGTTTCATTTCTCCCTCGCTCTTCCTTGAAGGTAAAAGAGGTACCTGAGCTAAACATTGAACTGTTAAGGCTTGGCTCTATTTGCACATGAAGCTTTAGTTCAACTTTAGCAAGCAAGCTTAAGCTTTAGGCTCTCAAATGAAGCCAATTCAAGTTAAAAGTACAAGACAACAGAGAATTAAGTTCATAAGGTGAGAAAACATCCCTAAAGCTCCAAGAAATGAAACATGAATCATACAGTTCACAATATTTAGATGTCAGCAATCTAAAACTGTTAAAAGTTTTATTGAAAAATGTTACAAACTATTCATAGTTTAATTTCTCATAAACCTCAAACAAATAAGAAACCCTGATCAATTCTTTTATTCAGAATATTGCAATTCCAATGAATCTCCCTTTATTGAAAGCAATTCCCAACTACTTTCTTAAGAATCATATCCTAATAAATGGCCCATTTCTCGTTTATCTCTGTTACTCGTTTAGAATTAAAGGCCTCGTCTTAGGATGAAATGTAGGCACGTCCCTGTGATGGCACTAACGCAAACAGCCAATGTTTTCAACCCAAAAGCTGCAACCTGGTGGTTTTCCAAATTCATAAAACATCTCACTGCAGTCGAAACCTGCTACATTCCTAAACTGGAATCTGCTTATACTTCAATGAGATTGCACTTCATCCATCTTTTCTTTTCTTGTTACCTGAAGATAATCTCTTGCACTTTTTCGTTCAAAAGGAGATTCTTCTCTCTCTCTTCATGCCAATCAAAACAATTGACCAGAAACCCTCCTCCATTTTATCATAAAAGTAAGATCCTCACATTGCAATACCACTATAAAGGCTCTTCAATCTCAAAACAAACTGATTATGAAAGTATTAACAACCTTCTCAAGTATCATGCAGATCACAGTATGGCCTCATCCAAGTATCATGCCCCTCAATCCATGTGTTTTAAGAGGCTTGTTATCAATCCAGGAACGCTACCTGCAAAAGAAATATTATCACGAGTGTAATAGCTCAACAAGTATAAAAGGAGAAGTTGTATTAATAACTTCCCTCTAACCTGACTACCTCGGTAGTAAATCAATTACCCTTTTCCTATATTAAGCAGAACATAACCGAAAGAAACAAAAATAGAAAACCATACAACCACAGAAGCAAAAGACAAAAGTTAAGTTTTTGGTGTTGCATAAAATACCAATATGACCACTAGATTAAATTTTGAGATATCCAGGAATCAATTTCAAAAGACAAAAAATGCTTTACTCCTTTACAAAAAAGCAGACAACTTTGATCCACATCTCCATTAAGGAAATAGTAGAAATTACAGATAGCACAAGATGATATCCTAGGAACTACTAACTGGAAATAAAATTAGTGAACTGCCTAGTCACACTTGAAGCAATTCATTCTAGTGAAACCAGTTGATATCAACCATCGATAAGGACAATTAGAACTTCACCAAATTTAGAACCATTCATCTGACTTAGAATATGTAGAGTGTGAAATGAGAAATATCCAAAAGGCTCATACAAGCAAGTGGAGATTTGTGAGAGAGGTAATTATAGAACTATATTAATTGATGATAAGAAGTGAGACAAGAGTTATCAATTCAAACAAATCATATGCAGACCAAATGAAGCCAGTCCTTTAGGTACTTCAAGCAGATTTTGTCAGATTAATATCTAAAACCAGAAAATCTGCCCAGCTGTACTGAAAAATTGTAGCAGATAATCTTTGCGCCTGAATTTTCCTGTGAATAGAATTAAAAATTAAATGCTTCGTTTTGTACAAGGAAATATTTCCTGTTTTATTTTTTAAAAAACATTTTAGTTTTTTATTTTTTTAGTTACCAAGGCTAGGCTTGATGGAATAAAAAATAAAAGACAACTAAAACAGTTTCCTCAAGAATAATACAAAGGGATTTTTTTGTAAGAACACATTCTGTTTTAAATCACCAAACAACTTCCCATTATTACTTTCTATTTCCTATCAAAATAAAAATTGAAAAATGGAAATGTTTTCTAATGTTGAATAGTATTCCCTTTTATGCTGTATTGAGTTCTCATGGGTGAGAATTTCTATCTCTAAAACTCATTACGCACCAAGTTATATATTCATGGACTGGTGTTGTTTTCTTTCCTGCCAGCTAAAGCCTGGTTGAAACTAAAACTTAAGCACATAAGATGGAGTAAGAGCTACTTTCAGGAGAGATGGGTGCTGTTGACTGTGGTAAGAGAATGGAAATAAGGAACTAACGAAACACAAAAGTAATAATCTAACAAAATCTAAGGGGGAGGGATGACCAAGAATTATCTACTTGGAGAATTTTTCAGACTGCCTAAGACAGAAGAGGAGGAAGCCAACTGCAGTTGCCTCAATTTCTTCTGACTGTAGAGTTCTTCCGAAAGTTCTAGATGGAAGACTATCTTTGAGTCAGCAACTATGAAAACATATTGATACAGCTTACTAATGTCACCACTTTAAGCACTACCTAAATCTCATATAACCACAGATCTTGAAGAGAAGAAATATACACATAGTGGAATATAAATGTTGTGTATTTGCATGTGTATGGATAGAAAAATATCACCTTTTCTGCTATTCAGAATCTTTATGATGAAACTAAAACAAAGTGGTTACAAAATACCACATTAGTGTTCAATAAGAGGGATTACTCCAGCAAACACAAAACTAGGCATAGCGACAAATTAAGACAAAGATCCAATGCAAGAGAGGTATTCAGAATGTTTACCTCAACAATCTACACTACACAAATTGAGATAAAGATTCAATGCAATGAAGGTATTCAGAATGCTTACCTCAACAATCTACAATCGTGCATTCATCCTGTTCTGATCTGAATAATCTCCAAGAGATGACAACGTAAAAGTTTTCTTAATTCCATTTGCTTTGAACATTGCATTTCCACTTGCCACCACAGAACAAAGGTAAGCTAGCGACTGCAGCCATGAGACTAAGGTTGGCTTGCGTGTGACATCCTCTGATTCAGCAACCAAAGTATATAATTCATTCAGAACTACATTCTGACCCTCTTTTGGCAACTCGACAATCAGCTGTGCCAACAATTTCATCAATTGTGGTAAAACCTGAAGAATAAACAAAGTGAGCATCATATATCTCGAATACCACAATTGAAGAGAACAGTTCTTTCTCTTCCTGTACACATCTTGGCGGAATTGGAAATGCTGCTAGCGCTATTAAACAGCTTCACATTCTTAATATAACTCTTAGGAAGATGACATATTTTATAATTTTTAATTAACAGGTGGACCATGAGTATACAACATACCAGCAACAACTACAAACAAGTAGAGAATGGATGGAGATGTTATTGTCAGATCTTCAGGTGGAAAGGACGATAACCATATATGTAAATACCTGAATATCAACCAGAGAAATAAGCCGTAAAATCAACTCCACAATCTTCTTACAAGGCCCTGTCTCGCCTTGCCAGTTCTTCCATATATCAACCTTTTCAGTGGAACTTTCCCTGCAGAGTCTGTTTGCTTTTTCCACAACACTATGGATACAATAAAATATGGCTGGACTTCCGGCAGGAAGATTTCGCACCAAGGCCACAACCCCAGAAGCCATACCCTCAAAAGGAGTACAACCAGGATATCCCTACAGCCACATGAAAACAAAGCCAGCACTTAGATTTTGAGGATTAAAGCATATTAGATATTAATGAATATGAATCTCAGCTACTTTAGATACCGCTAGTGATCTCTGCATGTAGTAGAAAGCAAGTTTCTCCTTCAACAATGCTTTTTCATTGTCATCAGAATCCTTCCCAGCAGATAGGAATGCCACATAGATAGAATGTGCAGTTCTAGCTACTTTTCCATTTGGATGCTCCATATATCTATGAGACTCATGTAAGGACCATTACTTACAAACACTGCATAAAATCTGTATTTCTCAACAAACCCATTTAGTAGTCTAATAGAGGATACAAGAACATGGTTGGAGCCATCGCTCCGCTGAATAGAGAGGTAGGCACAAGATCAATAAAAGTTGGAATTACCCGCAAGTAAAATAAGATACGCGAAGTTTGCACTTCATCCTTAAACCACAGATACTGCAATTTCTGCAGTAATTCTGCAAGGAAACATTTATCTTCCAACAACTAAAGCAATAAAAACATATGGAACATACTTGTATGAAACATAATAGAAATGCATACTAACAGGAGAAACAAGATCTCTAGAAGCCTTACCTGGTGATTTTGTTAAATGGGTGTAAGAGGGCATGGACTCCACAAAAGAGATGCATGCAGTCTTATTCTCTTGTATGCTTACAACAACACTTCGAATTGTATCCATATATTCAGGCAAATGCATGCGTCGGAAATACTCAATGCAGGAGAATGCAACCAGTATAGAGATGGATGTCTCCATCTGAGACTCAGCCAACAATTTTGAAGTTAGCTTGTGCTTAGAAACAGTCAAGGAAAAAACTACAACCATAAGAAATGCAGACTCTGCAATTTTCTCAATATCTCCAAGTAACTCATCCTCTTTCCCACGAAGCAACAAAGCTACTTGCCTATGCCCTAAGTAAAGTTCCTGGCAGAAACGCCATATCATACTTTCAACAATAACTCTATTCTCTCCATCAATTGCTACATACTGATCGCATAAAACGCCACTAATGGCCCCAGCTTCTTTAAAGGGTATGCTGTTAATATGTTCTTTAGTATCATTTGGCGCCAGCCCAGAAACAGCATCTGACGACCCAAAAATAGTTTTATACAGTCGTCGCAATGGAAATATTTCTGTTAACAATGCTGAAGTCAGGCATATGAGCAAAGAGGACTGGGAAGACACAGAACCAGCTCGTGCCAAGGCTAAAGATGTGCAGAGTAGCAGATGACTGGTTGTGTGATCATTATCTGAACCAGAAAAGCCTTTAGTTTTAGAAATCAAACCCTGTGAAATCAATTCTATTCGATTTTCTGCAGAAATTCTCACTAGCGAAAGAATATGCATTCCTTGAATATCTGCTGCGGTTCTATTCAAAGCTCTGAGAGTGCCTGCAGCAGTCATGACCAGGGCAAAAGGAACATAGTTTGCTACAGAGGTTTCTAAAGTTACCTTCACAAAAGTTTGCAATTTTTCCGGAGTACGTGATCTGATAAAACCAGATACGACCCATTCAACCAAATGCAAAATCATAAGTCCATGAGAAACACTGCCACGAGGCCCACCTTCCTTCCCCCAAATCTCCAAGAACGCATTCAAAATTCTAACAAAATGAACATTTGCAGAACACAAAGCATAACCAACTCCCGCTAGAACATATGAAACAAGTATATCAGATGAGCTAATCAATCTGTAATCTTCCTCCATGAGTCTACACAGCAACTCCAAGCAGACCATTCTAGATTTTTCTGACAAAGTAGGCACAAAAGAAAACGCACCCAGAAGGAGAACACCTTCAGAGAACAACTCAGGGGTTTTCTCAGAGCTAAATTGAGGAGCAAAAATGGTAGAGAGAACCTCAAGTGCGGAATCAACGAGGGCTAAAGAGGGTCTAAAGGATTTCCTTACCCAGATATAAAGAAGACGCAACAAGAGAGGATATGCCTCACCAGGAAGAAAAAGGGCTTGAGATGACAAAATGGAGATTAAGAGCTTTGCTTGAGGGTCCGCAACATGAAGTGAAAATTGAGAGTCAACAAGGGTCTTCAGGGTTTGAAGGTGATGGAGCTGAAATGACTGATGTTGAAGAGAGTCTCTGAGCTCAGCCCACCCATTGATGATGGCACGGGCCGACGTCGAAGGCGAATTATTTGTGCTAATGCCCATATTCACGCCGCTGTTGCTCCTCAGCCATTCTTCTAAGAGAACGGTATCAGGTTGCATAGTCATCTTTCTATAGGGAACTACGAAAGATCCAATCTTTGGCTCAGATAACCAACTAAAATAACCAATACCAAAAACACCATATCAGAGCAGCAGCTTGTCCTCCAATATCTTTATCTAAAACTAGTCAGACTAACAGATAGAAACCATGACTTGTGCAGATTCATTAAGACAATTAAAACCACAACACTCAGGTACAATTAGAATTCAAGCGTAAAAGAGTACCTCGATAAGGAACTCAAAGTAATAAAATTCTAGCGCACACAGGAAAACAGAGATGACACTGGACCCTTTTTTTTTTTTTCTGTTAACCTTCAGCCATCCCAACTCCAAATAAAATAAAACCCACGTGTCTAGCGTAAGAATATGTTTAATGAAGTGTTTATTAATAGAATAAAATAAAATATAGAAAACAAATTATAATAAAACGGAATAGGATAAGATGAAAAAGGATAATTTCATATTTCAGTCTTGTTGCATTGATTCTATCAGTTATTAGTAGATAGTTGATTCTATTAACTGATTTAACCAATAGATTGTATTAGCTGTTTGTTAGAGATGCTTGATAAAATTAGTTGTTTAGTATTATCTATTTATGTATAAAATGACTTATAAAGATATGACTTTAAAAAAATTTATAATGATATGATTATTATCTATTAAAAAATGACATGATTATTATATTTTAATTTTTTTTGAATATTTTCATAAGAATTTAAATATATTTCTTTAATTATATAAAAAGTTTTTTGGTCTTCTACTTCTCTTATTCTTCTTTGTCGTCTCTTACTTTAATTTGTTTATTTCTTAATCTGTCCAAGCTCAAGTAATATGAATCAAGTTCAATCAAATTTCGTACTTGCATTCCCATCACTAATTGTACTGAATTTAGTATTGAATTTGATTATAATATAGTATTGTTATCGAAATCGATTAATATCATGTACCGTTTTGAATAATTGCTTAAAATTTTAAAATGTTATTTACATTTTATAAAAGTACGTATTTTGTAAAATTTATTATATAAAGATTTATAAAGATTTTACTTCCCTCCTCTTCGATGAGGTTCTGCTACCGATTTTCTTAAGGATTCTAGCATTTCTTTCAATCTCTAGCCTTCGATGTTACCATTGGAGCTGCCTCATCTATGTGCGGCAGAGAAAGTCAAAGCTTGAAGTGTATCTTCTGTCATTTATTCAATTAGATGAAGTAAAATACTACTCCTCTTGAGCTTTTTAAAAATCAGCTGATTGGGTTCAATCAGTTAACCTAATCGGCTGATTACCAAACACTAGAACAACTGGTCAATAAGGTCAATCAGTGAAATTTGTTTAATCAGCTATTTTTTTAGCTGGTCAGCTAATAACCAAACAAGCCCTCCTTCATCTCATTCTATCCTAAATAGTAAAAATAAAAAACCTCTAATTTTGGGAGTTTAGGATGAAATGTAAAATAATACACTATATTACATTATAAACCTTTCATCTAAACAACATTTCACTATATTACATTATGAACCCTTCCATCCCTCCCAAATAATAATTTTCTAATATTACATCAATTTATATTCCATTTCATTATAAACTATTCCATTCCATTCCTTTAAAAACTTTATGTCCAACCAAACATAGCCTAACCAAGTACTTTCCTCTTCCGGAATAAGATATCAAGCCTTTTTTTTTGGAAAATTAATGAATTGCATTAACTATTGGTGAAACTAGTACAATATTACAAAAAGTACGAGGCAGTTAGCCTACTACTAAAATTGTACAAAAGAGGAATCAGATTGATATTGATTTTAGCTTATAACTATCATTTATTTTTCATAGTGAAAGAGAATGTTAGACATTCTTAGCCATAATTACTGCTCTAATCCAATTGATAGTCATGTCTGCTAATTGGTATTTCTGTTCCTCCTTGTGCAAAAAAATTATGTTGTTTTTTTCCTTCCATATTGTATAGATGGTAGTAGTAAAAATAGCTTTAAGGATGGTACCATTAGGCATATTCTTTTTTGAATGACAAACGATCCAGTTCAATGTTTGCTCCCAATCATTCATGAAGTTGCCTATTAAGATTAGGTGAAGAATCCTGCTCCAAACAACTTTAAAGTATCTGCATAGAAAGAAGAGTAGTCTCTATCTTCCACTTCTAGCTTACATAAAACATAAGTAGGATCAACATTGCCATGCCACTGACTTTTGGTCTTGAGCTTGCCAACCAAGTGATACTAGAGGCCTTGGGGTTCAAGCAGTTTCTCTAGAGAAGATCAAACCAAGGAATATAGGGAAGACCGTTAGTAAAATGATTTGGTAGAAAATTAACCATTTGAATTTAGAGCCCAAATGATTTCATCTGGAGTTGACACATCAGTCAGTTGGGGAAAGAGTTGCATAAGATTATCAAAACCTCAAAAATGTCCATTCCATTCACCATTGCAGATCAGAGATGCGACTTTGAAAGTCAAAGGAATTCAAATTCTCAAGGGATTTAAGTCTGGAGAGTAAATAATAGGGCTAAAGCTCAACCAGTTATCAAACCAAAACTATATTTTCTCACCATTACCGATCTTGTGTTTGATTCATGGGTAGATAGTATCCCCCAATTTCATCATTTGGATAAGAATTCAAGAGGCCTCCCTTGAAAATGAGGTTTGCCAAAAGTTAGAATCCTGGATGTGGTACTCATGTATCCATTTGATCCAAAGTGCTTTCTGATCTATATAAAGTCTTCGGAGCCTTTTGCACATTAGGACCTTTTACATATTATAGATAGAAACAATACATAGTCCACCATGTTTTTTAGGTTTTGTAACCTCACACCATTTGATTTTAGCATTCTTGGCTTTATCTATCTTACCAGTCCAAAGGAAGGCTTTCATTATTTTGTCAATTTCCTTTATAGCCTTTTTGGGAAGGGTAATGTGAGTTATCTAATGTAGATGAAAACTGTTGAGTACTGAGATGATAAGAGTGGCTCTGGTGACATAAGAAAGGAATATGTTCTGTCAAACATTAACTCTAGCTTTTGTCCTCTCTAGGAGAGGAAGACAATCCTGGAATTTAGGCTTTGAAGAAGTGATTGGAATGCCCAGATAACAAAAGGACTAGACGGTATATGCATACCGATTTTCCTCCTCACTTCAGAAAGATTATTGACATCAATAGAAAGATATAAGCAACTCTTCTCGAAGTTGGACTTTAACCCAGACCAAGCAAAAATTTGTTGGAGAATTTGCACCATGATGTTGATAGAATAAGAATCAGTGCCATATAAGAGAATTAGAACATCCGCATATATAAGGTGAGTGATATTCACTGCTCTGCATTTGTAATGATATCTGAATTGACCATTGTAAGATAACAACTTGCTTAACAATCTAGATTGTCCTTCCATCACCAATGTAAATAAGTAGGAAGATAGGGGATCTCCTTGTCTGATACCCCTAGCAGTCTTGACAAGTTTTATAAGGAAACGATTTATTAACACACTTAATGTAGGTGATTGAATGTAAATCATTATCCAATTGACAAATTTGTAAGGTAGTTGCAAAGCTCCCAGACATATACGAATAAATTTCCAACTGATAGTATCAAAAGATTTAAAGAAGTCAATTTTGATTGCACAGCTACTAAGGAATCTACCTGGATTGTATTCCTTCATTAGCTCTTGAAGTAGGATAATATTATCACCAATATTCTGATCAGGTAAAAAAGCTCCATGTGCAAAATTAATGAAGCCTGATATCACTAGTTTTAATCTTTCAGTTAACAACTTGGAAATCAATGGTGTTATAGTAGGGTATAGGTCTAAAATCTTGCATCCTCAAAGGACTATGTTTTTTGGGAACTAAACAAATAAAGGTATGATTGAGTTATTGAAGCATTTTTTAAGATGCAAAAAATTACAACACTACCTCAGTAAACAATTGCCCTCGTAATATCCCAAGTCTTTGGAAAAAATAGAGGAGGAAAACCACCGGGACCATGTGATTTAGAAGGGTGCAAACTAAAGAGGATTCATTTGACATCCATTTCAGTAATTAAGGACATTATACGGTCCTTAATTTCCTAATCAATTGAGCAATCAAAGAGATGAAAAATGTTATTACTTGGCATTGAAGCAGTATCAGCTCCCATAAGAAGCTAGTTTTGGTAAATCATTATGAAAAATTGTATAGGTTAATAGTTTCGCAAACTGTCCAATTTTACGTGGTCGTCTCTGGTAAAAACTAAAACAAAACCAATTAAAAGAAAAATAACAGATGACACCAGAAATTTAGTAACGCAGTTAAACAATCCTTGCCTATGTCTGCGGGGCCCTCACCCAGATTAATTCTTTCACCAAAGTACAATAGATTTGCCTAAGGCTTTACTGAGCCGACATCACTCACCCCTTGACACTATCTCTCAACCTCACTTTCTGTGAAAGATTTTCATACCCAATAACACAACCGACTCGTGTTAACCTTGTTAGAGGATTTTTCTCTTCTACTTTTAATGATAGAAAATTAATAAAAATAACTCAAGTGATTAATTAACTAAGAAAAGAATAACAATACATTTGAGATAAAAGAACCTTCCCTATATTCAGCTTCCTGAAATGTATCTGAATAATTGTCCACCAGCTGAAATAATCTACGCCAGCTCTAGAGTCAAACTACGACTGCTTAGTTAATAATCGACACCCAGCTAAACATACACGCAGTGTCAAATCCTTCCAGTTGAAAACCACTCCAATAGATGAAGGTTCAGTGCAAGTGATTTCCAAAATAATTACTGTAGGAATATGAATCTATTAATGTCGAAATCACACACACACACACACACAAGGAGAAAGCCTTCCAATCATATGTTACTCCAACGATTCAATATCAAAACAAAAGCTAACAAAAATCACGCACCCCACTAAGGCACTCACGCATACCATTACACCAAAATCAGTCATAGGTTATTTTCACACTAAAAACACACCATCGTATGTTTGCAAAAAGTCACTTAATTTCAAATGAAATTTACGGCAATGCCATTCTTTCACTGCATTCACATAAAACAGTTTCATTCACACTCAAACTTCCAGCAATACCCTTTTGTTGCTACATTCACCTTAAGCTCACAAGTATTCAACAAATCCATATCTATGCAAGATATAATTCTATACTATCTAGAACATTATCCAACTAGTTCTTTTGAATCCAAAATAATAAAAAATTGATAAGTCCAATTTATAAAAATATGCCAAATAAAATAAGTAGATATATACAACATATATCTAACAATATCCTCCTTTTTGGCATATTTGTCACAAATACGAAGCTCGCCCTAAATCATATAATTGGACATTTAGAAGTTGAATCCATAATCCAAGAACTCCCCCTTAACGTAATATGCACCAATTCAAGAGTTTCACGGTCAACAAATTCAGTAATGAATCAATACAAATTCAGCGGTTCTTATCTCTCCCCTTTTGAGACAATATGTGCCAAAAAGTTGAATTCAACAAACACCAGAAAAACGGAGAACTCGTTTCAAGTGGCGAAGAGACTCAGTAGCCACTTGAAGTATACCTTCAATCCACTCAATTTCTATAAAGAGAGTTGCATATGGATCGACAGTTACCTTGAAGCATCCGAGGGACCAGACGTGGTGTACGAAAAATTCACTACCTGGGATTGACGAAAAATTCATGGATTGATGTTCATCAAGGTCGCTAACTCAAGAACACTCGACTCTATCCTGGTAACTTCATTGGCATATAAAAATTGAGTGATTAAATAGGGAAAGTATAGTAAAGAGTGTGGCTTACTCTCAATAGCTACTCTTAATAGCTAACATAGCTTCAATAATGAGTTGTCCAAGATTGAATTTCATCCTAGTACTGATGGCATAAAGGAATTTGTCCTATGCTAAGTAGACAGAAACAACATGTGTACTCGACATCCAGTTTGTCACTATTAATTTAAAGAGCACAAAGTACTTTTATTTCAGAACTGAAGAACAAAGTACAAAA
This sequence comes from Erythroxylum echinodendron, assembly GCA_027575705.1. Taxonomy (NCBI): domain Eukaryota; kingdom Viridiplantae; phylum Streptophyta; class Magnoliopsida; order Malpighiales; family Erythroxylaceae; genus Erythroxylum; species Erythroxylum echinodendron. The sequence continues at coordinate 33,444,946 of JANZXR010000005.1, read as the reverse complement.
CTAGCTGTCCATGTAGTTAATTTCCCACTAGTTAGTACATTCACAATTAAGTCATTAGACGCATTCCAATCAACATCATAAAGGAGATTACTAATCAAATTATCAAATTCCATAAATATATTTAATCAGCAGCATCAAAACGGACTACCTGATCCCTCACATATACTGCCCTTTTCGAGAACATCAAAAACCTAGCCAAAATCAACAAATTAAATCAACCTTGAAAAGAAAGACGAAATACTGTGAAGAGAAAAATGTGGGTCTTCAATGGAGATTAACAAATTTCACATAGATACCAAATCTATGATGGAGAAAAATTTCAATCCCAATGTTGTGGGTTTCTTGAGGAAAATCCTAATCAAAATCCATAATAAGCAATATCGTGAGGAGAGCTGGCTTTAATCCCCACGTGAAGAGAGCAAGATTTATTCCCACTGTGAAGAGACCTTCAAACTTAAAGAGGGTAGAATCTGTTCAATAAACAACATCGTGAAGAAAGCTAGCTTTATGCCACATAAAGAAAGCAATTCCCACTGTGACCTTTCAAACTTCGTGAGTGCTTGCTTAAGAGTTTACAAGTGAAGAAGAAGGAAGAACAGGGACGCATGCGGCAATGAAAAAGACGTAGGTGACAATGGCAGTAGTTTGGTAGGGATTTTGAATCCCTTTAACAAAACGCAACGTTTCCTTTTTTCACTTTCCTTTTTCTTTTTTGAAATAAAATACATCAATAATGTATAACGCAAAGTCCCAAAACCCCCTGAAGAAGTTCAAACCGTACTGCATCAAGATGTTTCGTAAAGATATCTATCAATTGCTTTTCCATAAATACATATGACAAAGTGACTATTTTGCTTTCCACAAGCTCTAGAATAAAGTGATACCAGAGATCAATATGTTTCGTTCTTGAATCCTGAACTAGATTCTTGGAGATGTCTATGGCACTCTTGTTATCACATAAGATAGTTAACACATTTTGATGAATTCTATAATCTTCTAACATTTGTTTCATCCAAAGAAATTGTGAATAACAACTACTTGCAGTGATGCTGCAGCGGTCGATAGTGAAATTGAATTCTGCTTCTTGCTGTACTAAGAGATCAAATTGTTTCCCAGGTAGAAACAACTTCCTAAAGTATTTTTTTGATCGTCTAATTTTACATCCCAATCCGCATCACTATATCCAGCTAAGAAAAATGTCGAGTCAGATGTATACTATATCCCAAAATCAGATGTTCCACTCACATACCTGATGATCTTTTTGACCGCTGTCAGATTTTTTTTTGGGTTGGCCTGATAGCGACTATATAAGCCAATGCTAAAATAGATATCTGACCTACTTGCAGTCGAGTATAATAAGCCTCCAATCATGCTCCGATATAGACTATCATCAATGTTTTTACCATTCTCATCTCTGTTTAGTTTTGTTGAAACATTCATAGATGTTCTCACATGTCTAGCATTCTCAAGATCGACCTTCTTAATTAAACTCTTGGCATATTTGGTTTGCGATATAAAAATTCCATGATTCACTTGTTTAACTTGCAAACCTAAAAGTAAATTCAGCTCAACTACCGTACTCATTTCAAATTCGGATGTCATTAATTCAACAAATTCATTTACCATCATTAGATGTGTAGCATCAAACACAATATATCAACATAGATTTGAGCAATCACAAAATCAGATTTGAACTTTTTAATAAACAAAGTTTTGTCAACGCTGCCTCATTTATATCCTTGCTTGATGAGAAATTGTGTGAGCCTTTTGGACTAAGCTCTTGGTGTTTGTTTAAGACCGTAAAGAGGTTTCTTTAGCTTAAAATGTGATCTACATAGGCTGAATCAACAAATCCTTTTAGTTGCTCGACATATACTTCTTCCTAAATAAATCCATTTTAAAAGGCACTCTTTACATTCATCTGATAAAGCTTAAACTGCTTCACACATGCTATGCCTAATAACAGTCTGATAAACTCAAGTTGTGCCACTGGAGCAAAAGTTTCATCAAAGTCTATTCTTTCCAACTGAGAATATCCCTGAGCTACTAACCTTGCTTTATTTCTAGTTACATTACCCTTTTCATCTGTTTTATTTTCGAAACATCCATTTTGTTCCAATCACATTAGTATCCAATGGTCTTAGGACTAATTCCCATACATCATTTCGTGCAAATTGAACCAATTCATCTTGCATAACTACTGTCCATAACTCATCTTATAGGGCTTCTTTAACGTTCTTTGGCTCGAATGAAGATGTGTAGCACAAGTATCCCACAAGTTCTCGATAATCAACCCTTTTCTTTCCCTTGTTTTTCTTCTTTCACTAACATCTCCAATAACGTTTTCTATTAGATGATTTCTTCTGATTCGAGAGGGGGAATCTATTAGAATAGTTCTCTAAAGGCAATCACCTTTAGCACTTTTGTACAAACTTTATTTTGATTAATAAAGCAAAAGGCATTTTTCATTGAT
>JANZXR010000005.1:33398091-33428354 GCA_027575705.1 Erythroxylum echinodendron | reverse complement strand
TTATTATTATTATTATTATTATTATTATTATTATTATTATTATTATTATTACTATTACTACTACTACTACTACTACTACTACTGTTGTTGTTATTATTATTATTATTATTATTATTATTATTATTATTATTATTATTAATTTTTTATTTGTATCAATTATATTTATTATTATTATTAATTTTATTATTATTGTTATTCCCCATGGTTAGGGAATAACAAAATCTCATAATAGTTATTTTCCTTCTCCTTTTATAGCCAAACACAAGAATACATAAATGCTAGGAATACACTAGGAATAAAATTTCTATTCCATTGAACCAAACATACCATTAGTGTTACTGCCTAGCTGTATTAATCAAACTTATCTATTGATTGAATACTTAAATACTTAAAGACCTTGGGAGGAGGAAGCAACCACCTGGAACCTTCAATGTAGCCAAGATTCAGGAATCATTTCACTTCTTCTTCTGTAAGCTGCTTGGTGTATGGTGCTTGGGTGTTGGGAACTGACCCTGGTCCTGAGGATTGGTACTCTTCATATAGTTCCACCAAATAGATAGTTACAGAACTGGTTACTTTCTGATTTAATCCCAATATGGAAAATTTATATGTTAAAACTTGGAAGATGCACACGTACTGGTCTCTCTCAGGGTGATGATTATTGGACCATCCTGCTAGATCTACGACTTCTGACATAGTAGCGTAAGCAAAGACCAATTTTGGCATCTCTGTCCATGCTCTACCTCACACTGCACCAGTGCCTTTTCCAGTTACTTTGCAGTGTGAAAAAGAGAAACTAGTTTCTTCATCTTGGCTTTTTCTTGCATGTGCTGCTATTACTGTCATTCCTTCTTTTGCTTTCACAAATAACTCTGTGTTCTACAATTGTTTCCACATATTTGGTGGGTGGTGTTGGTTAGAAGGAGATGTTGGAGGTTGGTTTTGCTCTGGCGGCCGTAGTGGTGCTGCCGACAGTGGCAGTGAGAGGTGGTGACAAGTAGTGTGTGATATGTAAAGAGGACATGAGAGAGGGTAGAGATGTCTGTTTCAGCTTCCCACAGAGGATGTTCTCGGAGAGATTAAATGGTTGTGGAGCGCTCTGATGAAGATTGGTGGTATGGCCCTCTCAAATGCTTATCCACTGATGATGCGTTTGGTGCTATAGAACCCGATATCTAAATGTGGCTAAAGGAGGGATGTTCACCCTTGCTGCTCTTATGGCCTTTGATATGTCATTTTTTGTTTTTTTTTCTTTTCGTTTCTTCATTCTTACGATTTAGTTTGTGTCTGGACACCTGCCTCCTTGTCCACGAAATGCTCCGTATAAGTTACTCTTCCATCTCCTCCACTGCACTACCTTTAGTTTCTCCATCTGACTCTGCTTCATTTGTAAGTATGTTTTTACTGATATTAACGTAAATCTACTTGATGTTGGGTAAGACAAGTTACATCTCTTTGGACTAGAATTCATTCACTAGGTATGACGCTTTTATATTTCTCTTTTTTAAAACTTTTTTTAACATTCACCAAGTAGTGTTTTCTTCATGTTTGTGGCGGTAAGGGATGGTAGTTCCAACCATCCCTGTAGTTACTTATGTTTTATTCATGTCTGCCATTGCGATCTCTGTTTTATTATGCAATGTTGTTTAAATAATCCTTTTTAAGTTTTCAGTGTGGTTACAATTAGTAGTTGAGGTTGGCAGCCTTGATCAACCATGTTTGTTTCTTAATCTCTTGTTTCCTTGACCTTTTCCTTGTTCATCTGGAAACCTAGAGTAAGGTTTATCTTTTTCCTCAACCATGCAACGTGCATAACAGGTGTTTTGACTAAGACTCTAGCTCAGGGAACTCTTGTGCAGACCCCCTATATAGGACCATTGGCAGGAAAGACGATGCGTGAGTTCTTATACTGAATTATATAATCTTTCCTAGAATGTCGTAGAGGTTTTTCCCATCACACGTCTTCTCCGTTGTATTTCTCGAGCTTCCTGAAAAGTTTACTGCAGTCATCAATGTCCTTTGAGCAGTTGGTATTAGCTTTTTTCTTCCACTATTGCCAATATAAGACAAGGCCTTTACTCATTACAATTTTATGACGAGGTTTACTAGCCTTTTTAAAAACGCCTCTCTCACTACAATCTCACCCTCACTAATGCAGTAATTACACATTAATTGATGTAGTATCCTCTTGCACTTGCTTGCCTCTTCCGGTAATCTTCCTTTGACCTTTTGACAAGCATAGGTTACTTTTAATATTGCTTTTTATTGAACCATGGCATATTCTTGCGCGGGATTCTTTTTTTGTCCTTTTTTAATTATTATTATTTTTTATTTTTTATTATTTTTATTTAAACTCAAGGGCTTTTTAGGATAGTAACAACAGATAGTCTGGGGGTAGTGAGTCAAGAGAGATGGCTTTTAATCGCATAAATGGGACACTAGCTAGCTTCTCGATGCATACAACATGCAAGAATAAAAAAGGTGATGACGGTTTGTGGAATGTCGGGACCCTCACGGGGAAGTCTTTAGAATTAGTAGAGATTCTAGATAAGTACCAGATACAAATAGCTTGTATTCAGGAGACTAAATGGTCGAGACCTAAAGCAAAGGAGATAGGGGATTCAAATTACGGAACTCAGGAGGTCCACGGAGGCATAATGGGGTAGGTATCCTAGTGGTCAAGGAACTTATCAACCAAGTGGTGGGGATCACAAGGATTAGTGATAGAATTATAGTGGCGAAGATAATTATTCGCAATGGTGTTCTCAATTTAGTTTGTGCATATGCTCCGTAAGCTATTCTAGATGAACAACTAAAACGTCTATTCTGGGCAGCACTGGATGGAGTAATTCAACATATCCTTATTACCGAGCAGGTTATCTTAGGAGGTGATTTTAATGGGTATATAGGGATGTTTCAGACAGATATTTAGGGACTTATGGAGGCTTCGAGTACGGCAATAGAAATGAAAGTGGAAAGAACATATTGGATATGGTCGTAGCATTTGAGTGAGTGATTGTTAATTCCTTTCTTAAGAAAAATGAGGCACACTTGGTGACATTTCAAAGCAGCATGACCGAGATGCAAATTGATTATTTCCTTGTCAGGAAGAGAGCTAGAGCGTGGTGTAAAGATTACAAAGTGCTTTTGGCTGCTTGCTTAGCAACCCAACATAAATTGTTGGTTTTGGATCTTGAAATTAAGGAATGGAGGTCGCATCAATATACTCAATGATGTCGTAAACTTAGATGGTGGAATCTGAAAGGGGATATGGCTAGACAATTTATGAATTGAATCCAGTATGAAGCTGCATGGTCCGTAAGAGGAGATGCTAATCAGATGTGGGAGGGGTTAGCTCCCGTAGTGAGAGAAACCACCATAAAACTCCTAAGAGTCTCTAAAGGGTAGAGGGGTGGGTGGATGAAATCTTGGTGGTGGTTAGAAGAGGTTCAGGGGACAGTGAAGAAGAAAAAGAGAGCATACAAAGACCTCTTAACTAGTACAACAGAGGCTGAGCGGGATATTAATAGAGTAAGGTAAAAATTGGTAAGAAGGAGGGCAAAAAAGACAATTTCAATGGCTAAAGGAGAGGCATACAAGACTATGTACAGGAATCTAGATATATAAATAGGAACACAAAAAATTTTCAAGTTGGCATAAGATAGGGCACCTAAGATGAGAGATTTCAACCAAGTCTGCTGTATACGAGATGAAGCAAGACAGGTACTCACGAAAGCTCATGCCATCAAGAGTAGATGGCAAAGATACTTTTTTGACCTTTATAATGAAGGCATCTCGGACAACATCGAGTTAGGCGAACCCCTCGTGCCAGAACATTTTCATAATTGGTTTCAATATGAAAAGGTCACAAAGGCAGAAATTACAAAAGTTTTGAGGGAGATGGGGTGCAGAAGGGCAGTAGGTTCGGATGAAATCCTAATAAAGGTATGGAAGATAATAGGAGTTGTAGGAATGGAGTGGTTAGCGCAGCTTTTTAATGTGACCCTAGAGTCAGCCAGAATGCCAGATCAATGGAGATTGAATAGGTTGATCCCTTTATACAAGGCAAAAGGGGACATCCAAGATTGTCATAATTATAGAGGCATCAAATTAATAAGTTACACTATGAATTTGTGAAAGAAGATAATTGAAAAGAGAGTTCAAAGAGCGAATTTTATATCGGCCAACCAATTTGGATTTATACCTTATAGGTCCATGACAGAAGCAACACATCTCCTCTGTAGGCTAATGAAATGCTACAGGAAATGACAAAGGAATTTACATATAGTTTTTATTGATTTGGAGAAGGCTTACGACAGGGTTCCTAAAGTAATCTTCTGGAGGTGTTTGGAGGCAAAGGGAATCCTTATGACATATATCTGAGTAATTAACGATATCTATGAAGGAGCAATTACTAGAGTAAGGATGATAGGAGGAGACTCAGAAATGTTTTCTATTGGAATTGATCTACAACAAGGCTCAGCCTTAAGCCATTTCTTGTTCACATTAGTGTTAGATGAGCTTACCAAAAATATCCAAGGAGAGGTACCTTGGTGTATGTTATTTGCTGACGATATTTTCTTCGTGGATGAGACCAAGAAGGGGGTCAACTCCAAGTTAGAATGTTGGAGAGAAGCGTTAGAGTTGAAAGGTTTTAAAATGAGCAGGACCAAGACAGAGTATTTAGAATGTAACTTTTCGGGAAGTCAGATAGCCCATTAGGTGACGGTAGCACTTGGTATTAACGTAATACCACAAAAATCGAGTTTTAAATACCTCAAGTCCATCATTCAGAGTGATGGTAATATATGTGTCGATATAGTCCATTGTATCAGATTCGGGTGGGTCAGATGGCGAAGCACATCAGGAGTCTTATGTGATAAAAAGATTCCTTTAAAGCTTAAAGGGAATTTTTATAGAATGGTGATTTGGCCTACTATGTTATATGGGGCGGAATGTTGGCCCACTAAATGTTGACATACGAGACAGTTGCTAGTAGCAGATTTGTGTATGCTTCGGTGGATATGTGACATTACCAGGAGAGATAGGGTCCAAAATCATGTAGTGAGAGACAGACTACAGGTGGCTAGTATTGTCAACAAGTTGAGAAAGACTAGACTTAGGTGGTTTGGCATATGAGCAGGAAGCACCCGAATACTCCAGTGCAACGCTGTGAGTTTATAACCCTTAGTGAATACAAGAGAAAAAAAGGGAGGCCATATAAGAACTGGAGGGAAGTGATCAAGAGAGATATGTCAGAGTTGGCCCTTACTGAGGAATTGGACAGAAATAGAAAATTCTAGCGTGCTAGGATACGGGTAAAGGATATTCTTTAAAGTTGCTCCATAACATTCGAGTAAGTTAGCAGGAGCCATTTTCTGTGAAGCTCATACGAACTTGGTCGTAATCCGACCCCAGTGTCCAATATGTCCGTTCTAGTTGTGAGTCGTGGACAAGTCTTTCTATCATTACGAGTCACAGACAAGTCTTTCTATTATACTACTTGGCATCTTAGCTCGGATATATGAGGAAGGTCCTGCGAGGCAATCCGGTACATTAGAATTGTCACACTCCCAGGGCTACGGAACAAAGACACCTAACACAACTAGAGATATAAAGAGTGTACTTTGCAACGTTTCAGGTATTAGCATATTTGAGCTTCATCTCAGGTATCGTCTTTGGTTCTTTTATCTGATTTATGTATTTATTTATTTAATTTAAATTTTCTAATCTTTTAATTTATTATTTGCATTTCTACTCTTCTAACCTGCATCACTTTTTTGTTGTCACATTCGTATGTGAGTCTATCGAAAACAGCCTGTCTACTCTGTAGGGATAAGGCTACATACTATCAGACCTTCCCAGACCGAGCTTTAATGCGGGATATCAAACTGGGTGATGATGATGATCTATTGATTGAACATTATGCAATAGCCAGGAAAGCAACCTACTAAAATAATAGATATAGAAAACAAGGAAAAATCATTAACAGATTCAAAACCAATACAATTGTTTAAGAGTCTAAGATTTTCTATTATTAGGTAAGCACAAGTTATGAAAGGATGGAGTCAATCCTTTAATTATAAATATTTTATTATCTAGTACAACTTAATTTATCAATAATTCTTATTCATTTGTATCTTTAATCTAAAAGGATACCAATTAATGGTATTTATAATCTCAATTTTAAGTGGATAAATATTATATTTTGAATTTTTAAAATAAATAAACTTAAATTTACTAAAAAAGAATTATAATTAATAATTAAAACACTTAAAATTAAGTTCTTTTTTGTCCAATTTGACATAATTTAGTTAGGATACCAAGTTGTTATATGATAGAAAAAGTGTTTTAAGTATCTAAGATCTATTATCTAAAGCAATAGAGAAATCGATGAAGACATAATATTAATTCACCGTATCAGATCAAGGTAACATAAATAGAGAAGTACATCAGGAGTTTTATTTGACAAGAATGTATCACTTAAACTTAAAGGTAAATTCTATCATTTAGCGATTAGGTTGGTCATGCTCTATAGGGTGAAATGTTGACTTGTCAAACTGGTACATAGTCATAAGTTAATAGTGACGAAGATGAGGATGCCCCATTAGATGAGCAACCTTACTAGACGAAATAAGGTCAGAAATGTAATGATAAGAGACAAATTAAAGGTGACTAATATTAAAGAAAAATTATGAAAGACAATGCTTAGGTGGTTCAGATATGTTAAGAGAAGACACCCTAACACTCTAATCAAAAGATGCAAGAAAATCAAACTTAAAGACTGTAAGAGAAGAAAAGGAAGGCTAAGAAGAATTGAGGGAGAAGATCAAAAATAATATGATTCTGTTGAAACTTATCAAGAACATTGACCCTTAACAAAAAACTCTAGTGTACTAAGATAAAGGTAAAAGATCTCAATAGAGAGACCTTTTTTTTTTTCTTATAGGCATTTTAACGTTTCCTTCAAGGCTTATATCTTGTATTTAGATTAAATGTTTAACCTAAATATTTTCTTATTTAGTATAAATATATTCTTGAAATAGCTTATTTGATTTATTTTTTTTACCTGTATCCTTCCTTGTTTATGTATTTTTTTACTTATTTTATCTTTTATTATTATTCTCAACTTTATTCTATATTTATTATATTAATTATTTTATATTTTTATTTATACGTATTTATTTATTTTTATTTCTTTTATTATCATTTTCTTTAATGTATATTTTATTTTTAATTTTTATTGCTTTATTATTTTCAATTTATTTTTTTATATCAGTCTATCAAAAACATTCTCTCTATCAGTTAAGAGTAAGGCTGCATGCTTCTAGACCTTCCCAGACCCTGCGAGCAGCAGGACTTTCACTGAGATGATGTTGATGTTATTGTTGTTGTTGTTTTTTTAAAGGACACCAAATTTAATTAATGCTACAAATCAATTCAATATAAAAAATTTAATGATACAATTTAATTAAGAATTTTTTACTTGTCCTTTTGGTCCTAATAACATAGCTTATTTGATATGATCCTATCCATATCATTTATGCTTTTATCATTTATAATAATTCACCTCAAATTTTCTATTGTAGTTCTCAATTCATGTTTATCATATACCTTACAAATTTGTATATTAAAGACTATGTACTTCACAATGAATTAAATGAATTATAGTATTACATCTCATACTTTTAAAACTTTATTATGATTTCAAAGCCAAACACACGAGAATTTTGATTTTACATACTAAAAATTCCAGCAACTTCTTCATAAAATATAACATAAGCATTGTAATTCCCAAACACATATGTTTATTAGGATGTTAGAAACATTTTCAAAAAAACTCTAACAATTATATCTGTTTACCAATTTCTAAAATCCCTTCACAAAAATTCCATCAACCAATTCTTCCATTCATACCAAAATTATAAACATGTTAGACAATAGTACCTTACGTTTTCCATTAAACCAAATCATATACATTTTTACTATAACTTTAAACTCAACCAATTACTTTGGTTGGCTGAATCAGTTTCAAGTCATCCTCATTGCTTTGGATCTTCAAGGTTACATTGACGGCTCGATCATCCTTCCTCTAATAGCTGAACTAGGCTCCACTTTGTCCTCTTCTAAACATAAAAAATGGTAGAAACTAGATTGTTTAGTATACTGTTACCTTATTGCTTCCCTCTTCTAGCACAACATTTTCTGTAGCAATCAACCTCTCAACATTTTATCCTTTGTAAAAAATTACATACCCTTAAGACAGGTTGTACTTCCATCGTCAAGTTCCTCACAATTGTCTCCAATACTATTGATGATCTAGCTATCATTAGAGACCATATTTCAAACGATGACCTCGTCCTCTTCACCCTCAACGACCTCCTCATAAAGTATAAATCATTCAGCACCACAATCGAACATCTTGAATTTTGAATTTTTGTTGCTAAACTATATACTAAATTACTCCTCCATAAGCAACACTTGCTCTCCTTCCACACATCTCTTGGTCTTAAGACGATATTTGTAGCTTCATTTGTCAATAGTTTATCCTTTAATCGAGCAAGAGTGTAGCACGAAAGAAAAGGAGGTGGTCAGGGAGGCCACTCCTCCTATTCTTCATATAGGTTTATCCATAATCTTATAGGGCCTTAGCTAACACAATTTTCGAGCTTATTTGGCCCAGTAGACCAAAGACTGTCTCAAACACCTAAACCCACTAGCTTATTATTCCTTTAGACCATAGTCATAATCAGCCTATTATCCTATCACCTATCAACATCTTTCTCCTAATTTCAATCATAATAATCAAGCCCAATATACATGCCCAACCAAAGCTAATCTTCTCAAGCCTAAACTACAATGTCAAATTTGCTAGAAAATGGTGTCATATTATTGCTTCATTCTGAATCCCATAATAGTTAAATTGGATCTCACCATATTGTAAATAATCTCAATACAACCTTCTTTGCTATAAATATGCAGTTTACTATGGACACTTCCTAGCTCACCTATAGTAATATCACTAAATAGTTACCAAATATTAGAGCTATAACCTACATGACTTTTGATTATCAAATTATGGACTTTGTCACATCTTATGATGGAAACAACTAAGTGATTGTCAGTAATAGGCACACTCTTCCTATTTCATCTACTAGTTCATTATCTTTTCCCACCTATACTCACTTCATTTTTATAATATTCTTGTTATTCCTCACCTTACTACTAGTCTATTATCTACTAATAAATTTATTACTAACAACTCTTATCTCACTGAATTTAATCTCTTTGGTTTTATTTTGAAGGACCTCCATTTCAAGATACCGCTCTTTGTAGGATCCATTCGTAATAATCTCTACTCATTAAAGCTTCCTCCCAATTTAGGACTTGTCTCATTTTTTATCCATTTTTGCTTCACTAAATTTGTGGCATCAATGCCTTAGTTATATATGTCATTCACACTTTCTATTTTATCTCACTATTTACCTATTAAGTCTAAAGTTCTCAATCCTTGTAGCTCATATCTTCAAGGAAAAAATAATTGTCTCTCTTTTTCATTATCTACTCACATGTTTACCACACCTTTACAACTTGTTCACTATGACATTTAAGGTCCTTTCGCATAGATTTTAATATTTTTTATTTTTGTGGAGATTTTAGCCATGATACTTGGATCCTTCCATTAACACAAAAAAAGCAAGCTCTTGTTTGCAGCCAAACTTTCAAAACCATCACGGAAAACCTTTTGTCCACCACTTTGAAAAACATTCCAATGCGATGGAGGCTCTGAACTCATCAAAAACACCTTTGTTCACTATTTCACTTCTAATAGCATTACCTTTTGCATATCTTACCTTTATACTCAACAAAATGGTGGTATTAAACATAAAATATGTCACATTACAAAAACTGGTCTCACATTTCATATTCATACATCTCTTCCTAAAACCTTGTAGCTTGAAGTTGATAGTTATGAAATTGCATGATATTTTAGGGTTTAATTTGTTATGTATTTAGTGTAAATTTGAGTGTTGAGTGTGCATTTAGGGTTTAATTATGTTAGTTTGGGTGTTTAAGTGTTTTATGGGTTAGATTGAGTCTTTGAGCTTAATTATTATATTTTTTAGTTACCGTGATGTATTTGTTAGTGTTTCAAGGTAAACAACAAAGAACAGAGAAGATTCGAGGAGTTTTGGGCCAAAGACCTAGCCCGCGATCATGGGACAGCAAACCACGATCATGACATAGAAGGATGAGCCAGCATTAGTCAGGCCATGATCGTGCACATGGGGCATGATTGTGACAGAAAGCTTCCAATTCAGGCCACGATCATGTACATTGGGTCACAATCATGACAGAAAGGTTAAGGCACTGGGCACGATCGTGGCAGGCAGGGCCACAATCATGGCCTGCATTGGGCTGATAGAAAAACTCAAGTTTTGTAAGATTTCTTTGAACTGTTTCAACCCCGACTTTGACCTAGAGTCTCCAAAGTATAAATAGAACATTACAAGTTTTTAGAGAGCCGAGAGAGTCATACAAGGGAGCTTTGATTCTGCCAATTTTGAGAGAAAACTTAGAGAGAAATCAAGAGATTGAGGAAGGAGACAAAGGAAGAGAAACATGGAGAAGAGCTTGACTAGACGTACTTCCCAGAACAGGTGATTTCCCACTGTCGCAACCTCCCTGACTCTGTTCCCGATGTATTTTCCATTTATTTCAGTTTTATTCATATAGAGGATTAAAATAGGTGTTGAGAATCATTTGTGTTGAATGCTGCGTTTATGTTTATACTCACCTTTGGATCTTGATTTTTGAGATTAATAAAAATCGATTGATTGTGCTTTTATTGATTTAATTATGATTTCCATTATGCTCTTACTAACTTGGCAATAAACTAAGAGCCGGGTAAAAATAATCAATTTGGGCTAACGAGAGATCGAGCATAGGTTCCCCGTAGGTTAATAGACAACTTAGAACTAATTTAGGTTTTGTGTCAATGGTGAATCGAGAGATCGCAATTCGATAATTTTAATTAGGGATCATCAATTAGGGCTAAGAATTATAACTCGAGAGAGAGTAATTCATCCTAGGACCATCTTGACCCATTAAATTAGTGATTGCATAATTAGTTAGGTTTCTATTAATTTCAAATCAAGATCCCTTTTCTCTCACTTGGTGATTTCTAGGTTAATTTTAGATTAGGCTGTGTGATTGTTATTTTGTTTACACTTTGGCACTTTAATTTATCATAATTGATTGTTGATTAATTTAATTTCTGCATTAGTTATTTGTTTAGAATTATTGTAGTTTGGGACGACCTTAGATTTTAGGACTAGATTAGGCTTCCTTGTGGGATCGACACCTTAGGTACTATGCAAACGATTCATGCTCTTGCAGAATTTACCAAGGTTATAAATAGTAAAACTTAGCATGTGTAATCTTGCCATCAAGTTTTTGGCGTCATTGCCGAGGAGGCGATTAGTTTAGTTCTTCAGTCTAAGGCATTTTCCCAATATCTTTTATTTTTAAATTAGGTAAAAAAAAGTTTAGGGCATAACGTATAGACACACCAATATATCTTAGAATGAGAATTAAGGCATTTGAAGAGCTAGATGCCAAGGAAAAATCATGGAAAATAGATATTATAGGGAGCAAGGAAATTTTGAGAATTACAATGAGTCGTAATATGGTAGGAGAAATAACGACCCTTAATGGACCATGTACACTTCGGGGTGATAGAACCACCCAAATTTCTATTGGTCAAATAATGCAAGTACTCACCTGGGACACCAAGATCTATTTGAAGTTCAATATGACGAATCCAATTCTTAGGATTCTAAATTAGACAAGATCTTGGATAAGTTCACCGGCATAGAAGAAGGGCAGAAGAGACTAGAAGAGCAAATTGATCAAGTGACGAAAAATCATGTCGCTTCTATTCATAACCTGGAGATTCAAGTAAGACAACTTTCCCGTGAATTTTGTAAGAGAAGTGTGGAAAACTCTTTTAGAAATATGGAATTACATCAACAAGAGCAATTTATGGCTATCACACTTAGGAATGGGGAAGAGCTAACAAAACTAGAGGAAGACCATGCCGAACCCCAAATTATTGACGACCAAGAGACGAAAAAAGTGTATGAAGAAAAGAGTGCCAAACCTCCCTTTTATTCACCAGTCCTGGATATACTACATCTGAAAATCGAAAAATATCGAGTAGACGTCCATGCAAAGACCTACCCTTTGGATTGATGATGATGATGAGACATTCAACATGAAAGATGTATTTAAGAATCCAAATTTTAGTAACTCATTCAAGAAAATTGATGTGTTTGAATCTTTTAAAGAACAAGAGGACAAAAAACAGAAGACAGCAGACATCAAGTTTGAAGCATGGAAGTCTCTGTTCAGGAAGCAGAAGAAGCAGAGGAAATGAAGCTGACTAAGGAAGAAGGAGAGCAATTCACCTTCGTACAGGACAAATTGTTGGATTCGTTGAAAGATTCGGAGAGTTTCATTATTCCCTATTTTATTGACAATTTTTTAATAAGAAGGACATTGATGAAATTAATTAGTTTTCTCAATTTTATTAATATTGTCCTTCTACTCACTTTGCAATTTATAACTTACTTACAAGCTATAAAATTGATATTGAATGAAAGGGGTGGAAGCAAGCCACTCATAATTGATCCTGGTTGAGTTTTCAAAGAAGAGCGTCAAGCTACTGATGTTAAAAGAAGCGTTGTATGGGAGGCAACCTATGAAAAATTGCTTTCTTTGATTATTTGTGTCAGAACGTTTGAATTCCATTGTTTCCAAATAAAATCAAGAAGGAATAAGATTTTAGGATAAAGTGGATGATTGATCAAAGAAGAAGAAGGACATGGCTTGAAGGAAGTTCTGGATGTAATCACCGAAACCAATAGAATGCTTATAGAGATGGCACGCACACAACGACTCCAGAGCCAAGATATTCAATGGATCCATCGGTATTTCGAGTCTCAGGGCATTCAATTACTGCCTCTGACACCATCACCACTTCCATCCCCTTAGGATTTCTGTCTAACCTAATTTTTCTTTTCCAAATTAGCCTTCAGTTTTATGTTGTTTTTATGTTTATATTTATTTTTATTGTTAATTTATTTATTCTTTGTTACTTTAATTCTTGTCTTTACTCTTTTGTTTTTTGTGCTTATATGCTTCCTTCTCACATTGAGGACAATATATTGTTCAAGTGTGGGAAGGGATTGTATATTTTGCTTTCGTATGAGATTTTTGCATACTATATGAAAGTTATTAGGTTGCATTATGTGAAGTGTGTGAATGTGTCAATGGATTAGATTAAGAGAAATTCTTTTAATTTTGGATATAGTGTGTTAGGTTGTGAATAATCATTAGCCTACAACATTAGTGAATTAGGGGACCTTTTAATAAATATACAGCCTAATTGGGACTTAATGTAAAATTAGCACCCTCTAGATCATCACATTCATTCATAATTTGAGGTCTTTTAACTTAAGTAGCTTACTATTATTTTTCATGAAAATGAATAGCTAAAGCAACAAGGTAGGAAATAAAAAAAGAGTTTTGTTTAATAAATTACTATTTGACTAACCTTTGGATTATGAATAAAGTTAGTAGCCAGTTGAAAACATGATGTAGTTGAGTAATCGGATCGACATGCATCACAAATGTATGCCTTCGAGTAAAAAGGCTATATTAAAGTTGCAACCAAGTTGTTTAATAAAATGACTTAGTTGAGTAACCAGATCGACATTCATCACAAATGTTTGCCTTCGAGTAAAAGACTAAGTACGGGTTAAGATAAATAATAAAAAATATGTGTTTTCTTAATGAAAACCTACTGGACTTATAATAAGCTTGAATTTTCATGAAAATGTACTTAGGAACTATTACAGAGTCTGACGGACCGAAAAATTATTAATATGTATGTACAATTGAAAAGGATAAATAAGTTAACACTTAGGTCTTGATTAAGTTGTATATGTAGTTCAAAGCCCCTAGACACATATTTTGCATGTTAATGATTTGACATAATTTGTATGATTGTGTTCAAAATTAAATTTATTTCATGAAGATTAGAGCCATTGCCTCATTATTGCATTATGTGTTTTGTGTTTATTGTGTGTTGTTGTTTTGTTTGCTTGAGGCATATCATACAATTTCACAGGTATCATCATCCCCACACTTAAACGTTTACTTAAGGACAAGCAAACGTTTAAGTGCGGGGATATTGATACCTGTGAAATTGCATGATATTTTAGGGTTTAATTTGTTATGTATTTAGTGTGAATTTGAGTGTTGAGTGTGAATTTAGGGTTTAATTATGTTAGTTTGGGTGTTTAAGTGTTTATATGTTAGATTGAGTCTTTGAGCTTAATTGTTATATTTTTGAGGTACCTTGATATGTTTGTTAGTGTTTTAAGGTAAATGGCGAAGAACGAAGAAGATTCGAGAAGTTTTAGGCTAAAGACCTAGCCCATGATCGTGGGACAATAGGCCACGAACGTCACAGAGAAGGACGAGCCAGTAGTAGTAAGGCCACGATCTTGCACATGGGGCACGAAAGTGATAGAAAGGTTAAGGCGCTAGCCACAATCATGGCAGGCTGGGTCACAATTATGGCCTGCATAGGGATGACAGAAAAACTCAAGTTTCACAAGATTTTGGGACCTTTTCGACCCCGACTTTGACCTAGAGCCTTCAAAGTATAAATAGAAAACTACAAGTTTTTAAAGAGTTGAGAGAGTCGTGCAAGAGAGCTTTGATTAGACTAATCCCTAGAGAAAACTTAGAGAGAAATTAAGAGATTGAGGAAGGAGACAAAGGAAGAGAAAGACGGAGAAGAGCTTAATGCGACGTATTTCCTAGAACAAGTAGTTTCCCACTGTCACAACCTCTCCGACATCAATCCTTACATATTTTCCATTTATTTCAGTTTTATACATGTATAGGATTGAAATAGGTGTTGAGAATCGTTTGTATTGAATGTTGAGTTTATGTTTATACTCACCTTTGGATCTTGATTTTAGAGATTAAAAAAAATCGATTGATTGTGTTTTTATTGATTTAATTGTGATTCCAATTCTACATTTAATAACTTGGCAATAAACTGAGAGGGTGAGTTGGGTAAAAATAATCAATTTGAGCTAATAAGAGTTAGTTGAATTAATAGGTTAAGAATTGAATCAAATCGATAGAATTGTGTAACGAGAGATCGAGCATAGGTTCCTGGTAGGTTAATAGACAACTTAGAACTAATTTAGGTTTTGCGCCAATTCAAGAGATCAGAATTCTATAATTTAAATTAGGGATCATCAATTAGGGTTAAGAATTATAACTCAAAAGAGAGCAATTCACCCTAGGACTGTCTAGACCCGTTAAGTTAGTGACTTCATAATTAGTCATGTTTCCATTAATTTCGAATCAAGATGCCCTTTCTCTCACTTAGTGATTTCTAGGTTAATTTCAGATTGGGTTATGTGATTGCTATTTTGTTTACACTTTGGCACTTTAATTTTTCATAATTGATTGTTTATTAATTTAATTTCTACATTATTTATTTGTTTAGAATTATTGTAGTTTAGGACGACTTTAGATTTTTGGACTAGATTAGGCTTCCTTATAGGATCGACACCTTAAGTACTACATGAACAACCCGTACACTTGCAGAATTTACTAAGGTTGTAAATAGTAAAACTTAGCGTAACTTGCGATCAGAAGCTTTTTCTATTGTCATATACCTTATTAATCTTTTAACTACTCTAGTTCTTAATCATAAATCTCCATATGATTACTTTTTTCACACTAAACCTATTCTCATCTTCTTTTATGTCTTTCATTGTGCCTATTTTCTATTTTTAACCTCTACTCGTCCAAACAAACTTTCGTTGAAATCTATCCCTAGTTTTTTTCTCAGCTATTCCCTACAATACAAAGGATATCATTGTTTTGTTCCTGCTACTTTCAAATTTTACATCTCTTAACATGTTCGTTTTCTTGAACATAGTTTTCCTTTTTCAAATGTTGCTCCTGCCAACTTCCCTTCTCCCTCTACTTATTCCTTGGTTTCATTACCTTTTCCCTTTAATCCATCAACTTCTCCTACCTTCAATCCAAACCCACCATCTTTATCACCACAACGTCCCTCACCACCAGTTGTCCATCCTATGATCACACGTATACATGATCACACTCTTACTCCCCATCTATTTCCTAACTATATCACATATACCTCTATTACACATAACCTTTATACTCCTAATCCTACATCCTTTACCGAGGCCAACAAATTTCCTCACTGGTGCCAAACAATGCTTGATGAGTTTAATGCTTTTTATCACAACCACGCTTGGACTCTTGTTTCCCCTCTTCCATATACCAACATTGTTGAATGTAAATGTGTATTTCTTTACAAATATAAAGAGCATCTTGTTGTCAAAGGTTATGATTAAACCCCAAGTATTGATTACAATGCTACTTTTAGTCTAGTAGTCAAACCTACCACTATTTGTATTCTACTCACATTGGCCATTTCACAAAACTGGATCATTCACCAAGTTGATGTTAATAATGCCTTTCTTTATAGTTACCTATCAAAATAAGTTTATATGTCTCAACCTCCTAGCTTTATAGACCCATACCATCCTTATTATGTTTGTCGACTTTATAAAGTTTTTATTGTCTCAAATAAGCTCTTGGGGCTTGGTTTTATCATTTAAGTCAAAAACTTCTTAACCTTAATTTTACTTCCTATAAATCTTATACTTCTTTTTTATTCACAAGACCTCCTCTCACACCACCTTCCTTTTAGTTTATATGGGTGATACCTTAGTCACAGGTTCTTCCCCCTCATTCAAAACCATACTAATTAACAACCTTATTACTCCCTTCTTTATTAAAGACGTAGGTTCCATGCATCATTTTCTTGGAATCGAAGTGAAGCCTACTGCCCATAATCTTCTCCTCACTTAATCCTAATAAACTAAGGATCTTTTTCTCTGTACGTCTCTTAATCAATCCAAACTAACATCACACTTATCACACCTATTCTCCCACTTTCCAAAAATCATGGCACTTTGCTCTTTGATCTTACTTAATATTTTAGTACTGTTGGTGCTCTCCAATACTTATGTCTTATCTATCGTAACATCTAATTTGCTACAACAAAGTGTCTTAATTCTTACAGTGCCACACTAACATTCATTATACTGCATTTAAGTGGATCTTGTGATATCTTTACTCCATAATCTCTCGTAGCATCACTTCACTAGACCCACCTTACTATCCTTATAGGCTTACAATGATGCTGACTAGGCAAGTTGTCCTGATGATGGTTATTTCACATCTAGATACTGTATCTTTTTTGTCCTAATCTCATTTCTTAGAGTTTAAAAAAAAACCTACAATTGCGAATACAGAAGTAATGTATTCAACTTCTATATTTAAGATGTAATGTCAAGAACTTGAATGAAGATTAATAAATAATTCACAAAATAAAAGAGAAAGTTTATATCATGAGTTAGGGCGATATTTCTTTAAACAAATAGGAACGTACCTATAAATTTTGGAAGAGAATCCTTATCACAACAATAACATATAAATTATTTTGCATACTTTCCCCATTTTCCAATAGCAAGTTCAATCATAAATTTTGTATCATTAAAGGAGGGGTAATGAGTAGGTTTTGGACTTTTACAAATTCAGTGAAAATAGAATTTTTCCAAATATATGTAATGACCTTAAAAAGATTTTGATAAACCTATGATGCAAGTCATAACTCAATATGGAATTCATTAACTTCACTTAATATAAAGGTCAAAGTCAAGATTTTAAAATCTCTTAGAAAAATGACGCTCATTATGATAAACTACAACAAAGCACTAGACACATTGTGGCAAAGCAAGCTCTCATTTAATTGTTGGTAGCTAATATAGAAAGAAACATATCAAGAATTGGGAATTGGAAATTAGATAATTTATAAATGAACCTGCATTATCAAAAGAATTCATAAGGTAAAAAGCTATTGTATAATGTGTAAGTATAAATTTAAACACTTCTTATATTATAGAAAAATTTATGTCAAAAATTTATTTTCATAATTCAATTTATTGTTCTAATTTTAAGTTGCATTTTTACTTTAGTTTGTACATTTAACATCTTTATTTTTAATTTAGTTACTTCTTATTTTTATTCTTATTATGTTTATATTTCATAATTTTTAATATGTTTATTCTTAAATTTATTCAAGATATATTATTAATTATATATAAAACAAAAATTATGTTAAATGTTTTTATCTAACACTTCAACTATTATTTATATGTTTTATAAATTTTAATTTTCACATTTTTCAAATCTTTTACTTGTTTAACATAAACTGTATCTTCAAATTTTATAAGGAAAGATCATAGAATATTAACTTTCTAATTACCTAATGTGATGCATATATAATCTAATTTTAGCTAAGATTTTATCATAAATTCAAAATTGTCTAAAACTCACAAATTTAAAATTGGAAGCAAAGGGAAGGCAACTATTTTTTTTTTCTAAGCATAGCAAAATGGAGAAAGGTTCTCCGAACTTTAACTTAATTCTTTTCTATGTTCTTCACATATATGTAAGGTACATTAGTGTTTCTATAAATAAAGACCCTTTTTAAAAAAGAGGACTTCAATATAATTTTGAGAAGTAGCATGATCAATGTTATAAATAACATATAGTTACCAACACTAGATTTGGTTTTGGTTTAGTAAAGTATTAGTATCGATCGATAATGGATATCATTTCGAGTAATTTATTAAAATTTCAAAATATTTAATTTTTTAAAATTGTAAAACAAAGGCCATAACAATAGTCCTGTATTCAAGATAATATAAATTTGAAATAATATAAAATTTAAAATTACCTCAATTTTGTCTAAAAATATAATAATATAAATTTGAAATAACAATTGTCTCTTATGATGATTAGAAATACAAGACTATGTTGGAAAACTATGAAAGCCTAATGAGACAAAAAGCTAGAATGATATGGCTAAAAGAAGGTGAGAGATGTACTAAATATTACTTGAATTCAATCAAAGCTCTGAGAAACAAGAATAATATTTAGTTCTAGGTGGATGGGAATGGAACAAAAGTTCAAGGTCAGGGGAAAATGAAGAGAATTGCCTTTGATTACTTCAGAAATTAGTTTGGTAATGTGTACAGTGTCAAATCCATTTATGATATAACTCTAAGAGGTATAAAACAAAAAATGAGTTGGAGAAGGGAGAACTAATTAAGGAAGTTAAGGATGAGGAAATAAAAAGTGCACCTTTATCTTTACATCTAGATAAGGCATCATAGCCTAATGGCTTGAATGGGAGGTTCTTCCAGAAGAATTGGAATATGTTAAGGGAGGAGGTGATTGGTACAGTAAAAGAATTTTGCCATAAGGGAAAAATATCGAAGGAATGGAACAAGACCTATCTAAGCCTTATTCCTAAGCACATCAATGAGAGTAAGATTAAGGAGTTTAGACCCATTACATGTTGTAACATCCTATACAAGATCATTACCAAAGTGTTTACAAATAGACTTAAGAATAACACGAGTAATATCATCTGCCCATCATGAAGTGCATTTGTTAGTGGGAGGTCAATTAGGAATAACATTTTCCTATATTAAGAGCGTCTGAAAGGGTATAATACCAAGGAAAAATTGTACAATCGAAATTGATCTAGCCAAGGCTTATGACTCAATAAATTGAAACTTCCTTATGAACACACTCAAAACAGTTGGATATCCTCTAAAGTTTGTGAAGTGGATTGAGGAATGTGTTTTTTTTTTTGAAAAGTTAAAAGAACGATATTAAATAAAAGGAATGTACAAAAGAGTTCAAGGCCAAGAACAGCCTCCTCATAAGTT
This sequence comes from Erythroxylum echinodendron, assembly GCA_027575705.1. Lineage (NCBI taxonomy): Eukaryota > Viridiplantae > Streptophyta > Magnoliopsida > Malpighiales > Erythroxylaceae > Erythroxylum > Erythroxylum echinodendron. Next base: position 33,408,423 of record JANZXR010000005.1, on the reverse strand, counting down.
CTACAACACCGTAAATAATGGAAGCTATATTAATAGAACGACACTGTGTAGAATGAGCAAGCTACATAGATAAAACAATACAAAAGATCTACATTTAGGGTACGATCATTAGCCTCTTTCCCTGTGCGCCTCCAGATCACACCAAATTGGGAATGGGTAGAGGAAGTTCATTTCCTCTTGCATCTACACAGCAAAGTTCTCTCGCCGTCCTTAGGGTGCCCTTTCCTCCATCTTTGAGTCTTTAGATGTCGATTAGGGAGTCGGGTGAGTCAAGTCGCAAGAGGATTGAGGAATGTGTTACAACATCTACAATTGCAATTTTGGTGAATGGTGAGCCAACTGAGTTGATTAAAACCAAAAGAGGGCTCAGGCAAGTGGATCCCATATTTCCTTACCTATTTCTTTTAGGTATGGAGGTGCTCTCAACCATAATAAAGGAAAAATTAGAGACTTCCTAAAGTTTCACTACCACCAAGGTGGAAAGAGTATTAAGCTAATATATCTTGCTTTTGTAGATGATACCCTTCTCTAAGCAACAGAAGATTTCAAGGAAGTTTCCAAAAAATGTAGTTTCTACTTGTTAGCTAATGCTCAAAGTGAAGTAGCAACAAAACCCATTGAGATGGGCATGAAGCAAGGCTCTTTTCCATTCAAGTACCGAAGAGTTTCAATATCACAAAAAAGAATCAATGCTTTATATTATAAACCAATTTTGGATAATTTCCACAGGAGGATTAATCACAGGTGTAACAGATTCCTAAGTTATGAGCAAAGACTACAACTTGTTCAATCTATATTGAACTACCTTGCAAATTACTTAATCAGCCATATTGGACTCCCCAAGAGCATTTTTAAGGAAATTGACAATAACCTGAGGTTTTTATATGGAATGGACCAAGTATTAGTAACAGGAAAGTCAAAGTCATCTGGGATTTGATATGCCAACCTAAGCTTAAAGGAGGTTTTTCAGTATGTTCAACTAGATTAATAAACAAGATCAACTTAGCCAAAAAGTTGTGGAGGATTTGCAAGCAAAAAGAAAAACTCCAGGTTAGGTGGGTACATTATGTATACTTAAAAGATAACAATATTTGGAGCTTAGGAATTAAACAAAACATGTCTTGGATTGTTAGAATGATATTGGAAACAAGAAAATGGATGCAAGACCTGGTCATTAGTAGAGTTAGTAATAGGAAGTCTACATTCTTTTCTTTTGACAATTAACACCTAAAATGACCACTATGTAAGGCAGAAGAGATACAACACCTTAAACTTGTTATTCACCCAAGTACTAGAGTAAGTAAATTCATAAAAAAAAAAACAAATGGGAATGACCTTTTCACAACTGCAGAAGAGTGGAAGCTATTACGAGGAATATGCCAATTTCTATAAAGAAAGGAATGATGAGACGTTGTGGATTACAGATAGTTCAAAGAATTTCAGCTCAAAAGGTTGTAGACACTACCTGTAGGAGGATCTGACCAGAAGGGTGAAGTGGAACACGTTAGGATGGGATGGTGACATATACATATGCATTTATTCTCTGGCTAAGGATCTCTTGAAAACTTGCAACCAAAGATAGGATTAAGTTCCATTTTGATTCTTATGTTTATGACCTGTGTAATTCTCAAATGGAAACTTTGGAACACTTAATACTAAACTACAGGTACTTAGAGGAAACCTAGAGGAAAATACAAGCAATACTTGATGTTAACTTTCCTACACAAAGATGGGAAGACCTAGTAGAGAGGGCAACAAACTTAATAATGGTGAAAAAAGCATATTACAAAGCATAAAAGATTAGTATAGTTGTAGTGGTGTACATTATACAGCAGGAGAGAAATAAAATAGTAACTAGACAAGCGAAACAACTATTTCGGAAGATTTTTCTACACTGCAAGTTTGCACTGATAGCTAGAGGGGTTGCATGAAGCTCTTCCCCAACATGAGAAGAAGACGACAACTTGACTAAAAAGAGAATATCAGTTCGTAACTAGGACGACAAATCTTTAGAAATCACAAGTTTTGTATGTAAAAGATTTGACTACTCCCATTTTTTATTTAGGCACTTTTTGAAACCTTTAATGGTTGTAATTTGCCCAAAGTCAATATAATACATACATTTCAAAAAATTATATATCAGTTTTTATTGATATTACTTTTCACATATTTTATATATAAATAATAATTTTAATTAATTTAAGAAAATGATCTTTAATTATCATACATATATAAAATTAAGAATAATACAAAAAGAACTTAAGATGTTACAATTTATATCATAAAGTGAAGGATAATCACATCAAAACATCATATATTAAGATAATGGACATGGTCATGCAAACAGTCACGAGGGGTGAAGATTGCTATCAAATAAGACGTTCCAATTGAACAAGATAAGTCAAAAAGGTAGTATCAAATCTTGGCAATCAATGTGTTTTAGAATCATGATCGTGTTCTTGAAGAATTCCTCTCTAAATATAAGTCTATAACTCCGTAAATATTATAACAGGAGTCTTATCAAGGAACACCGTAAAGTAGAAGTGAAACATAAAAAAAATACAGTTAAAAGTTTTATACTTATATTGTATTTATAGAATTAAGGATGGCAAATATGGCCCGACCCAGCCCAATCAGCCCATTTTTGACCCAAATTGCCCAAGCCATAGGTCGGGCCATGAGCCAAGATTACTTGACCCGAACAACTCATAGTATGCGCTTGAGTCGGGGCTGTCCCAGCCCTGCCTGGCCCGTGGCCCGATGGGAAGGTACAAAGCGACGTCTTTTTGTAAAAAATGACATTGTTTTTAATTTTAAAAAAACATAAAATTGGACAGGGCCAGCCTCCCCTACCCGTGGCCCTGTAGGCTGAGCCCGAGCTACGAGCCTGTAAGCTAGTGGTCGGGGAAGGCCACAAGCCAAGCACTACTCGGGTCCAGGTCGACCCGTTACCATTCTTATATAAAATTTAACATACACATCAAATACAAGTGAAATAAACAAAAGAGAAAAAATGAAAAACCTGAAAGTTTATTCAATGAAATATCCATCTAAATTGTACCAATTCCAATTTTTATTTAGTATAAAATTCTCATTATTAAAAGAAGTCTTGTTATGACCATCATTCAAATTAATTGCATTAAATGACATATTAATGTACTCACATCCAAGATTATCTTCCAAATTAATCTCATATGTGAAACTTACTTCCTTAGAATTTCAATTTGTTAAAAGATTAATATGGTCAAAGAAACTTGGATCTATAGAACTACTTATTCTATTAAGAGTCCTAGTAAATAAATAAATATTAAGAGTCCTAGTAAATAAATAAAGTTAAATTATTAAGAGATTATAAGAAATTATATTCAACTTAATAATAATAATCATACACCTTTCTTTAAGCTTTACGCTATATCAAAAAAAAGATCAAATTGTTCAATCTTTTTATGTTACAATCTATTTCTTTTCTTAAAATGGATGAATTCATATATGCTTCAATTTCTTTCACACCTAATTACACTTACTCATTGACTCAGAATTTGAATTACAACTATTTGCAATTTTGAAACACCTCTTTCGAATTAGTCTCACTAAGTAACTATAATATAAAAAAAGTAACATTATAAATAAATTGATCCTTAATTTTTAGAAATTGCATTTTAGTCTTAGATATTGATTGGTACTCCTAGTACTGTCCGAGCCGATACTAGTCGAAAAGACTGATGTCATAACTTGGTCCAATACTAATATTTACCATACGATCTTTTGATACGATATGGTACTCATAACCTGAGCATGATGTTATACTTGTTTACTAATCAAGAAATGGTTTTTCATTTAAAAGGACTAGAAAAAAGAGTAAGCTTAATAAACATCTAATTTTAAAATTTTGGGGAAAAAATCAAATTTATAGTATGTTAGTTTGTAGTTTTTTATGATTCACTATTTGAATATTTATAATGAAATTCATTGTGCAATAATTTGTGAGGAGGGAGAAATTCATTATTCAATCAAAATGCTGTACCGTTAACTAATATGAAAATCTAGGATTTACCATTTGTACAAGTAGAGCAAAAAGTTTGCGATCTTTGGTATGTTCGTAAAATATCAAAGGAAAAAAAAAAGTTCTTTCAAGGTACAATCGTGAAGCTATGTAATGTGAGTATTTTAAAAAAACCTGAAGACAAGAGGAACAGAAGAGGATGAATACTTGCATTATATTCTTTTCAACAAAAGAAACAAAAGTGGACGTACCTTGATATAAAGATTCCATATGTGTGTCAGATTGACAGGATTCGTCTTCAATACAAGTAAATAGAGAAGGGAGGTCGGATTAAATACAATTATGGAAGAGTTGAAAGCTCTATAAATGGTAGTCTGTGCAACATAAGCCAACTCGGATGTTGAAATATCAGAAACTGATATCCCTTTGGAAGATTATTCAATAAGATTGTGAGCCAAATGAGTGTAATGGAACTCGATTTGAAGGCGTTGATGAAGAGGTGTAGATGCCATTAAGCCTTTCTTGATATCAGCTTTCAATTCCCTTACAGGAATTGCAGCCATGAAGCTCTTGATATATTCCTTGCAAGACTCTCTCCCTTTGCACACAATCTCTTCTTCCATCCGAGTCTTGTCTACCTCGTTTGGAGTAAGTTCCTGAGTTCCTTTAGGTGAACCCTTTTCCTTCAAGTTACTTGGTTTTACCTTGTCAGTGGTAGACTTTTCATCTGATGCTTTAACTTTCTTTGGTAGTCGCTGGATTGTTGTATCTTTGTCAAATTTTAACACATAGGCTTCATTACATCCCTCATAAAGCCTCTCCCCCAATGTGTCGATGATATAGTAGGCATCATTGGCTACCTTGAGAATGAAGAAGTGATCATTCCAACTTACGATGTAGACTAGAGGCGCAAAGTTACCATCCCATTCTGAGCCATGTCTCCTAATTTCATCCCAAATGCTGTCAAAGGACATTGCATCATTAAGGAAGTCAAAATTCCCTCCGTCAAGTCCTTCCGGTTGGAAGAATCCAATAAAAGACTTGTCCGAGGCAACAGAGAGAGGGCGAATTTTAGCTTGGAGGACAGTCTCAAGATCAAAGTGCTTGTCGGGAAATTGTTGTCTATAGCCCTCATTCTCACACAGGTTTCTCCACTCCAGTGACCCATCTCTGATTAAGCTATCAAATTCAGACTTGTTTGGCACATCATATTGGCTAGATTGCAGCCAATTTGCAATAACAGCTACTAGAGTTGTGCAAGCACTCTCTCCTGCAGCACGCTCGCTTCTTTGATCAATTGAAGCGAAAAAGACTTCAACTTGAAGCTTCATCATTCCATCACGGCTGATTATTTCTTTATGCTCCCAACTGCCTACGGTAAAATTGTCATCCCCGAATTCTGACAATGATGATCGACTGGTTGTGGAATCTTCTTCTGTTGTATTCCACTGCAACAAAACATTTTTAGAATCATATAAATGAAATAACAATACGGCGAACAAAGATTGTATTCAAAGCATAAAGATAAAAAATGATATAGAAAGTTTGAAATCTACTCCCACAGTGGACTCATCACAGGAGCTAAGATGCCGTCGATCAAAGTCGATGTCATCACCACCTTCGTCTCCATAGCCTTTCTTCAGAAGAGGCTCTCCTTTAGTTTTAGGTTTAGAAGAATTAAACCTCAGTTTCTTCTTCCTCCAAGATAGGATTCTACCTTTCGAGTTTTGCCTTGAATACAGGTCATTGCCTGTTGCAGTAAAATATTCAACACAAGAGGACTCCACCTTCAGTTTGTGGTTGGGATAGTGTATCCAACTCTCACCTTCAATGCCATCTTGTGTGTTTGAGTATGATTCCCCTACAAAGTTTGCGTAGGGCAATGTATTATAAGTGACTGACAATTTAAGATCAGAGTCCTCATTACTCATCTCATCTATGTCCTGCTTATTATCGTCAGCAAGTGAATCTGTATCAAATGGATGGTTGTACTCAGCATCTTCATTTCTAGCACATTGAATAGCTTTAAAATCTTCAAATTCAGTACATGGTTCATTCATCCCACGGCAGAGTCTCACTTTTCTCAAACTTGCTCTAAAACCATAAAGCTCACTTCTTTTAGGTGATGGTGTCTTTGGAGAACAGGGTTGCTCTGGAATAGTTTCAGTCGATCGTTGAACTGCACGCAAAGATTCTTGACCAGCACCCATTTCCATCAATTCAAGTGACAACTGCATACCATTTGAAGCAATACTAGATATGTATGAGATGTCTTTTGACAAATGTTGAGGATGCTAGTTGTGTAACATATTGAAAGACATAAAAGAGCACTTACAATAAGTTTGGGATTATCCTTAACTGTTCTTCTGGAAGTCATTAAAGAAACATTTATCGCAAGCTCTTTCTCCTTAGCTGTCGCAACAAGTTCCACAAGATTCAGCGCAGCAGTTCCGACAACAACAAATTTATTTGTTGACCCTTGATCCAATTCCTAAACAACAGAAACAGTCATATTAACTAAAAGTAACTCTAATTATCATAAAAATACCACAAATTGATTCTCATTTTTTAGCTATTGTTTCACTTCCACATAGAAAAAAAAAAAAATGAACGACACGAAGTTGTTTCGGGGCCCACAGTTGAAAAAGCATCAGTTGACAAAATTCTAGGGCAGGGAATATGCCACTACTTGTCACCAATCAATGGATGGCAGGATCATGTTTGATAATAGCATTCACTTTATGTGAACCCCATCAATTCCAAATTCATCACCACAAATAAAGACCTCACTAAAACCTAAAGACAGAAAATGACATTGAATCCCAAAAAAAACAAATGTTCATAATTCCATTCCAAGGGTCACCATACCAATACTTCTGTAGCAGTATAAGTATATTCTTAAATACATAAACTTACTTTATGAAATTTTGGGGAAACCAGCAATAGTTATTAATCAATCAGTTCAAAGAAGTTCAGTAGGAACAAGAAAGAGTTCCGAATGGCAATCTCGTATTGATCATGATGTTTTATGGTACTAACAGAATAGAAAAGCCAGAGCACTAAAAAAACGTTTCATCCTTCAACCCAGTAATAGAATTGACTGCTCAAAGCACAAGGGAGAAGAAAATAAAAAGGAGCATCTTCCTGAAAATAAGAAAAGATATATATATATAGAGAGAGAGAGAGAGAGATAAAAGAAATAATAACAAATTTTTTTTAATTACCAAAAAATCTTAACAATCTCAAAGATGCAGATTATAGAATTTCACCAAACAGAATCAAGAATTTACCTTGAAAACCGTAAATAACACCTCCCATGGATGAAAAGCACCCTCCTTGTATCCTGAAAGATTGCACACACTATTGAATTCCTCATTCCATTCGAAGACTCCATCACCACACATCCTACCTTCCTCCGTTAAGTTTCTCTTTATATAACGCTTTAAACGACCCAAAACAATACTCTTTGGACCGTTCCATTTTATTTCAATCACCACCTTCTTCTTACTTGCATCATCGTTGTCGCAATCAGATTGCTCAAACTTCAGGCCTTCTAGCCTTTTCACGATTAGTTTGGCTTCAAATCTTCTTGATGATATAGACCACGTTGGCCATCTGATCATCTTTACCCCCATTCTTTCTTTTGCTTTAGTGCATCAACTACAGTTTGGTACGCAAACAGATATAGAAGTGGAGGGGAGTACAGCTTAAGATTGATACTTTTGGGATGAGACAAGAATTTGGAGAAATGGGTATTGAATATTTAATGAAGATCACTTGAAGAAAATTAACAGGTGAAAGACTTAAATGACGATGAAGATGATAAGGAAAAGGAAAGATCGGACCTTTCTCTTTTTGAATGATAAAGTGCAAGGGAAGTCATATATCGTAATATTGCAGGTTGGGTTTTGAAGTCAAAGAATGGATTTGGTGGTTAGGCAAATAGCTCGAAATTGGAAATTTGGTTAGTACAAGGATTCTGAAATTGAATTCAGGAAAAGTCGGACATTGGAGAGATATATCTTGTTTTATATACAGAGAACATGGAATAAACAGTTGGTTGCGTATATATATAATAACACAAACACAGGCCGGCATCGAATATATATATATATATACAAAGAGCACTAATGTGTAATGTCTCTTTTCCCACCTATAAGGCTATAACTTTGGAACATCCCATTTCATTTGTATACACTTCTTCCATATTCTACTGTGTCTATATATATGTATCGTTGGAGTCTCTCGGATTACATGTGAAGAAGCCAGGTGAAGCTGCAAAAGTCTTGTTCTCTCTCTCTCTCTAACGTGAGAATACAGTGTGACCTTGTTCTTGCCACCTGCAAGGTTTATATAAACAAGTGCTATTGTATGATGTTGTTTTTGGCGTTATCATAAGTTATGAATCTGCAACAAAAATCTTAAGTACTTGCAACCTGTACCTTTGAATTTGAATAAATCAATAATTTCTTAGCAACATCGACTCGTCCAACATACTTTTCAGGAAAAAAAAAATCTACTCCAACAAGATTACATTATTTGTCATTTTATAATTTTAAATTACTTTATTTTTAGTATTCAATAATGGCAACATTCAGCCAATGTACTCCACTTGATTAGCCTTAACTAATTTAATAAAAGCTAAACCTGCCGTAACCATGCCTTATAGATGTATTGGCATTAAGATTAAAAAAATACTTGTTTCTATTTATAGAAATATATCTTAATTTTATCAAATGTAACATCGTCATTTACAGCTTAATTTGTACTACTTCTGTAGGCACCAGGCACCAGGCACCAGGCGCTAGGCGCCAACCGCATATCCAATCAATTATTTTATTCTTACAACTCCAGATAAAAATGGATTTGGTGATTTTTATAAATACATAAGAAATATAATCAAATTATCATATCATATATACCTTCTTCTTTTCTCCATTGAGTAAACTATTATATAATAGGAAAATAATAGTTGTTGAATTATCAAAGCAAGTTTTGTTTTTCTTTAGATGAATATTTACGCAAGGAGTATAAGCATGTCTTGCACCTGTTATAAACATTTAATTGTGTCGTGCAAATATCAAAATCAACAAACAAAATTGAAACATAAATTCAGACAAAATAGACCTTTTGTGAACGTAATTCATTAATCACTTGAAACATATTGAGAAAAATAGGTCAAAACAGTTAAAAAGAGTTGCGAGTTCAATCTATACGGACGTAATGTTTGCTTTTTAAATCAAAGAGTAATGGTTGCTTAATTGATCATGTGATTTCATATCTAACGAAAGGTATTATTCAAGATAATTAACGAAACATGAGAGATTCTATAATTTAAACAAAAAAGGTAACAAAAGACAACTCCTCTACCCCAATTCTTTGAGCAGCAAGAATAGGTCAACCGAGACTTAGCTTGCTTCTCCAAATGCTAATCGAGGAAACGTGAGAGACGAGGGAAAATATCTTCTTGAAAGGCACAAACTGCAAAGATTGATCTGACACACGGATATCTCATCGCCCATTCGTGCATTATGTTTTGTTTAGTCACGTTCATAAATCATTCAAGAGTCTGGACGTGAGCTCCATGCTCATCCAATTTGGATACATCAATGAAAAAAATTGTTTTTCAAAAGACAACAGAAGATTGATCTTTGCTTTCCATGGACTTAGCCGTGCATGCATTTATGCCTATCAAAATTTCGTCCTATGATGTGCTGGGTTTCAATTCCCTGTTCGTGATTATCCTATAACCCTATTTTACGTCGTTGATTTATAAATTTTTGTACATAATATGATGTAGATTTTTAATACAAAACGGTACCATATTAGGCGCAGAACAGAATTAGAAATTCTGTAATGTGCTATTAGTTGGCATAAGAAAGACCTTTTTTTTTTTTCCATAATTCCACTCTTTATTTAACGTGTAGTCATTTAACAACAAATCTGATGATGATCAATTTGATAACGTTTGAGTCTGACATGAATGTATATCTCGGTCAATCACAAAGTAGGATGATTGGTCCGTGCTCTTTTGTTAGGTAACACAATTGGAGGCGTACAGATAAATAACAAAAAAGAAGACGAATCCTTCCTTATTGCATCATATAGTTATCCAACTCACGAAATTAGCTCTACGGACAGCTAAAGTAGTGTGGGATCACATTTTGTATTCAGTAATGAAACAAGTTAACTTTCCTAATTATATTTTTTATGAAAAAATGATGATTATCTTTAATTAATAAATTTGAAAATTGACCAAAAAACTCTTGAAAACATTCAAAAAGAAAAAGCTAGTAGAATGAAGAGGATAAAATATAGGATAAGATATA